>JAJEJH010000022.1:0-600000 GCA_026122585.1 Anacardium occidentale
GACAAACTTACCACTCTTGTTTAACCACTCTAGACGCGGTCAAGAGGAGCGCATAACGGGTTTGTGGCCCGCTACGGAGTCTATGGAGTCGCCACCCGGGAGTAACCCCGAGAAAATACACATCGGTGAAGATGGGCGATTTATGGATCCCTTGCAAAGGACCCAACCATTCCTCACCTACCCAATGGGTCGGGTTCGGAGAGTCAGGTACGGCGATGGGAAGGTGTTAGGCACCCATGCCGCCCGACGTGAAAGCCGGCCTCCACTATTATGGTGTGTTCGTTAGGCGCATTACCAAGTTTAATTAAGTTCCATTTTAATTATCACACGATGTAGTACATACAAAAATAAATCATCCACAAATATACAATTACAAAACAATAAAGATAAACGAAAAGGAAAATTACATCCTTTTGAACATACACCCCTATACATTTAATCTAGTCCTAAACAAGCCTAAATTAAATAAATAAATCCTGCAAAACAATTTGTTAGGAGCAAACTGTAATTACAAAATTAAATAAATAGATAAATAAATAAAATAAAATAAAAATAAAAAGAACCACAAATAAAAAAAAAAAAAAAAAGTCTGCAGAAATAAACAAAGTGCAGCCCGCCCAGTGAAGATTAACAATATGCAGCCCAACCAGGAGGCCCAATAATATATACACACAGTAGGTAAAAAAAATAAGCAAAATCCCCCAGCCGTGACTCGAACCGTGGGTGCCCATGAGATATTGAAGTCTTTTTGCCACGAGGGTAATAAAGCACATTTGCAGATTTAGGATCCATAAATAAATGTATACTACACACAGACGAATCATTTTTTTTATTTATCATGCATTTTTATATACAGTATATCAATATATTTATAATATAATTTACCCAATATTTATTATACATATACAGCATAATATATAATAAGAGTCCTACAGTATACATATATTTAATATATAATATAATTCACAGGAAATTACAACATTAATACATAAGATTTACAATATTTACTAAATATTTATTACAATATAATACATAATAATAATATATACACAATATACATATATTTATACAATACATAGGAAATTGCAACATATATATATATATATGAAATTTACAGAATGCTTATTATTATTATTATTTTTTATATATATACATACATGCACTGTAGCACATAAAACAATATATAACATGCAGAGAATGTATACATTATATATGTTATGTAATATGTAGCACATGCAGTATGCACACACACATACACGTGTAAACACACACACACACGCTAAGATATATATATATATATATATATATATGGAAATAACAAGTTAAAAAAAACAAAAACTAAAAATAAAAATAAAAATACAAATAAGCTTATCGTTCTTTATTTAAAGTCCCCTCAGGATACGTACCTTTGATATTCGGTTCCTATGGTACTCTTCTTCGATGTGCTTCGGCGATGTGTTCTTGAAACGGATTTCGTAGACTCGGTTGTCTCAACTCGCTTAAAATATCTATTTTAGGAAAATCTTAGAATTATAGTTTCGGACTTTCAGAATATTTTTTCCTCCCTCTGAAATGTGAATGCTCTCCCCTTTATATAGACTTCCTAGGGATTAGATTTATCTCAATTTAAATCATAATTATCTAATAATTTATCCTAGATAATTCTATTTATTTTTATAATTATCCTATTATTCTAATTATCTTATTATCTTTTAATATCTTAATTTAATTAAATTATCCTCTAATTATCCTAATTATAATCTTATTATCTCAACTATCAATTATCCTATCTAATTATATTAATTATTTTAAATTTAATTAAATAATTATCCATCCTAATTAATTAAAATATCCTAATTAATTAAATTAATATCCTAATTAAACTAAAACCCAAAAATGTTTTATGGGCTTATGTAACCATGCACTAAGTGGGCCTAAAATGGGTCAAACCTAATTCTAATGGGTATTTCTAAAAGTCCTAATTATTCTGGTTAGTCAGTCACAACGAGTCTACTATCCGTTCTCAGTCCACGGGCCTTAGGTATCGATTCAAAGTCCCACACGAAAACCATTGTAGGTTATCATCATTGGGGATGACCCTGTTTGGTCCAAAATGGGGTGTCTACAGATGCCCCTTACTTTGTAAATTTTGTGTGTGTTGTGAATGCAATGAACATACATGCAAAATGCAACAAAGTACTGAAAGAAGACACCTAATTTTGGACCAACAGAGACAAAAACAACACAGCAAAGGAAAACTCTTCTACCTCCTTAAGCCTATGAATTAGCCTTTTCTAGGCGTCTCCGATAAAAAGAACTGCCCCTTCTAGACAGAACTCGAAAGAGTAAATTGCCCCTTCTAGGCAAATTCACCGAACTAGGATGCCTTTTCTAGACAAACCTAAGATGGATTAGCCTCTTCTAGGTGTCTCCGATAAGAAGAACTGCCCCTTCTAGACAGACCTCTAAAAGTAAATTGCCTATTCTAGGCAAATTTACCAAACTAGGATGTCTCTTCTAGACAAATCTAAGATGGATTAGCCTCTTCTAAGCGTCTCCAATGAAAAGAACTGCCCCTTCTAGACAGAACTGGAAAGTAAATTACCTCTTCTAGGTAAATTTACTGAATTAAGATGTCTCTTCTAGACAAACCTAAGATGGATTAGCCCCTTCTAGGCGTCTCCGAGGAAAAGAACTGCCCCTTCTAGACAGAACTGGAAAGTAAATTACCTCTTCTAGGTAAATTTACTGAATTAGGATGTCTCTTCTAAACAAACCTAAGATGGATTAGCCCCTTCTAGGCGTCTCCGAGGAAAAGAACTGCCCATTCTAGACAGAATTCGAAAGTAAATTGTCCCTTTTAGACAAATTTACAAAAATAGGATGTCCCTTTTAGACGAACCTAAGATGGATTAGCCTCTTTTAGGCATCTCCGACAATTGGATGATTTAACCTATGACGAAACTAAAGAGACTTCATGACTGTCGAGTAATATTCTCAAGTGATTGGTAGAATGCCCTTGGTTGGGTAAACTCGATAAGATTGAATATACCCTTGCTCGAGTAAGTTCGACAAGACTAGATTTTCCCTTGGTTGGGTAAGTTCTACAAAAATTGGATTTGCCCTGGATTGGGTAAGCTCGACAAGATTGGATTTGCCCTTGGTTGGGTAAGCTTAACAAGATTGGATTTGCCCCTACTTGAATAAGTTCGACAAGATTAGATTTGCCCCTAATTGGGTAGACTCAACAAAATCAAATACTCCTATAGAAGGATAAAGATGTCCTTGCAAGACGAATCATAAAATGACTATAATGGTGGATCAAAACAACAGGTTATTTTGAGTATTCTAACCATGTGATGCATGATGATATCTGTATGCTGACTTTGCTGGTTCGTATGCAATGTTTACCGTCACAACCATATCAGTAGGAAGGTAAGAGACTTAGACCAAGGGAACACGCCCTGATTTTCTCAATTCTTCTTTTTTCTTTTTTTTTTTTCTTTGTTTCTGCCCTTTTATCTTGATGGCATTTGACATCTCAGCTTCAACCTATAAGTCTACATGACAAAAGATTTTTATTCGAAAAAAAGAAGTTATCTAGCTTGGTAGACGCTCACACGTCACTCAATTCACTCAAGTGTTTGAAAGGGTGAAAAAATTTTATGCTCAGATTCAGCTCATGAATGGTACCTACCATAGGCTTGCTTGTTCATCTGATCTTCATCACTTACGTCATATGCAGACACAAATTTGATAATCTTTATAGAGGTTGTCGTGGGGTTGAAGTGAGGGTAGAATTTTCTTGGATAGTGGCAGTTTAGACTGAAGGGACTGATAGGGTCATCTAAAACTTCTTCTTCAAAGTATGGACATTGATTCACATTCATTCCTCTTTTTAGCTTCTTGAGTGCTTATGCTTTGTTGCATAAAGCTTTTTTCTCTTCTTTTTTGTCTTTTCATCTTTTTCTTTCTATCTTTTTTCTATTGCTTTCATCAATATTATTTTATGTTATTTTTTTGTTTGTGCAAGTGTCATCGCTTTCCATTTGCTTTGCCCTAATAGTCTTAAATGCTTTACCAGCCCCCACGATTGGGTAAGGAGTTGTGGTATAGGGTTTGCTCAGGAAGTGTTTCAATCTCAATAGGGTTCCCTAAAGTCAACTTGTATTATGGTTGGTTTTTTGGTCAAAATGGTTCATCTTCTAATACTATCATCATTTCTATGAATGCACGTGATCGATTGTGATCTTGATCAGTATTTGAAGCAAGTTCTAGAGACACCTATCAGAGTGAACACACTCAACAAAGAATTCAATGATCATATATGTATGCATGACCATAGGCTCAAAACCTCACATTTATTGTTTCAAAGTCTACCAAGACTATTTTACCTCTTGTTTAGAAGATATCTCAAATCATGTTTCATTAAAAAAAATGACTTCGAGGTACAAAAGCTAAAAGATGCCAAAACAAGAAAGTCATTACCCCTTAAATTTTTATAAACCCCACATGTTTTAACGTTGCTCTGGATCAATCAATTTTCCATCGTCAATGAGGTTCTGAATCTCATGCCTTAATCTTTTACACTCATTGGTTGGATAACCTTGGCCTTGGTGGAAACAACAGTATGCTTTTGGATCATAGTTTATTGGCAGTGGGTTTGGTGGTGGGCACGGTGCCAACGGTTGTAATAGACCCCTTCTCATTAATCTACCCAGGACTCTTGAAAATGGCATATTGAAATCAGAGAAATGTCTTGGCCCTTATGCTCCCATACATGCTTGACCCATCTTCTTAGGTTTGGATGTCCTAGTTTGTCCCTTTATGGCCTTTGGTAATTTTCCCAGCTCTTTGTCCATTATTTTCTGCCCTATTGTTAAAAGGGTCTCAACATTGTCTTGGGCCACTCTTGCTTCTTTCATCTTATCTTTCTTCTCGATTTTATCTAATATTTGCTCAATTCTATTTATTAAAGGATTCATCCTATTGGTCACAAAATCTTCTATCTTTTCATCAACTATGCTCTTCATCCTCTTTATCAATTCATCTTGTATGTTTCCCTCGGTCATGACTCTTTTCTTCCACTGAAATGACTACAACATAAAATATTAGTGTATGAATGCATGATGTGGTTATGTAGATGCATGACATGTATGCAAGATTAAATGAATGAATTTATTTTAAACGACGACTTTATTAGACTTAACAAGAATTGTTACAAAAGGTGGGTCCAATAAGTAAACAGACAAAAGAATTGTGGGTCTAATGTCTAAGTAGAGTAAAGACTTAAAGGAGTCTTAATAACAACAAATTTAGCCCTAAAGATGAGATTTCAAATTCAATGATGGGACGAGCTAAACCTAAAGTTATGCAACATGTGAGACAAAACAAATGAGGGTAAGTCTATTACTCCTAAATGATTTTACCTTGTGGGACGACTCGAATCAAAATTACTTATTTCGAAAGACCAAAGACAAAAATGCCCCTATGAAGTAATTCAGATCAAAATTAGCCAATGTAGATGACACCTAATGATTTTACAAGAATGATTCAGATTGGAATTGCATACTTAGGACGACATTTGACAATTTTACCCCTACCAGATGACTCGAACTGAAAATATCTACTTAGACTGACCAAAGATGAAAATGCCCTTTGGAGGCGATTCGAAAAAAAGAAGTGCTTTTAAATCTAGGCTTCGCCCCCTTATCACTCACTTCGCCCCCTTATTACTTCAATCAATGAAAAGTTAGAAAAGTCAATTCTACCCTAGGTGGTTAGTATCCATTGAGTCACCAGAAGACCCAATGGTCCTAGACCTAATGAATCTTTACGTATGAAATTTCGAGTTTTATATGCCCATTTAGAAGTATGTCGAGTCATGTCACAAAGATTTCTACAAAACGATGTTTCAAAAAGTTTTCTCCTAGTGAAGACCACTTAAAGAAACAATCGGTGATATCTTGATGTCATAGATCAAGGCATATTTCAAAATAGGCGGTAAAAACTCAAGACTTTATACAAAAAGATTCGACTCGATCAATCACATGCAAAAAGGGTCCTAAGGATTGACATCTATGGCCACTACATGGGTTTGACTCGGGTAAGGTCAAAGGCTACCTTAGGCGAGAACCAAAGGTTCTTTTCACATACACAAAGGTACGATGCCTAAGGCTGATGTACAAGACAGACTACCCTTGGGCCGAGTGGGCTTTCGGGCGAAGTCTGGATTGCCATCGGGGTTGATAGGGACAAGGAGTGCACAGTGGGTGTAAGTGTTGTGCAATGCAAGGAACTTGATTAAACTTAGAAGCGCTTTACAAACTTACCACATCGGAATCGACTCTTCGCATTGTCCCCAGTGGAGTCGCCAGAGCTGTGGCGCCGGTTTTTGCCGCGCCATGCCAGGACAGACTTACCACTCTTGTTTAACCACCCTAGACGTGGTCAAGAGGAGCGCATAACGGGTTTGTGGCCCGCTACGGAGTCTATGGAGTCGCCACCCGGAAGTAACCCCGGGAAAATACACATCGGTGAAGATGGGCGATTTATGGATCCCTTGCAAAGGACCCAACCATTCCTCACCTACCCAATGGGTCGGGTTCGGAGAGTCAGGTACGGCGATGGGAAGGTGTTAGGCACCCATGCCGCCCGGCGTGAAAGCCGGCCTCCACTATTATGGTGTGTTCGTTAGGCGCATTACCAAGTTTAATTAAGTTCCATTTTAATTATCACACGATGTAGTACATACAAAAATAAATCATCCACAAATATACAATTACAAAACAATAAAGATAAACGAAAAGGAAAATTACATCCTTTTGAACATACACCCCTATACATTTAATCTAGTCCTAAACAAGCCTAAATTAAATAAATAAATCCTGCAAAACAATTTATTAGGAGCAAACTGTAATTACAAAATTAAATAAATAGATAAATAAATAAAATAAAATAAAAATAAAAAGAACCACAAATAAAAAAAAAAAAAAAAAGTCTGCAGAAATAAACAAAGTGCAGCCCGCCCAGTGAAGATTAACAATATGCAGCCCAACCAGGAGGCCCAATAATATATACACACAGTAGGTAAAAAAAATAAGCAAAATCCCCCAGCCGTGACTCGAACCGTGGGTGCCCATGAGATATTGAAGTCTTTTTGCCACGAGGGTAATAAAGCACATTTGCAGATTTAGGATCCATAAATAAATGTATACTACACACAGACGAATCATTTTTTTTATTTATCATGCATTTTTATATACAGTATATCAATATATTTATAATATAATTTACCCAATATTTATTATACATATACAGCATAATATATAATAAGAGTCCTACAGTATACATATATTTAATATATAATATAATTCACAGGAAATTACAACATTAATACATAAGATTTACAATATTTACTAAATATTTATTACAATATAATACATAATAATAATATATACACAATATACATATATTTATACAATACATAGGAAATTGCAACATATATATATATATATATGAAATTTACAGAATGCTTATTATTATTATTATTTTTTATATATATACATACATGCACTGTAGCACATAAAACAATATATAACATGCAGAGAATGTATACATTATATATGTTATGTAATATGTAGCACATGCAGTATGCACACACACATACACGTGTAAACACACACACACACGCTAAGATATATATATATATATATATATATATGGAAATAACAAGTTAAAAAAAACAAAAACTAAAAATAAAAATAAAAATACAAATAAGCTTATCGTTCTTTATTTAAAGTCCCCTCAGGATACGTACCTTTGATATTCGGTTCCTATGGTACTCTTCTTCGATGTGCTTCGGCGATGTGTTCTTGAAACGGATTTCGTAGACTCGGTTGTCTCAACTCGCTTAAAATATCTATTTTAGGAAAATCTTAGAATTATAGTTTCGGACTTTCAGAATATTTTTTCCTCCCCCTGAAATGTGAATGCTCTCCCCTTTATATAGACTTCCTAGGGATTAGATTTATCTCAATTTAAATCATAATTATCTAATAATTTATCCTAGATAATTCTATTTATTTTTATAATTATCCTATTATTCTAATTATCTTATTATCTTTTAATATCTTAATTTAATTAAATTATCCTCTAATTATCCTAATTATAATCTTATTATCTCAACTATCAATTATCCTATCTAATTATATTAATTATTTTAAATTTAATTAAATAATTATCCATCCTAATTAATTAAAATATCCTAATTAATTAAATTAATATCCTAATTAAACTAAAACCCAAAAATGTTTTATGGGCTTATGTAACCATGCACTAAGTGGGCCTAAAATGGGTCAAACCTAATTCTAATGGGTATTTCTAAAAGTCCTAATTATTCTGGTTAGTCAGTCACAACGAGTCTACTATCCGTTCTCAGTCCACGGGCCTTAGGTATCGATTCAAAGTCCCACACGGAAACCATTGTAGGTTATCATCATTGGGGATGACCCTGTTTGGTCCAAAATGGGGTGTCTACAAGGCAATCAAGAAAAACCCGGTTCATCAAATCCATAAAGATGGCTGGGGCATTGGTCAACCCAAATGGCATGACCACAAACTCGTAATGCCCATAACGAGTCCTGAATACTGTCTTGGGGACATCTCTCTCTGCTACCCTGACTTGATAATAGCCAGATCTCAAATCTATCTTGGAGAAAACTGCTGCGCCTCTCAACTGATCAAAGAGGTCGTCGATTCTCGGCAGGGGATACTTGTTCTTCACCGTTACTCTGTTCAGCTCCCTGTAGTCAATACACATCCGCATTGACCCATCCTTCTTCTTTACAAATAAAATCGGAGCTCCCCACGGTGAACAGCTCGGTCGGATAAATTTCTTATCCACCAGCTCCTGCAACTGCTTCTTCAACTCTTGGAGCTCAGCTGGAGCCATCCGGTACGGAGCCTTGGAAATAGGAGCCGCACCAGGGAGAAGCTCGACACTGAACTCCAACTCCCGATCTGGAGGTAACCCTGGTAGCTCATCTAGGAAGACATCTCTGAAACCTCTGACCACGGGCACCTCATCGATACTTGGCCCCACTAAACTGCTGGATACTACATTGGCCAAGTACCCTACACAACCCTGCCTCATCAATCTGCTCGCCTGGATGCACGAGATTATCATACTGTCTACTATGCCCTCACCGAAAATGAAACAATCAGGGCCTATGTGGAATCTAACCTTCTTTCTTCCACAATCTATCTCTGCATCATAATTCCCCAAGAAATCCATCCCCAAGATCATATCGAAGTCTACTAACTCCAGCAGAATCAGACTGATACTCATCTGCCTACCCATGATCTCTATCTGCTGATCTAGGAGGACTCTGTCACTCACCACAAAACTCCCATCTGGCATCTCTACTAGGATACTTCTATCGGCCACACTAGGGTCAACCCCTAATCTCTCTACCACTCCCCTGGAAATGAAACTGTGTGTGGCCCCGCAATCAACCAGTATAAATAAAGGAGTACCAAGATAGAGAATCTGACCAGTAACTGCATGGGGTATGGCATCTGCCTGCTCCTGGCGGACAGCATAAACTCTGGCTCTGCCGCCGCCTCCACCTGAAGTGCTAGCACCACCTCCATGTGCTCCGGCACCACCTCTGAGAGCATCTGCTCCACCTCTCTCTGCTCTGAGTCCGCCTCGGGGTGGACCACCTCTGCCTCTGAACTGACCACCACTACCTCTGCTGGGCCCAACACCAGCTCCACCTCTGGCTGGGCAATCTGCCATCATATGCCCTGGCTGGCGGCACATGTAACACACTATCTGGCCGGCGAGGCACTCGCCTGAATGACGTCTGCCACACTGAGAACATCGTGGCAGGGAAAACTGTGGTGCAGTCCTCTGTCTCTGAACACCCTTAGCTGATCTCTTAGCTGACAGTGGCCTCTTGCCCTTATCTCTCTCATCTGCCCTCTCGGCTACTCGGCTCATGGCGCCCATTTTCTGAAGACTGGCCTCTGATCTGAGGGCTCTCCCCAAAGCATCACTGAACAGCTGGGGAGGGTACGGTCCGGTCAGGACATCCCTGGATATTGCTGGATGCAGGCCATGGACAACTTCTGAACTCGGCCCAACTCGGTCCCCGCCAAACTAGGGACAAATCTCGCCAAGGCATTGAACCTTGTGGCGTACTCCTGTACTGAACTAGGCCCCTGAACCAATTCAATGAACTCTTGGGCCTTTGAATACATCAACTCTGAACCCCGGTACTCGGCATCAAATAGCCGTCTGAATTCTGCCCAGGTCATCTGCTGCTCAGGGATGGTAGCCCTAACTAGGCCCCACCACACCTTGGCATCGCCTCGGAGATGGAATGTCGCAAATCTGACCTTCTCTTTCTCTGATAACGTGAAGAGACCCATGCTACTCTCCAATGACTCTATCCACTCTTCTGCCACTGCAGGATCTCTAGGACCCACTAAACTTTACTGGCTGATACGGTCCTGGCAGATGGTAGATTGGATGAAGTCTACCTGATGAACTTGTACCCACTGTCTCTGTACTAGTAGCCTGACTGTGCTCTCTGTACCCTGCTGGATAATGATATCCTTCTCTGACAGGCTGAGGCTGAAACTGATAACCCTCTCTGGCAGGCTGAAACTGAAACGGATAAGCCTCTCTGGCTGCCTGAGGCACTGAGTAATACTGAGGCTGAGGCTGAGGGTAATACTGCCGCAGATATTCTGGCTGAGGCTGAAACTGAAACTGAGACTGAAATTGTGGCTGATACTGTGGCTGAAACTGTGGCTGTGCTGGAAACTGATAAGCTGAATACTGAGGGGGATTAATGTTGGCTGGCTCTGGCACATTTCCCACACCAGCTTGCTGTAAACTCTCTCTGACAACATCCCCAATCATCTCTCTGAGCTGATCTGGTCTGATTGGCACATGGGAGGAACTCTGAGATCGCCGCCCCTCACTGACACTCATGGGACGGACAGGGGGACTACTACTGGCTTCATCTATGTATCTAGGAACATAGGCTTCTCTATCTATAGCATCGTAAGCAAAGGGGGTTAGAAACACAAACATAGCAAAAGCTGGAAAAGAAATACCTGACTGGTGCTGTGAGGAGGGTCTGGATGATGGCTGCGAAGGAGAGAAAGCAACACCACACACTTACAACTCAATCTCTACTGAAAATGGCACAGAGAAACGCTCTGATACCAACAATGTAGGACCCGCCGCCACGAGTACCCCTGCTACTAAAAGATACTGATCTTTTATTCAATAAACTGGAACTTGGGTACCCGAGACGGGAATCCTACGAAAAAGAAAATACTATACTACTGCTGATCTAATTTACACTGCAAGCGGAAGCTGAAACTGAAATATACAATGAGCCCAACTGGCTTTACTATATATATATAACTGTTCTGTACAACTGTTTTATATCTGAGTATATATACATTTACAAAACGTACAAGTACAAGACCTCACAGGTCCAACTGAAAATAAAATACAAACTGGAGAGTGTGTGTGGGGTCCTCCTCGCCAGCCTCAATCCACCCGCTCCTCGCCAGCAGCAAACTGACCTGAAAAGGAAGGAAGAAGGAAAGGGATGAGTGATAAAGATCACCCAGTAAGCATTCCTTACTTCCCTCAACCCACGCAAGCAGCAAACAAGGGCATGCATACCTGATCGGCCCTATTCATGCATCTAATCGCTTGCTGGCACTGAATCTGATTTATCTGATTACTGCTGTTATCTGATTATTCTGTTATCTGGTTACTGATTTCTGATTAATGCATGTCAATATGAATATATGAAATGACATGCTGAGCTGGAATCTGAAAATGACTGATGATGCATGTATCTGAGCATCTAACTGAATGTACCCGAAGATACCTGCTGTGCTGATCAGGCTGATGAACACAGAGATTCGGCATCCTGGCCAAGTGGGCTGAACATTCTAGCTACTGGCTAGAAAGCTGGAAACTGTACTGCTGCTGAGCTGACTGACTGGTGTCAGAAAGCTGGGTCCCACAGATGCCCCCTCGAGTTCACCCCAAAACTAAACCCATAGATGAATTCGGATCCCTGGATCCTCATTCAGACTATATGCTATGCTCTGAATGCATATGTTTCTATTCTTAACTGAATTCTGAATTATCTGATGTCTGATTGCCTTTGGATGGATTACCAAACCTTTAATAAATCAATTTCTGAATTTCTGGGAGAAACTGGCTGACACACGGCCGTGCAAGGAAAGCACACGGTCGTGTAGCACACACACACGGCCGTGCAGGCAAAGGCACACGGGCGTGTGCCCCAGCACACGGGACCGTGTGCTGGTCGTGCGTCTGGGCGTGTGTGCTTCTGGAATTCTGGCCATTTCATGCAATAAATGGGACACACAGCCGTGTCCCTCAGGACACACGGTCGTGTCCCTACGTTTCCTGCCCGTGTGCACTTCGTGCACACGGCCGTGTCCTTGCAGAAACAAGGGCACACGGGCATGCTCTTGCGGGCACACGGTCGTGTGTCTTGTTCTGCTCAGACACGGCTCATCTGAAACGCGCTGGAAACCAACCCAAACCTCATCCAAACTAAAATTAACTGGAAACATGCATAAATGGCACTTCTAATAACACATATCATTCATCAATTTCAACATCCATCCACTGCTACTGATTCCACCATTAACACCTCAAGTTTTCTCACACTACACACACACAGCAAAGCATGCATGGTTCTGGGTGGAAAATAAGCATGGCAATCAACATATAATCATCATCTCATCATCATACATACATACAAGCATAGCATCTCAAGCTAGGAATGGAAACTCGCATTTCCATCCACATCAAACAAGCTGGAAAACTGAAGGAGAGAGTAAGAAACACTTACCTCTCGACATGGCTGCTGGAAGCTTAAACTCAAGCTATTCTCTCTGATCTCTGACTGGATTGGGAGCTGCTGGAAGCTGGACTTCTCTCCTAGGGCTGGAAGCTGCTGAAAAGGAGAAGAAAGCTGGCTGAAATGGGTGAGAAAATGAAAATCTCCCGTCCCTCTCTTTCTTTAATCCCACCTGCACGGGCGTGCAGGCTTGGCGCACGGGAGTGCGCCTGGGAAAATGGATAAAATCCATTTCCCGCGCTTCGCATGATTAAAACCTCCCTAAAGGCATCATACGAATGCCACACTGCTCTGGAAAGTTACTAACTCACCCTTGAATTCTGCTAAACTCCCAATATATCTCTGAATTCTATTTCTAACCCCAAAACTCTACCCCTAAGGGCTTTTCTAACCTGGGATGCTACATGCAATATAATCTAACTTTATCTAATTAGTGCCAATATTAAGTGAACTGATGAATAAAAAATCTATTATTAGAAGTTTTGTCAAGAAATTAAACTTCTTATAATATCAGAGTGCCTCAGGTAATGGTGTCTAATCCATTATCATTATTGGAGTGAATTTCTGCCATAATAAATTGCACTTTAAATTAATAACACAAATTTTAATTAAATTTAAACTAGACACTTTAGGAGTCTCAACAATATTGCACTCAAATTATCAGTCCACAGCAGAGGACAATACATTAAACTTGACACATAATTGAGGCGACTTCAAAATCCCTTAAATCAAGCTTAGTTTCGCACAAGTTACATAACCAAGTGACTAATTATGCATGCATGAAGCCATTATTTATCAAAGCCTAATTAAGTTGGCAGTACGCACACCATCCTTAAAACCCATAAGGAAGGCCTTATACGATCATTTTCCAAGAATGAAAACCATCCTTCACAGTCTGCGTGTAGCAAAGAAAACTATATTTCTTGCCTTGTTCCCAGAACCCTAACCAGCCAATTAAGTTGAATTTTCCAAAATGAACTTCTTGAAGATTTCGACAAATTTATTAGCAGGTTCTGAATAGGGAGCATTGGTGAAGAAGCCATGCTCCTCTCCTTCAAACTCGATGTATTCGACTTTCTTCCCCATTTCCTTTAGCTTTTTAGCATAATCGTGAGCCCTGTCTTTCAACAATTCACATTCACCAGCAAGCACCAAAATAGGGTCAAGTTTCAGAGGTTCAAGGCTAGGGCTCCAGGGGCCAAATGGGTTGGCAAAAGGATGGTCTCTACTTGTTTCTCCATGTGGCAAACATAACCTCCAAAACCTGAAAAAACAAATAATAATAATGTGGGAAATAATAAAATTAATTAGTTGGTGGCCAGAAGGGTCAAGAAACTTTCGAAAAAAATATTATTAACAAGTGCTCCACAAATGAGTGAAACTTCTTTTTAAGAGATTTCAGTGTAGAAAGTTTCTAGTGTTGGATATAACTTGAAAAGTTTGAAAAGACAAGTTTCTTTTTTTATGAAAGACAAAGGAGAAGATAATTACATATTGGATGAAGCATAATCTCATGATTTTGATTCGGATGCTGGAGAGAATCCATATTATTATGGATTTGGCACTATCTTTGAATTAAAATTAATAATAAAGATGATTTTACTTTTGAGTTATCAAGTAAATGATGTCTCAATGACATGTATCAGGAATTAATAATAGAGGGGGTAAGCTAAGAATCTAATGTAGAACAGGAAAAAAAGTAGACGAAAGATCAAATCTAGAAACATTAATACAATTATTAAAAGATTAACAATTTCAATTAAATTAATGAAAAATAAATATGGTCACTTGTCCCCACCCCTCATAACTTAGGTGCGCCAATAGCTATAAACAAAGACATATTGATATAATTACATATAATATATAATAGGAAGCAAATTTTTTCTATAATATATATATCGTATGTTATTTTAATAGGACAGGATTATTAATTTCAATTTAGGGTTCAAACATTCAATAAAATGATGACAGCCTGTTAAAATAAAAAGGTAGGTAGCAAAGAGCTACATTATACTTTAATGTTGCATTTAAGATATTTATATAGAACTTTAAACAAGTTGATGCACAAATAGTAGAAAACACGTCTTCCATTAGTGTAATTAAGATTTAATCCAGATATAAATCAAATAATTAATAATGTAGTGACCATAAAAGGAAAATGTAAAAGTGGAAATTGATTTCACAAAAGGTTCACGAACGTGGGTGATTTTGGTTCATAAAAAAAGGGGCGATTGAGGATCACCCAAGTGGTGCAATTTAATTCCACATGGTTGATTCTATATATATCTTTATGCCCCATCACAACAGCCCACTAAACATGATTAATATGGCTTTTTCATAGCCTTTTATGACGATACGACAGCGGCCTCCTGGTTAGCCAATTTAACTTGTCTTCTAGTTAACACTATCTCACATAAATCTTAATTTTATATACATCCATAATCTTAACTTTGTATAATTTATATATGTCTCTAATAATGTATAGTATTTTTATTTTTATTTTTTTTGTATGATTTGATTTTAAAAAATATATAAAAATATTCCTACATAAAATAGTTGATAAAAACATCTAAGATAACATATGCAATATTTAGTTGATTGCCATCATTGGTGACCCGACTAGTAGTGCCAATTGACTAAGAGCAAGCATGCAAAATCCAATAAATTAATTGTACACACTATACACTAACTTTTATGTAGATAAGAACTTGCACGTTAGATATCTAAGTGGTCAAATTAAACTTTCTGATGATAGCATTCACATGACATCAGCCTGATCAAATTATGTATTTTCCAACTTTATTTTGAGTCAAGCTATCTATTCCGAATAATAACTTAACTTGAAAACCTCTAGAGTTTATAAAATATAAGGGGATCCTCTTGTAAATGATATTATGCATGCATGCATGCATGGTTAATATAATTTTATTTCTTCTATAATTCTGATTGTCTAAGCCAGAAAATGAATTAGAACATACAATGACATATATGGGAATCATACATATATTTATAATGCAGCTGGTGATTAACCAGTGGATTCATAGGTTATAATTTTATGAAAGTGGTCACATATCTGACTGGCTAGTGGAACAAATTAGCTTTATGTATTTACCCAACAACTTATATGAAAAGCATGATGCCATTTGTGATGAAGATTAATTTAGTGAACATGTGACTCAGTTGTAGTCTTGTCAAAATATTTAATGTGATTCCATAGAATATTCGTGTCTATATCATCTCCAACTTTAAAAGATAAAGAGATGTCACACATACATGATAAATTGTAACCCTCCAAAACTTATATATGTTATAGCATATGCTTCATTTTATTTTATAATTATATATGATGAATATAGATAATGCAATATATCTAACTACCCATCTCATCCTATATTTAACAAGCAAATTGATATGAACATACGCTGTCGCTAATAAGTTCAATTCTACATTGAAAATAAAATGAGAGTTCGCAAATCTAATTAAGTAAAAGTTTAAGTTTCGATTTTAAGTTGTAAATCATGAATTTAGTACCATTAGAGAATGAAGAACCAGAACTTACAGGTCAAGTAAATCCAGATTCAGAATAGTCTCACTAGGTCCATTCTCAGACTTGGTTCTCTCAACCCCACCAAAAAATGGAGCCAACAGCACATAACCTCGGATGCGGACCGGATCCAAGTCATTCGAACCGGATCCGAACCGAACTGCCATGTGTTGCGCGATATTTCCCCCTGAAGAATCGCCAACAACAAAAACTCGGTCAAAGTCAACCTCGCTAATTTTGAACCATGCAGTATCACAACCACACTCATTATCCTGTTCACTCAAGCCCATAGCCTTCCTTTGCAGCCATTTCAAGGCGGTAACAGAGTCCTCCATGGCCGCTGGAAGCCTTTTTTCTGGCGCCAGTCGGTAGTCTATGGAAACCACGAGTGCTCTTAGAGTAGAAGCTAAACGAATACAAGAATTGTGTGAGTTTGACCAAGAAAATGAGCCAACACAAAACCCTCCGCCATGAATGAACAAAATCACAGGAAATTTAGGGTTTGGTTTTTCTGAAATGGGTTTGTAAATGCGAAGATGGAGTTCATTTATCCGATCGTATAAATAATCTTTGTATTGTACGGCTTGGTCTTCGACGTAAGAGGTTTTAAACTTCGTGTCATTGCACCTAAAAACGGTGCCGTTACTGTAGAGTTTTACGGCTCCCATGCAGTCCTCTATTACATAAGGTTTACGGTTATCAGGCGAAAAACCCATTGGAGCGGTTGAGGGGGAGAGGTTATGGTTGTTTTGTGAGGAAGGTGATGGAGACATTTATAGGGAAGGAAGGGAGGAAGTGTGAATATTTTAAACATTGAGGGCTTAGAGGTAATTTCACCAGTACGGATGCATGTTGTGGAAGATGATGGCACTATCATAAATTTGTTGATGGTCATGGGTTTACCTTATCGTTCTAATTATGGACCATAGATGATGAGCACAATTGGTGGCCATGTTAATGTTTAAATAAAAAAGGAGAGAGAAATAGGATAGAAATTAGAGAGATTAATTAAGGAATAAATACTTTCTAAATAATGTAAGTAAATGATAATGAATGTCAATATATCTTTTCTTTCTATTTTTCTCACTTTTTCAAGGAATATCAATTTATTTATTTATTTTTTTCACTCATTTTTTTAATAATATCAATATATCACTTCATTTTCTTGGTTTACAATTGGTGTAGGGACAGTGAAGCTCTTCTAGCTCGTCTTTGATGGACTCAAATGTCCTCATACAACTTGTCATGGTTGATACCATCGGTAGACGACGCTTTGAACATTTCGATAGAGTGATGGTGATTCTCAGGCGATGCACTCTTGCTTCTAAAGCGAGAAAATGAACCTGAAAACAGATTATTCAACTTTTGAATTTATGGGTTCAGAAATTTGAAAAAAAAAATCAACCAACTTAAAATTTCTTCTTCGTAGCAAAGGCAAGTCAATGTAGTTACATTAAAATTATCTAACAATAATGATTGCCTTATTAGCAACATCGTATTATTATGATTTTTTTTGTCTTTTATTATTCATGAAAGAGGCTTTGCACGAACCGCAATTGATGGTGCTTCCGACCTTTGTGATGGTTACTGGAGGCTCATTAGCTAGGCATATTTACTATGCTTGAAATGGACCACAACCTCAATTGTTACAGAATTTATTATTTATATAACTAAAATTTTGTATCAATATTTTAGGATTTGCTTATTAATAAGGGTTGACTTACGCGATGTGCATCATTGAATTGTGTTCTAAAAATCCAATAGGTAACAATTCATAATGGATTCTTGTAACGATCCCACTTGGAATATAAATAAGTTAGATTTTGGAAATATAGCAATAGAAAGCATATTATATTTCATGAAATATTAGTCTTTTGGAAAGTTAAAAGATTCTATTCGTGGTAAGTGATATTAAAATAACTTGTGGTTTCATCCACAATGTGAACTCTCCTAATGAAAGGTTGCATCTAAGTAATCAGTGATAGTTTGAAATCTAACAAAAGTGTCACGTGATTGAGAGTGTTGCATAACAATACTGTCGAATGTCATATGTAATGAATGCGTCATATAGAATGCAAATGAAAGTGTCATATCAAATGCCATCAAACATGTACATATGTCAAATCCTCAATACAAGTGTTATTCATGAGGTTATTCTGCGACAATTAATTAGTACACTGCAATATACATCTACAATATCAAGCCAATACAAGTATAGAATTTCATATTAAATAATTTTTTAATGTGATTCAATATACTACTTAAAAGTTTACATTCACATTTATGATATTAGTAATTCTAAAAGAATGCTTCAACAACGTCTTTACATATAAAAATTATAGGAAGGTGCACTAAGAATGACTCGATTAAGGATGATTCATAGAAGGAATTATTAAAGATTTTATGAGAATCTCCTCACCTAAGTAAAGATTAGGGTGAGTAAAATAACCAAATCGGAAGCAAAATCATTGGGTATCTAGCTTTTGATTTTAGATCCTACTTGAAACTAACTTATCTCAATTTCAATTCCAATTCCAATTTTGGGGAAATGAGTGAATCTAGTTTTGAGTTTGATTCCAGCTTCTAAGAAATCAAAACTAGAATCGAAACCAATCAAGCAACTAAAGACATCATTGTAAGAATTGACAATGAAATGTGAAGTGAAGTACAATTCATGCATATGGAAAATGAAGTTGTACAATTTATATGAGAGCTTTTGGGAAGTAGCGAACCTTAATGAAACAATCATGGAAATGAGGCCTAAGAAAAGAAGCAAACATGCAGGTTTCTTTTAAAATAGTCTTAGTCATAATAGACTTCATTATCTCTTAACCTTTGGGATATGAGTGATCATAAAAATGTGGATAAAGGTAACCATTATTAGTCTTGCCATAGAAGCAAAAATGGGCCAAGACAACGAGAGAAAATGCAATAATCAAACTCATGAAGTCAGTCTAGGTTTTAAGTAGGAACCAAAACCTACCTAGAACCTATAATGTCGATTCTTGAAACTTATAAGGTTGGTTCTAAGTAGGAACAACCTTGTAAGTTCTAGGTAGTAGTTATAGTTCTAATTTTGGCTCTTTAAATTTTAACAAGATACCCATATCCACTCACCTCTAGTTAAAATGAAGCTTATCTATTCTTAAGCATCAAAAGTATATTTTCTTATGCTCTTTTTGATTTCTCTTTATATTCCTTTTTTTGTAGTAATCTTCTTTACTTAAAAGATGAGATAACATGGTTAAAATCCTATCAATTGCATGTACTATTTTTTTTTTCCCATATTCAATTCACCTTATTTCCTTTTTTTTTTTTTTTCCAAAGAATTACAATCCAGCAATGGTAAGAGAGCAGCCAGTAGTAATAACCCAAATAGAAAACAAAATTTAGCTAAAGAGAGAGAGCTAACAACTATGGCAAAAGGTAAGTGTTTCCTTAACTCTTTCACCATGTTTCATAGCATGTGGTTCCTGTTTGGTTAGATTGTAATGATGTTTGTTTCATGCTTGAGTGTTGAGATGATGATTTAAAAGTATATTGATGAAGCTATTGCTTGAGAAACTTAATATATGCCCTTATACTTTAATTTAAGGGATTTAGTGTATGTATAAGATGAGTTTTGATAAGATTGATGAAATAAATGTGTGCTTGACTAATGTATTGAGCTTATAAAACTAATTGAATTTGTTTGGATGTGTGTTAGATGAGTTTTAGCCAGGTTCTAAATGTTTTACACGTGACATACAAAACAAGAGTATAATGCACAATTGTATGCTTGTGAGCTCACAACCATGCAATCATGTTTATGTAATATCAAAATCATACATGTTGTCATGCACACCTATATAAGCATGAGGGACACAACTGTGCCTTTAAGGTTATGACCATGTACTTGTACCAAATTTACACAACCATGTAAATAGGTCACGGTAATGTTAAACAAGAAAACTACATACCGTTGCAAAGTAAGGAACATGACCGTGTGTCAACCTATATGATCTCGTGTCAACCTACATAGTTATGCACTAAGTAATATAGAATGGAACACAACATTTTAGTAAGTCATTCCAACATATACAAAACTTCATAATAAGAGAAGAAAACAAAATATCATGCATAATTAGTATTACATAACATGACATACCAACAATGTTTTCAGAAAATGATCCAAGGAACCATATACATTATTTTAACGTAATAAACTATGATATTCCAAACATCATTTTAGGAGTGAATACGAGAAGACACCTATGAGTTCACACGCGCGTTAGAGAGTTTGTTAAAGAGAAAATAATCATTAACCAAGCTCATCAGAGAAAGTATTAATCCTACATTAGTAATTTTCAATAAGATTGAACTCACGGGTTAAAATGTCGAATCCTTATATTCATCATTTAATCAGCATGGTAGTTATTTTTAAATACAGTATTTTTATATACAGTTTTTACATATATAATATATGTATATGTGTAGGATTTAAAAAATGTTTTTAGAAAAAGTAGGCCCAAGAGCAAATTTTATGATTTCTAGCATTGATATGATTTTAACATACTCATATCATGTCATACACAACATTACACAAAATAAAGTAAAGATTTAAAAGCACAGATAAGACAAACATAAAATATTATACAATGTATAGGAATGAAGAAACATGAAATTAAGAAATAATGCGACAAGTCACAAAGTTAGAGTAAAATAGAAGTCTGCTTATGAATAGAGATAGAAAATGTTTACTAAGTGAATTATCACTCACTCCCTTATGTTTTCTTCCTTGCAAGTCAATGATCCTGATGCTAAGATAGGAGCAAGATAGATGTCGATGGGATACAGTTTTGATAGCAGTCAGCATGTTGGTGGCTCGCATGTTTTTGATATAGTTTTCATCTATGTATATGGGTTCTCAACGGAAATAAAATATATACTTATATATTATAATAAATGAATATATAGTAGTATAGTAATATATAGTAGGAACTTCTACATTAACCAAAAATTATATTTTTTTATTAGTGTTTTGGGTATGAGTATTGAATTTTATCCACAAAGGGAAACGAAGTGTCTAACATACCTTTTTGTTTTTGGTCATCAAAGGTTGGGATACCTTCCCTTGGGTGGAACTCCAAAAAATGGAAATGACTTGAGTTCCGATAATTTCATCTTATTGGTTGGTACTTCTATAGTTTTAACATGAGATTCAATTCAATTTCCTTCAATGAATCGATCATTGTTAAAGCTTAGTGATGGTATGATTGCCATATTGGTGTCTGAATGAAATTTTGTTATGGTTGTAGTGTGGTGTTTTTGGCTACAATAATGTTGTTTGAATGAGATTTTGTTATGGTTGCAACGCTGATGTTTGAATGAGAATTTGTTATGGTTGCAACAGTGGTATTTATGGTTGAAGAAAAACTCTCTCGCATTGTTTTCTGTCTCTACTCTTCTCTAAACAAACCGATTCATCTCATTCCAAAAAACTCCACCTACTCAGTTCATTACAAAATCATGTTTAAATCATTATTTCACAAGAAAAACACTATCACTATGGCCACTTCTTTAAAAAAACACTGTTAAAAATTAACTCCTAAAGAGCTAGATGCACTAAACCCGAACCAATTGACTTCTTCTAATTCATTTTCTATCTTCTTCAACAGTTTGAGGTACTATGCAAATTAGCTCGCTAGCGTGTTATAACTTTGTTTTGGTTCTTAACTTGTCGTCGTTGTTTTAGAATATCATAGAGATGGATTTAACCTTGACGAATTGGAGATCAAGAACGAATTGGAGATCAAGAAATAAAATAAAAAAAAAATACAAACAATATAAGTACAAGGAAAAGACAAATAGAGATAAGTATGTAAAACACTTAAATATCTTTTGAATTACTTTTTTTATATCCACACAAAATAATTTTTTTGTCTTTTTATATAACAATTTTTTTTAAAAAAATGGATAAAAAAAAATTAGACTTTTCAAATTTGAAAAGTGAAATTTTGTAAATTGTAGGAAATAATGCCTGATTTTTTTATTTTTTATTTAGTGGTTTTAAATAAAACTCTTCAATTCCTTCATAAAGGTTAAAAATGATTTAATAATGGATGCAAATCCCACTTCAATTTGAGGAATCCATGTTAGTGGCTAAAAATAATATAAACTAACATAAAAATTCTCCCAATCCGAAGCATCATTGGTGTAAAAAGAAAGAAAAAGAGAGATTTTGTATTATTTGAATTCTATGAATTGATATATAGGACAGTGACAGTATAGATGCCCAATACAAAAAATGTCCATTTCAAAGTGTGAAATTGAGGCACCCTTGAGAAAGCACAAGTGTTGAACATCAAGAATGCTGTTAATGGCTAGGCCTCCCATATAAGTTCATATAATGTTTAACGAATGGAATCCGTCAGCGATCAATAATGGCTGCTAATCGTAATAAAATCTTGAAGTTGAAGACTATGTCAGGTGAACCAAAATGAAAACTACTAAAGACCCACTAGAAGGATGGAATCGGACCTGCAATTTGTCGCACTCTTGTGGTGTCGTTTTGCTTGCTTTATTCCTCTGTCACCTTGTCACTTTCGTAAATGCTGAAACGTGCACTTTCTTCTTTCCTTTGATTGGAAGAACATGCAAAATCATACGAATTTTAAGCAGGAACTTTAGCCAAAACTTTCGCCAATAAGCTTGGCTGCTAGTGCTAATTCAACCAACATAGGCCCGTCAATGTAGTGGAAGATCTTTTTTTTTTTTTTTTTTTTACTTTTTAAGTTTGAAAATTTTATCTATTCGTTATCTATTTTCATTAACAAAAATTATTGAAAAAGTTCATAAGGAATCATCATTTGCAATTGGATCGATGAAATAAAAAGTTTCAATATAAGAAGATTTTAAATTAGAAGTACAAATATTGGTTAGGAGTTGATAATCGAATCCAATCCAAATCAATAGAAAAATCTAAAGTACACTTAAAGATACGATAAAGTTAAAAGCAAATCCACTCATTTAAGTATTCTGACCCAAAAATTGGATTTTATCATGAAATTGCTCTTACAGAATTTTTCATCTTTAATTTTATTGATGTTATGATCAAATGTCTAAACCCTTTTTACAAGAAATTGAATATTATTATAAGACAAAACAACAGATTCCTAAATTAAGATAACTTTAATAACTATTTTCTAATTCGAGCATACGATTCTTTTTAACTATTACTATACTACTTTTTTTCCTAACTACTTTTTCAAACAATAGATGATTAGAAATTAAATAATATTTAACTCTTCTATTATAAGACCAATTCAAAAATATTTGTGATCTTAGTATTAATTATTTTGATGGTATCTAATTATATAAATATATTAGACAAATTCAATATAAAAATACTAGTTTTTGGAGCTCTAAACTTTCTTGTTTTAAAGACTGTGTCTTGAGCCAACCTTACCTATTATAGTAACTAAGCTGCTACTTCAACAACTTTCTAAACTAATCGGTACTGGAATAACTAAATAACTACTCTGATTACTATTTCTTTATCCAAGTACTATTTCGTGAGTTGAGACTCTCTTTTCTGATGTTGAAAATTACTAATTTATGTGTTTTAATAAATAAAATAGAAACATAATTGAACTTACAGAATTACTTGTTCTGTTTCTTTTTCTTCCTCTTTTCAATCAGTCGCCTCCTTTTCATTGTAAAAATCTTCAATCCACGACTGGAGGCAACTGAATTGATGGTAGTGGTGTCATTTCCAATCACCAACATTCACAACGATGAAATGTCCGCCAAGGAAATAACAACACATTGGCCTCCTCCCTTTGGCAATTCCCAATCATACTTTACCGGTGTTCTTTCTATCACTGCCTTTCCAAAGAGGAAAAGAAAAAGAAATAAAATATCTCCGTTGATTTTTGTTAGTTGAATTGGTAAAGCATTGGCGGCGAGGACTTGCCTCCACTGATTGATCAACACAAAATAAAACTTTAGGCCAAATAAATATAAATTAAATTATTCAGAGTGTTCATCCAACATGTCTATGTTGCATGAAAATTTTACTAGGCCGTTTCATGGGTTCCCAAACCTGTTTAGTTAGACTTAGTCTTCGTGTCTCTGTTGCATGAAAATTGAAAATGTCACAAGACATTTCACGAGGTCCCAAGCCTGCGACAAAAGCGCTACTAGGCTATTGCAAGTGTTGGATTCGAGACGAGTATTTACTCATCACCGAGAAGTCAGTGACGTCAAAGGTTTCAAAGTCTCGCAAGTTAAAACCTTGAGACGAAAGAAATGGTATTTGCAAAAAAGTCCATTGGACATCACGAAGAAGTCCAAGATGTCTAAAGTTCAATAGTCATTGTGGGTTGATGCCCTTGAGACAAAAATGGCTGCACTTGCGGAGAAAGTTGTAGCACACCACGGAGAAGTCTGAAACAATAGAATTGTAATTTAGGAGGCAAAGTGAGAGAGATCCTTAGAAAGGGTTAAGGCCTAGCTTAACAACGATTTTCCCAATTGTAAATGCCGCACCAAAGCTTACACTTCCTGGTGAATCAGTGCCAATAATGATGAGGTCAAAGGTGGTTGACTAGATTGGAGGTCACTTATTGTGTCAATTCTGGAGTTATCAAGTTGCTGACGGCAAGAGAGAAAAGCATTTAAGACAGTCTTCATAGATTTAATTGAAAAGAAAAGACCTATAATTTACGATAAAATCAAACTAAAAATAAATAACAGATGGTAAATAGACTTTTCAAACTTGAAAGTGAGAAATTGTCGTCATTTGGCCCCCCACAATAAAAACATAACCTTCGTTCAGGAGGATGGTCACGGTGGAGTTACTATTTCATTCCCTTCTCATTTCCCATCATTTCTGCTACATTATTGCATAAAAACACTAATAGAGAGAGAGGGATCAAAGAATCCAACATAAAGGATATGTTTATTTGTTATCATCCTCACACGGATTTCCAAATCAAACACTAAAATATACAACATCATGCAGAATGAGGACTCTGGACATGAAACTTTTGCTTGAATAGATTACAAACAGCAAAAATCGATGAATGTGCAAAGTGCAAGCATTCTTGCTCAATTGTCCCATAAGATAACCTGATGTAATTTTATCGTCCTGTATTATTATTATTATTATTATTTTACTATGCACCCCACCCCACTCTCGATCCCTACAGCTTGCAGTGAATGAGACACGTAAGAAGTTACCAAGTCATACTGTAGAGGCACAAGAACCTGCATTTTGTTGCCGCCACTTTCATAGACAAGAACAATTGCAAATCAGCCTCGGGAAAAAAAGTGTGGGATCAGAGAGGGAATTTAGAAGCAAATATGTGGAGGAATGAGCTTTCCTGGATTCATGATATTGTTAGGATCTAGAGCTCCTTTTATTCTTTTCATTGTCTTCAAAGCTTCTATTCCAAGCTCCTTTTCCAGATACTGGAAATACAAAAGCAAATGTCGGCAATAACAATAATAATATAACCTTCCTCGTGAACCTCCCCACCCCACTCAACCCAACCCCAAAGGCTTCCATTAAGGAAGAGTAAAAATAAATAGGCATTTCATCAATGGTGTCATGGTGTATTTCTTGATAGCACCCACCATGTAATCATCAATTAACTCATGCATCCCCTGCCATTTTTTTCCAAATGAAATGCCTTTTTGAGTGAGACACACATGCCATTGACTGCGAATGGATGTGCCAAGAAAAAATTCAATCTGTGGTATTAGATTCCGCATGGAATGGCAATGATATTAACTTTGTTTGATGCTGAACTCAAGTACCATAAATATAACATACAAAACAGAGAATAGTTCTAGTTAAATACCTTCATTTTCCCTGTGCCAACACCATGTTCACCAGTACAGGTTCCTACTCATTGATAAAATCAGAAACATCAGAAGCACAAAAAGCTTAACACTGACAGAAATTAAGCATAAAGTAACATGCATTTGAAGTATATATATCTTTTTGACCGAGGAAGCAACAGATAAAAAAAAAAATGCATTTCAGAAACAAAAACGTGATTTGGTATTGTTGTACACTATTATTTGGCGGAAGAAAAAGTGAAAATAACAAATTGAATTTTGTATTTTCAAGATTTAGGAATGTAATGAGTAAAGATTTAAAATGAAGAGAAAAACAATTTTTTGAAAGATAAGTCACCTAAATCTCGACCCTAGAAGCTTGACATAATAGTATATATGTAAAAGTCATCTAAGATAGTAATTAAGATTCAAGTTGTGATGAAACCAGTAACTCCCGATTTATCTGATTTGTGGTTGCAGATTTTAGGTAATATAGGCCCCAGATTTATCTTGTCCGCTCAGTTATGGTTAATCCACTACTAGTATAGACAGGGGTTTCTAGGTCATCAAAAAAAAAAATCACCTAAATCTTTTACATCTAGTCTTTATTATATTTAAAAATAATATTAAAAATTATTTATTGAAAATTTTTAAAATTCACAAATGCTTTCAGATTTTGAGCAAGAATGAAACTCAAGAAAATAATGAAAAATTTGTTTCGCTGTTTGAGATTGTTAATGGGCGGAAACAAAAATACTGTCCAGAAATGCAAAAGGGGAATGCACGCCAAACAAATACTACGCTTTTTACAAGAAAAAAAAATACTGAAAACAGAAAATAAAAAAAAAAAATGAACAGCGCTTAATCCTAGGCATCACAAGCAATAACAATGACCTATTTTTAAGTTAACAATTTGATAGAGTAGTTAATAATTTACAAAATTTTAGATTCTTTAATTTTAGATTATATGCTTATATTTTATATTTCATAAGAACATATTAAGAGAAATATTTTATTTATTAATTAAAATCATCAAATATACAAGAATGTTACTAATGTTGACTTAATAATTTAAAATTCACAACTTGAGTAAAAACTGATACCTGAACTTAAAATGACCTTTTCTTCATTTTCTCTAAATCTACAAAACACAGAAACTTAATACATTCTAGCCTCTTCCTCTCAATTTCTTCAATTTTGAAATATTAAATCAACATTTTGTTCATTCTACTTGTACTCAAAGGCTATCTATGGCTGTTTCCGTGCTTTTTACTTTAAAATTAACAATTAATACATCTACCCTTAATCATATTTTTAAGCTTTCATGATTATTTAGATCACAATACTAATTTCCTTTTTATAGTTAAGGAACATTTTATGTTCCAGCCCCATTAAATTGAAGTCCTGGTTTCACCCATATATGCACATATTAAGCACCACCATCAGCAGCCTCACTCAATAGCTAAGAATAAACAGAAATTGCTCTACTGTTCACAAAATATATGTACCCTCCATTGACAATGCAGTATGGACCATGAATTTGTTTAGCCTTTCTGCTTCCTGCCTCTGTTCCTCTTCCTTCGGATCAAACAGAATCACAGTGTGAAAGTTACCATCACCAGCATGAGCAATAACTGCGCTGTTAACACAACCACAAAATATGTGATTGAAGTATCATTTTAACCCGCCAGGTGGATAAATAAACAAAAAAGCTTCATCCTCGAAATTATCATAAAATAGAAATTAATAAAAAGTGGTCATTCTGAACATACCAAACAAGTGGTGATGAATCAAGCTCTTGCTTGGATTTGGAAATTAATTCTGCAAGGCTAGATAGGGGTACACATACATCCTGAAGAAAAAACAGTTCAGGTGAAGGAAGCTTAAGCAACATAAGGAAGAAAAAGTAGAATTTCAAAACTGGTTTACTTAAAATCTACCCTCGGGGCATATATAAATTGGGTTTGTAAGACCGATTCTCAAAAGAACTCAAATACTCCCTGTTTTATTTTCTTTTAAATGAAATCTTACTATAAAAAATTTGTTAACACATTCCATCAGGATGTGTTTATAAGTAGTATAAATATTAAAATAAAATCCAACAATCATAGGGATATGATTTAGGAATTAATGGGATATAATTGAGGTCTTCTATCCTTTCTTATTTTTTGGTAGGTCCCTGAGTTTTTCGTCCTAGAAATTCAGTGCCTAATTTCAGAATATAACAATTTATATATTGCATTCTGCTTCATCGAAGTTAGAAGCGAAAAGAATGAATATTTTCTTTAGCCTCTTGTTTCATAGTACAAGAATTGGAATTCCAACCAGCATATTTTTTTTTTTTTTTTGGTCAGAACAAGATAAAGCTAAGACCATTAAAAGAATGGTAGATACAAACAAGTTAGGGAAGGACATTCAATCCCCAAAACCAGGTCCCCGGCCCACCCCTCCCCGAATGGAGGAAGGGATTCCTTGAGAAGAACGAGGATGCGACAAGGATTGTTAAAATATCCACTGTCAAGGACGAGGATAGATATATCCTTGACTCACCACCTCCCCAGTTCGTCCCCTCACCTACAGCCTAAACCCTTAAATATTGAATTATTGTTAAAAGTTTTAAATTATTATATATATACCCTTACACCTAAAAGATATTCCATTAATTTTCCAAGGGGATGAAAGGGAAGGGGAAGGGGAAGGGATAAGGATTCCCCATTATCCCTATATCAGGATGTGGCAAAAACAGGGAAAGATCTCCCTATCAGGGACGGGGAGAAGAACATAGATTAGGGTATTCGGCTAGGCCCGGCCTGCCCCATTGCCATCCTAAGACCAATCAACATCCACAATAGAAACCTCCATTACCCATGTTATTTCTAACCCACCTATGAATCCTTTACCTTCTATAACATCTACAATTGACACTTATTCCCTCCAAATAACTCAACACATGCTAAACAAATCCAATTTTCATAAGTGGCTCCATTCTATTCTGCTAGTAATAAAAGGCAAAGGTAAGATAGGTTACCTACAAGAGCCATCCCAATGCCAACACCTACAACATAAAACTTCAACACTTGGGAAGTTGAAAACTCCATTGTTATACCCTAAATAATCAACTTTATAGAGCCCAGGATCAGTTGAACACACTTTTTCTACAAAACAACAAAGGAGATTTGGAAGGCAATCTAGGTGATGTATTCAAACCTTGAAAACTTTGTTCAATGCTTCAACATCTAATCCACTATTCATACAATTCGAGAAAGAAGTATGTTAGTCACCAAATATTATACTGTACTATGACAAGAGATGGACCTATTCTATGAAACAAGTTGGAATTGTCCTAAAGAAATACAACCAGATGCTTGGGAAAGACCACATGTTTGATTTTCTTCGAGGGCAATAATGGCCTTGGTGAAGTTTGGGAGCGTCTCCTTAAGGCCAAAGCTCTTCTACCTGAGAAGCATTTGTTGACATCAGACATGAGGAAAGTTGCACAAAGCTAATGCGCCCACCTATAGACATAACACAATAGAGTCTTGTTTTGGTTGCAAGTAGAAGTGAGCCTTTAACTCTCGAGATCAACAACCTCAGGACAAATCCATAATTCTCTTACATCCCAAGTACCTAGTCATACCGTATTTGTCCATAATCAACATCCTTTCCATGGGAAGCTAGATCCAAAAGCACTCAAATGCATATTCATTGGCTACTAACCTGAAAAAAAGGGTGTAAATGTTATTGCCCATCCTCAAAATGATTTTTACGTTTCATGCAATGTATCCTTCTTTGAAAACCATCTGCTCTATTTCAGTGCTTTCTTCACGAGGAGAATTCTCGTGAAAAAAATCATTCGGATTTATCTATCTTGTTGTCTATTTCCATTCCTAATACCTATTTGAACACCTTCTATTTCCCAAAGTTCTAACTCTTTTATTAATGTTGATTATCCTACCCATCTAACCACTTCTCCAAATTCTGAATCTTCTACTAATCCTTCAGTGGACCATTCCGAGCCTATTCAAGAGACAGATCAAGGGGGGGAACCCAATACTAAACCAAACCATATTCTGATTTACTCAATAAGGCCACAAGCTTTTCCTCAAAGCTGATTGTCAAAACTAAAGTAAAATCCTTCATTAGAGTTCACAAAAGAAAGTACTGCAATGGTTAATAATCTTCATGTTCAAATTCCTATCGAGAAGGGGGCAAGATCTTGTACCATTTAATTGTCTATATAAGTGATACAGCTATAACAAACGATGATGTTAAAGAGATTGAAGATCTTAAAAGGCAATTTGTTAAGTATCCAACCACCCAGAACAACAAACAAACCAACAAATAAAGAAAAAAAATCATCTTATCGATAAAAGTGTATTTATATGGATGAACTGGACAATTCAAGGAGTCAAGGCCTCGCATTTCCAAACATTTGAAGCATCAGATACCTCCAATCAGTTTTAAGGCTACCCATAGTCCTAAGGTTGCCCAAAATTCCTTGATTCTTATTTCTTCCCCCTTGAAAATTCTAACTATTCCTTTATATAGTCAAATCTAACCTTTAAAAATAAGACAAGTGTCCCCCTATAGTAATATTACCTACCCCTTTAAAAACCATATCGCCCTCAAGGTAGGAAAATTGGGAAATAAAAATTGACATATATATATATATATATTTATTTTTTATATATATATTTTTTTTACAATTTTTTTTTTTTTTTTGCTGGTTTTTTTTTTTTTTCAATAACGTAATTAGAAAATTGAGAAAAAAATTGAAAAATAGTAAAGGTGGAAAAATTTATTTTGATACAGCCACAAGTGTAGCCCTCAGAGATAACACCGAATTTTCAATTGATCACTAATGAACCCCATTCAAACTCCTGGTCTAGATTTCCTTCACTAATTTCAGTACTACCTTAATTTCTTCTCCTTTTGATGGCCCAGATTCATCCAACCGCATATTACTTGTCCCCTTTTACTCTCTTATAAATCTTCCCACTTAACCTTTGTTTGCCATGTTTCCACTAGTTGTCAATTATCTTCTTCACAACTCCACCACATTTCATGACACACCCACTTTGTCACATCTTTTAAGGCACCATATTTTCTAAAAATTTGTGGTATAATCATGCTCTCATGATTATATATATAAAGAAAAAGAAAAAGAGCAATGTTTTGTGCACACACTTTTGAGTACTCACTTGTACACCCAAATGATATATCATTATATGACTAGATATCAAATTATCTTTAACTTAAAATCATCCAATCATGCCTCAATCACTTGATAACACATCATCTAGATATATAAGTATTCAAAAATGCGTGCACATAATTGCATGTGTGTGTGTGTGTGTGTGTGTCATTCTTTTTTATTTTTCCCTCTAGCTAGTTGTTGAACACTTTTTTCTTTTCCTTTTATTTTCCGTTTCTACCTATTGTCCAACACTTCTTTTTCACCAATTGCTCAAAATTTTATCCTTTTTTTCCAGATAGTTGTCAAATATATTATGTTTTGCCTTTTCTTGTTGAATTTTTCCCTTTTGCCAATTGTCTACCAATATATATATATATATATATATTCTTTTTTCCTTTTCCCTTTTTTTGGCTTCTTCTTCTTCTTCTTCTACTAAACCCAAACCCCAACTCACCCCCATTTTCCAACAATTTTCACCTTTTGAACCATTGTTGTAGTGCCCTTTTTCCTTCTCAATGTCAATTAATCTTCCACCATTTTCCATCACTAATCCAACCACAATGCCACCTCCCTTTTCTATCTTCCCAACGCCACTTCAGATTCTTCCATTTTTCCTAATGACTTCAATTTCTCCACCATTTTCCAACGCCAATTTGCCTTCCCACACCCATTATAATTCCTTTTTCTCTCCCTCAACTTCCACCAAGTTGATTTTACTTCCCTTTGGTTAATTTGCTCCACCCAAGCTTTCTTTCATCAATCTCCCTTTTCAAGTTACCTCCCTTATCAAATCTCACCACTCCAATACCATTTTGTTAAGTATCTGGCCACATTTTCACCCAAAACAATAAACAAGCCAATAAATAAAGAACCAGTCATTTATTGATGAAAAGGTATTTACATGGATAAACCAAACAATTCAAAGAACCAGAGTCTCCCATTTTCGACCATTCAAGGTAGAAAAGACCTCTCGATCAACCCTAAGGTTGCCCAACATTCCCTAATTCTTCTTCCTTCCCCTTTGATAATCCAAATACTCCTTTATAAAATAACATCTAACCTCTACAAATAAGATAATCGTCCCTCTATCCCAACACAATTACAAGAAAAATTCAAGATAAAAGATCTCAATACATTTCGGTACTTTTTCAAGATGGAGATAACTAAAAGTCAATGATCTCCCCAAGGAAATACACTCTTGTCTTTTAAAGAAAACCATGAAACTTGGGCATAGACCAACTAGAATTCCGTGAGTGTAATTGGAAGAAGAAAATTATAGAAGACCCTCTAGTCCAAAAGGAAAGGTACCAACATTTGTTGGGCAAGTTAATATACCTATCTCTCACAATGTCTAATATAGACTTTAGTGTGAGTGTAGTAAGTCAGGCAACAGATCAAATTCTTTGGTATTCTATTAGACTCTAGGCAAAGGCCTTTTATTTAAGAAAATACAACCAAGGGGAAGTTGAGGAATTCACTAACACATACTAGGTTAGGTTGAAGACAACAAGTCAACCATAAGCTATTAAAATAAACAGTGGATAAACTTAGTGACATGGAGCAAGAAACAAACACAAATAGTCCAAGAGTAGTGCAAAAGCAAAATATAAGGTCATTGCTCAAGGAATGTGAATTGATATGGCTAGAAAGGCTATTAAAAGATCATAATAGACCATTATCAAGCACTATGAAATTATATAGTGATAGCGTGTCTACCATTAGCATAGTGCACAACCCAATTCAACAAGATAGGATGAAGCACATGAGGATTGACAAGAATATCATCAAGATCAAAATTGAAAACAGGACCATTCCTACTAATTCTCAAGAAGTTTTTGCCACGAAAGCTATGAAGTTGTTCTCACAAAAGCTATGTCAAAACCATAATTTGATTTCTTTGTAAGCAAATTAGAAATGATCAACATCTGTTCACCAACTTGAGGAGGAATGTTAGAAAATTGGAATAAAATCTCATAATAATTGGATTGTGATTTAGGAATTAATGGGGTATGATTTGAGTCAACTATCCCTATTTTCTGGTAGGTTCTTGATTTTTCTATCATAGATCTTAGGTGCCTAAGGTAGGAGTGTATCCATCTATATTTTGCATCCTTTATTAATGAAGTTAGAATAGAGAAGAGTAAATATTTTATTTAGCCTCTTGTTCCAATAATAACACTAATACATGAACTAATTCTTATAATAAACTTTTAACTAGTTAGTAACCATATATTGTAAATATTAGGAAAAACTTGTAATTGAAAATTGCTTCCTTTCTCAAGTGTTCTTGGCCTTTCGTATCTATTCTTTCAATCTTTACAAGAGTAAGATATATAAGTTAAAAAAAAAAAAAAAAACCTTAGGTGAAAGACAAAAGGAATTATATATGAAAAGGATTTATCAACATAATTTCCTAATTGAGATTTAAAGTCAAGTTAATTACAACATGATACATCCACATGTTATTTAAGTAGATATACTTTTATAAACTAAACCAATGATTGCTAGTATATTCTATTCATAAAAGAGAATACCATTTCATAATATATTCATGCCTTGCCATTATACAAATAGGCTTTAGTTTTCAATTTTGTTTAAGGCTCTATACATTATTAATTATGAGTGTTGACACTTTTTTTATTTTTTTTGAGCAAATGCAAATTCATGATATAAACCCATGGATTGGGGAGTCCGAATCTGAATTCAAGTTTTAAACAGTAGATCTTATGTCAACAATGGCTAAGACTGCTCATTTGAGGGCAATGCATCTGTGGTTCAATCAATGCTCAAGCTTAAGTCCATTTTTAAAAGTCTCCAATGATCCACCGATAGCACATCAAACTTAGCTTGTTCAATCATTGGAGACTTTTTACTAGAAAACCTAAACTTGGACACTGATTGAACCAGTAACACATCACCTTTGATTAATCAAACAAGCACTCATAGTCATCACCATGGTAATATCTATGCATTAAAGTCAATTTCAAATGCTACAAGCATTCAACGAAAATAGAGCATCAATAATGAGGATTGGCTTTCTCCCCAATTATCTATTTCTCTCTTCAATTTCTCAAACCCTTTCTTTTTCCTTACTTCATTCTATATCCTTATCTATCTTATTTTATTTTCCTTTCTTTTTTGCTACCTCATACTATTTCCTCCCCTTTCTTATTTTCACCAGTCCTACATCATTTTATAGAAATTGCTCTGATCCATTAATACCAAGTAGCAATCAAATTTTTTAACAAGTTCACTAATAGGTGACTCACTGAAATCATTGCCTCAAAATTAGGTTCCATTGCAAAGCATGCCCAGAGTGCTTCCTTCCTTATCTGCTTGAAACCAAAAGAGAAGTACAAAATGTATTACAATTAAAAAAAAAAAAATGTGCATACTAAAAATCTTCTAAAAGAAAAATAAAAGTTTGATCAGTAAATTAAGAGCGCAAAAGAAGACCCAGAATTTTGAACATATTACATCTTAACATGATAAATGCCAAAAACATCTCCTTTCACTCTTACTCTCCCACTCTCCACGTGAAATGTGCACAGGAAGACAAATAAAATGGAAAAGAGAGTAAACATTTGTTTATTATCTTTTTTGTCTTCTCTGCATATGTCACAATGAGAGCAAGTTAGAAAGAAAGTGCAAAAGAGGGAGTTCATAGCACTCCTAGTCTTAACATATCTAGTTTTACTTTATTTATGAGAACTTATGAACAGGTATGTAAAAGTTTACTGAACTAGGTTTTTGAAACAACAATTTAAAAGATCTAAATAAATGGTGACAACCCCCTGAAAAGGAAAAGAAAACATAAAACACATACAGCATAATGTGAATGTAAGAGCCATAAACCCACAATGAAAATGGGAAAAAACTAAAATGCAAACAGTGTTACAGAAATCAGATTCTTGCACCTTCCAGAGTTCCTTCTTAGCTTCAGGCTCTTCTGCAAAAACAAAATCTGAGCCATTGTTTTCAGAAACAATCTTCTGAACAATTAATGTTTGCTCCCGTGAATATGCCTCTAACAAATTGTGAAAAGAACATACTAAAAGTTAGGACAATATAAGAATGAACATAGCTCATAAAAACCACTTTTTATAGTACATTGATGTTTCATTCAGTATACAGCAAAAATGGGGGAGAGAGGAGAAAAAATAAATAAAGTAATGTCATGAGGAGAAAAGGAAATAATTTACAGCAACCCCTGATAGCAAATATCTTAGAGATTCTATTAGTTGAAATTGTGACCCAAAATCCGTCACTTTGTTACCAGTCTAAATCACTAGACTGAAACTTTTCCCTCAATGGAAGTCTCCAGCAAAAATCCCCAAAGCCCAAAGTGGCGGTATTCAACATGTTCAAATCCTGTAAAAACCTGTTCTGAGAATCCTTTCATAGACCATATAACTTTCTTTATTGTCAATCATCCAAAAAATTGGTTTCCAAAATCAAAAGAGACCTTCATTGTGCATCACTGGACAACTCTGACCAATTTGTATGTTGCCAATCATCTATATGAATCACATTCCAAGCTAGTGGGAAGCCCTCTTTGTTTGTTAGTAGACACCTCTCAACCCAAACTGCACTCCAATTGCTGCTCTTTTTTCCTTTTCCTTTTCCTTTTTCAATTTAATTATACAATTACTGTAAATAGTTGCTCCATGACCAAGATTCCCTAAAGCTCCACAAAACTTAAGAGCATGCCTCAATCCCACACTTATTGGAATAAAATCTTCCTGATAAAATTCGAAAAATCACAACCTATAGCCCAACCCCATTTCTTTTGGCTTGAGAAATATAATTACTGACCCAAGCAGAATTGACCCCACTCCTATTCGTGTACATATTCTGATAACTAAAGCTTAAACAGATTAAAGTGAAGAACAAAATGCATTTACACCTGAACATAGAAACTGTGGTATAGATTGAACTTTTTTAATCACTTCACTTTCCAACAATTTTGCATTCATCCACCAGAACATTAGCCTAGGTGATTCAACAAATCAGATATTTATCCCAGAAAAATGAAACAAAGATCTGACTATATAAATATGATATCCTACTCTTACATCAACGAGACTCTTTATCTTTATCAAATCAAATAAAACCATGGACTACCATTCTTATTTTTCCTGTTGTGCATAGAATAAACATTAGAGGTCCATTGAAATATAAGGTAGAAATGAGGTTTATAAGTTGCAAAACTGCTCAATTTCAGATTAACAAGAAATTTTTGCCTGGCCTTAGATCATTGAATATCAATTCCTTCCAATTTGTCATACCAAGTTGAATGTTGTACATGTAAAATACCCTAAGGATGCGTTACTCTAATAATTTATCTTTTATTACTGACATTACTTTATTTAATTTATTAGATTATAAACGATTACCGTAATCATTTATTACTAAACTGATGTAGCAGATAATATAAGAAGAAATCTAATTATCTCTTCCTTAGGTATTTAAAGATTACCTTAATAATTTTAATTTTATTATAATTTTACCTCTATTTAATAAATTTAGTTTAGCATATTAAAGACATTTAAGTAAAAATGTATCACAATATTCTTTTATTATCACTAACCAAATGTAATAATTATTTATACATACTAATTTACTCAAACACATTATTCTTCTATACCCATTAATTTTTAAGGCAATCTATCTTTCTAGTAATCTTTTAATTTTAATAAAAGACTCTTCAAACAGTGCACCCTAAATTTACAAAATCTCAATGATAAGTCATGGTAAATGGCTGCATGACAAAATCTTTCACAACTGCTACAATTATATTGATTAAAAAAAATAATCTGCTAAAGCAAGTATCTCATCATACCAGTGCCTACAAATTCAAACATCAGAGTTGGAAGTTCAGGCAAATTCTTCCCATTAGCAATGTTGACAGCTCTAACCTGAACCTCATCGAGCAACTCTACCCTCGACACCTGGAGTTTGCAAATTTTAAAAAAATGAAGAGGGATTGAATAAGTGATAAAAAGGTTGCAGATAAGGCTCTACCTGTATACCAGACAACATAGTAGCAATAGCAACATCTGCTGCATCCTTAATTGTAGGAAAGTTGCACATTGCAACCTACAAGATCATCAATTTCAGTCAACAAAATTCATTGTACATTCTAACTACTCCATTAAATGGATAGCAAGAAATTTGAGTACTCCATTAAAGAGACCTTCTCAAAATTTGAAGGTCAGCAAATTCATGTTTCAAATCAGAAAAACAACGATATACACCAAGCACCTAACAGTAATGCAAAATGAAACATTTATCACTTTATCAGAAGCCTGTAGCTATCATTTTTCCCACTCTGTTTTATCTTGGTGATGTCCTTGTTACAACGAGATAAACAATTACAATCCAATGTCACAACAGTAACAAGCCTCATCTATCTCTCTAGAGGTCCACATGCTTTCATAAACAAAAATTGGTAAAATTCCCTAATCTTAAGTAAAGGCAGCCACTCCCATTTATTAATAGTTGGAACTTGTTAACTTCAATTTTTTAAATGAGAATTTGAAGAGCTTTTTTTTTCCCTCATAAAAAAGCTATGCAAATATTAAATTATGATTTAGATAGACTCAATGAGAGAAAGTTCTTTACTGCAAATGCTAAACTGTTACTTCTATAAGGCATTCAATGGCACAAATTGCAGGAAATCAAAGAACTTCATTGTTGAAATGATCTAGATATTAAATTTTTTTTTTTTTTTTTTATATAAACTGATCCTAGTTATCATGACAGATGCACCATCTTTTTTAAAGTATAGAGGTTGTTCCAATTATCTAGGGTACAATTTCTGACTTGACAATCAATATGTTTTTCCCTTATATAATCCAAATTTTTACGAGAAAAGGATGCATCTTAAGGACATGCAAACCTATTCTTTCCTTTCAGAATAGTTTTATATTGCTAAGTTGAAATATGTTCCAACAGTAAATTTATAAACCGAATAACTAATCATACATGTGATATTTTACTCTGTAAATGACATAATTATGATTTCAATTTCAGTAAAATCTCATTTTGTCAAAATAAAAACATACTAGTTAGAAATTTGAATCAAACTAAAACAGAATCGCTTTCCAACACAGAAAGATAAAATTACCACTGAATGCTGAGGAATTTTTTGAAGCCGCAATGTAACTTCTGTTATAACACCTAGGGTTCCCTCACTTCCAATTATAAGGCGGGTCAAATCATACCTAACATACACATTTTACAAGGCCCAAGTTGCACATAAAAAGGAATGAGGAAAGCAAAAATGAAAAACTGACCTCCTAAAAATCATGAAACCAAAAATACAAATTTCTGACTAAACTTATTGCTAATTGATAGATATTTCATTCAAGGATAAGCAAATTGCGGCAAGACTAAAAAGGATGAGAATCCTGAACCCAAAAAGGGAAATCCTTCTTAAAACAAACAAATCAGAAATTTAAATTTTCGAAGGCATAAAAAGACAGGACAAAAATGAAAATAGAGAATAAACAACGTGGTTACAGCAACATAGCAAAATTAAATCTTCAGTGAAATACATGCAATGCTAATTCAAGTTAACAGCTCTACCTTAACTAGAAAAGCATTTCTTCATTTTATTTGCATCACTTGAGAATTAATGAGTGTCTTGATTCCTCGCAAATTTAAGACCACCATAACAAACAAATCAGAAGCCTTCCAAACTCAAGGAGGTCTGTTAGGCCACCTATCACTAAGGTGTACCAAAAGAGGAGTAACGGTAGGAGTAGTGGAAAATTGCTATGTGGTGAGGTGGAGTCAGTTATAAAAGGAAGCAAAATGTTGGCACATGCAGAGGACACAAAAAGAATGTTAGAATAGACAGACAGGGTCAATATAAAAGGGGGAGGAAACAGAAAAAGGGAATCAAGGAATTAAGAAGAAATTGGGAAAAGGGGGCCTAGCACCTCTATTGCGAAAATGATTTTCATTCTTCTGTCACTATTTGCTGCTGTCTTTTTTTCCTTTTATTGAACACCGAAGGGTTGGAATTAGATTTCTCTGAATCTGTGAGTCTTTGTTCTGTTGAGCTCTCACAACTGTCCTTTGCAGGACTGTGAATTGTCGTGTGAGTATGTGCCGGATTGGAATACTGTTGGTTTGGATGAGTTTTTGCAGGTTGTTTCTCATTTGGCTTGGAGGGAGCAGTGCTTGCTTGGGTGGAGGGAGCAGGTATCTATCAAAGTCGCAATGACTTTACTTGCATATATTATGCAAAGCCTTATAGTTTCATGCATAGAAGAAAAAGCCTGTCTAGAGAATGTGCCCCTTTCATATATACTAGCTTCACATATCCTAGTTTGAAAAACAAACATAAGACTCATAACATAAATGCAAGTTAATTCACTCAACTTGCAACACAATGATCGTTAACAATTGTAATGGATTATATATCAGCAGTACAGGCAGTTAATAATAGCAAAACAATGGATTATCAATTGATATGTCAAACTGAGATTTAAGAAAACTAATCAATTATATCAGTCCAATCGTCATTTCTGCAAGTCAATATATATTGATTGAAATCTGTTTGTTCTATTTATCTGCTCCTTATTAATTTGAAAGGAAAAAACATAGAAAACCACCAATAACTAGATTGATGTAGACAAGTAACAAACCCTGCAGCACTCTTTCGTGCACGAGAAGCTGTCTTGACAATATCTCCATTGGCAAGAACTACCTGAGGTATACACCGTATAAGAGATATATCACTTTTATGACTAAATAATGCATGAGAAGAGGAACCAACAAACCTTGAGATTTATGACATTGTCACGCATTGTTCCATACCTACATGCTAAAAGCAAAATCATCAAATCAAAAAGTAAATTGAACATTAAAATGGACTCCAAAACTAGTTCTTATTCAACAGATCTAGGCATGTAAAATTCGTGGAGCGAGAAAAACTCAAGCAACCACAAATCCTTGACAACAATAAAGCACTATTCACAGACAAATATAAACAAGTTAAAATTGAAAGTTTAGTAGCTAAAGCATTTTGCATCTAGAGCTGAAACTTCATATAAAGACAAATCCTTAAATATATCGAAACACAAGAAAAAAAAAGATATTCCTTGTATAAAATGACAGAAAGTTGCACACAGGTGCAAAAAGGTCTTTGATTTTACTCGTTACTTTTTGCAAAAAATTTGAAAAAACTATTCCATTACTGGTCAATTAACATACAATTTTGTACTATTAGTTCTTTTTCCTTTTCACTAGGGAGCAGTGTCACATTTCAATACCTAGCAATCATTAAAATGTCAGAGCTAATGGAACAGAGCAACTACCTCACTGCTAAAGAACCAGAGCAACGTGTAGCACACATCCCGCCAATGGTTGCACCAGGCCCTGCATATCAAGATGATTTATAAGGATGTTCACCTTGACTGCCAAAGTGATAACTGAGAAAAACAGAGAGAGAGAGAGGCAGCTCTCGAGGAGCAGGACGCACTCAAGCAAAAACTTGGCAACTCACACTACAATGTCCACTGCATACACATTTTAAGAAATTTGACTCCATATAGAGTTTTAAACATTTTTATCTGTGTCCCAAAATATCAATTAGGGCAGAGAACATTGTCCATTAATAACATTTGGAAAAGAGCAATAGTAACCTGACCAGGATCAAGAGGAAAGAATAGACCATATGGCTCCAAGTATTCATTAAGCTCCATCCATCCAATCCCAGGCTCAACAACAACGTCCATGTCCTCAAGATGCAATGCCTTAACACTCTAAAATATGACCATAATCCACCATAAGGCAATAAAATATAAAGCAGAAAGAATTTCCAGAATACAGGATGCATTTGAAACATTCACAATATATGCAACTGAAAACCTCCACTACCAGAATAATTTCATTCACCAAGAGGCTTAAAGTTAAGAGGTCACTTGAATGACTTGCAGGAGAAGAGACATATTCAGAGAAGATATATTGACAACTTCCACTTATGCTGTGGGTCATTTTTGGTATTAAACATATGCATCATGCATAATCTTTGAGAAGAAGGTTGTCAGAATGTTTTAAGTAGATGCGTCAAAATTCATCCCAGGAAGATATAAAAGATATTATACATACTTTCATCATAGACATGTCAATGCAAACACCTCCATGAGGAGATAAGGTGTGACCCTCAATTGAAGTTGCTCCACCATAAGGTACAATAGGAACCTGAGTAAAACATAAAAACAACCAGAGTCAGCACTTGCTCCATAAAGAAAAGATATTTCTTCATACCATAATCAAGAAAAAGAAGATAAAAATGTAAATAAAATACATAGTGTTAAACCCTTGGTGAGTAAGGTGTATCGACGTAGAAGCCTGGAAGCACAGGATCAGTTGATGCTACTTACATGGCATGGGGGAATCGAGAGTGGCAAGTAAGGAGAGGCAAGCAGCTGGTGAGGAGTGTGGAGAATGTGGTGCTTTCATGCAAGCCCAAAACTATTAGCTGGAGGAAGAAATACAGTGTCAACAAGTTTAAAAACATTGGAGGGTGAGAAAAAAAGAGAAGGGAAGCAAGGGAAAATTTTGGGAGAAACTCTGGCCTCTCAAAAACCTGACGACAGGTACATGGAGATAGTAGTGCAACTGTTCTTTACTGCTGACTTTTTTTCTTTTGGTCCGCAATTGGACTTTATAAATTCTTGTTAGTTTCCTAACAAATCGATATCAGAGCGGTGAAGTTTGGGGTACGATATGGACATGAATGGAGGGGCGAGTTAAAGGAGTGGAAAATGAGTTAGGGGGATTCCTTCTTCTGTCAAGTAATATCAGAGTTTTTGTGCAAGCGTATTGGCATATTACAAAGCCCTTCACCAATTTACTTAAGACCACCTTTGTTTGGAGTAAGAAACTACTACAACAGTCAATGCCTTTAAGGAAGCCATGACTACCGTGTCAGTGCTTAGAATACTGGATTTCAATTGGGCATTCATGGTAGAGACGGACGCTTCAAGGACAGGTCCTAGGGTGATATTGATGTAAGGCAAAAGAACAATTGCTTTTATCAAGCAAACACTTTCAATCCAATGCAGGAGCAAATCAGTTAATAAGCAAGAGTTAATGGACATTGTATTGGCTTTCCAAAAAGAGTGTCACTATCTATTAGGAAGGCACTTTAAGGTGCAAACTAAAAAACAGAGTTCAAAGTTCTCGATCAAATAGAGGATGATAAAGGCTGATCCCCAAAAGTGGTTGGTGAAGATGTTGGGATTTATTTTGAAATACAATATAGATCTAGCTATGAAAACAAGCTAGTCGAAGCTCTCTCAAAGAAGCCATTTTTTGGGGGTGAGTTGATGACATTTTTTGTAGCTCAAATTGCGAGATTAGAGGTTCTTAATGACAAGGTAGAAAGTGATGAGAAATTGTGTGTTGTTGTGCATGATTTGTTGCCTGACTCGAACTTGCATAAGGGTTACAACATACACCATGGAAGTTTGATGTACAAGGGCAAAGTAGTTCTTCTGAAAACTTTGTCTTACATTTCCCCGTTCCAAGCGGAGTTTCACGCTTCTCCATACGGGGGTCATTTTTTTTTTTAGTGCATACAAGAGGGTTGCTTTTGTCTTATGTTGAGAAGGCATGAAATCGAATGCTCAGACGTTTGTTGCGAGGTTCGAGATTTGTCAACGTGCCAAATTCCAAGCCATGTCTCCTACAAGACTGCTCCAACACCTTCCAATTCCATCTAGAATTAGCAAGACATCTTTTTATTCTATGTTTCTAGGCTTCCTAAGGCTTTAGGAGTCAAGACTATACTAGTTGATAGAAGGACAAAATACAACCACTTTATTGTCCTCAAACACCTGAACACTCCCAAGGATGTGGTGATAGTTTTTACGTAAGAAATTTTGCAACTCCATAGCTATTCATGACACACTAAGGGTGAATAAGTCCAAATACCTTTCAAAGAAGCAAAAACCAAAATTGAAATTATTTGTTCCTAAGTTTTAGGAACTACAACCAAAACAAAAATTGAAACCGTCAATTCCTAAGTTTTAGGAACCAGAACTAAAAACTATACAGACAGGTTCCTACCTGGTTAATTACAATTTTGAGTACCTCAAACTGCTCACATTCTCTCATCTTTCTCCATTATAATTGTTGAACAAAAACTCTCCCCTTTGCGACCTCCAACTCAAACTTTGAAATTAAAAAACTCACTTGTAAAGAAAGTTTTGATCATGGAGACCAACAATGAGCATCAAAGCACCGATTTCTTTGACAGTGGAAAAGATTTTGAAGTCACCTTCACCGCCTTCCACAGCAAAAATCTTAACATTTGTATGCAACACAATTCTCAAATCACATAAATTATAGACCACCGAATTAAAGCAACTTAAAAAAAAAAAAACATTCTATTATTTACACCCATCTATATCATTTCAATTTTTCTTTTTAGTTTCCATTTTGGTACTATCAGATCCCAATTTTGGCACCTGGGTTCTCTCTTTTTCCCAAATTCTTACAGGTATCTTCAATTCGACTCAAGAGTTTAGTTTTGTGCTAATTTGGTATTCTAGATCTTAGGTTTTCTCTATTTTCTTACTCAAATTAATCTCTCCCATTGTCACAACGTTCTATAACAACAAATAACAAATGCATAACCAATTGCAAGCTCCAAGAACACATTTTTTATGTCATCCACAGGAGCATGAGTAAGAGATTTCCTATCAATAATCAATACAAAGGCCAATCCCTTCAGTTATCTGATAAAGTATATTTTGAGATGAAAAGCCAATGCAAGGCAAAAACAACGAAGGTGGGTTTAGGGTAGAAGCAACGTAGGACTAACAAGAAAAGGGGAAGAATTGTCAAATTCAAGTTAGGGTTGACCAACTGATATGGGTGACGGTTCCTAGGTCATTAAAAAAAAAAAAAACATAATTTTGCTAGTACAAAAATAAAAAAGGATACTCGATTCCTGAGTCAGTTCCAGTTCCACAAAAGTTGAAGCTGGAACCAAGAGTCAGGTGCCCAGTAGTTTCAATTCCAGACAGGTATTTTACTCACTCCTATAACACGAGATAGTTTTGGATACAAAGCAGTTGTTCTTAAGTGATTTCTAGACTAAGATTTTAATACTTGTTGGCACAACATACAAGTTCAGTTTTTGCCTATCATCCTTAAATAGATGGGCAAACGGAGGTCATGAATAGGGGTGTGCAAAATTTCAATTGAACCAAAATAACCAAATCAAACCAATTAATTTGGTTATTTAGGTTGGATTGTATCTGAATGAATTTCGGTTCGGTTTTAGTTTGTAAAATTTTCAGCTAATTCAGTTTAGTTTGATTTTTAGAAAAAAATCCAAAGTAACCGAACCAAAATGAATTATACATGTTTTATAATATACGCTTTATATATATGTTTTGTTTTTTGTTTTTTGTTTTTCCCCTTTGATTTTGAACCTTAATCCCAGTATCCCACCCCAATGCCTTCTGGAACTCCTAGACTTCTCTGTTCTTCTACTTTCTCAAATTCTCAGGTCTTACCCTCGCTCCATGCCTACTCCTAAGTCCAACAATTCCTTCCCCTTTCTTAGACTTTCACCTTCAATCCTAACACCCAAGTCCCACAAGGCCACAATCTCTTCTCTTTTCTCAGACTCCCACCTTCATTCCCAAGTCAATTCCCAACAACCAACATAGCAATGCCTTGCACTGCACTTTGAGAACAAGGATTTGACATGTGGCCACTGGTGGCAATCGAGAACAAGGACTCGATTTCCTCCTGAGATTTTCCATAAAGTTTAGAATAATTTTACGGGTGTTTTGAAATTAGGGATTTTCTTTTAGAGAATCAATATTATTTTCTTTTTTTGTTTCCTTTTGTTACAATGACTGTTAGTCTATTACGTTTTTATGTTTCCTTTCACTATAATGGAAATTTGAAAACACAGATGGAGTGTAGTTAGTGAAGATTTTATGAGAGTGAGAAGGGGGCAGATTTTTCAGCCTTGCACCCTCTAACTTTGGCAGCATCGATCACTATTGAGTTTCGCAAGCCCCAAAATTAAGCATAGTGCAACACAACGCAAAGTTGTAATTGTTTAGTTTTTCTTTCTTTTTGGGGGGGTTTCCAACTTGAGTTCCAGATTTCTTTTCTTTTTTTTTTAAAATCAAATATGAATTTATTGAATAAAAATAAACAAACTCCATGTAAACACAAATGTTCCAAATTCTTTATTAGTTCATAGTTGGTGGCAATCCAAGATAACCAATCAGAGAACGAAAAACCAAAATTTATTTCGGTTTCGATTTAGTTTGGTATTAAAATTATTTCGGTTCATTTTCCTAAAAAAATATTAGTTCGGTTCAGTTATGTCTAATCCGGTTCGGTTTGATTAAAACCGAATGCACAACCATAGTCATGAATTGAAATTTGAAGACTTATTTTAAGTGCTTGTGCTTCAAGCAACCTCGGTAAGGGCCCAAGTGACTGCCAAAGGGCCGAATACTGGTATCATACTGTTTATAATGCTACTAATATGACCTCATTTTGGGCTGCATATGAAGAGATCCACTTACACTACTTTGATTGGTAGAGGAAGAGTCCAAGGTGGAGGAAGTCAACTTGGTAATCAAAGAAAGAAATCTCATTTTGGATGAACTTAAGGAAATCTTATCGAAGGCCCAGAATAGATGAGGAAGTTTACACATAAGGGTAGAAGAGAGATGAGTTATGAAGTAGAGATCTTTGTGTTTCTCACCCCAATAAGAAGCTCAGTCCATGCTTTTATAGGTCGTATGAGGTATTAGAATGGCTGGGAGTAGTTGCATACCATTTGGCTTTGCCTGTCTCTATGAGGATTCACCTTGTTTTCCATGTATCCCAATTGAAGAAACATTTTGGTTCAGGTATCTTAAGTCAACCAATACCCACCTATATGTTTGAGGATGATGAGCTTGAGTTTCAAGCTTAGGAGGTGAAAGACTTTTGTTAGTCTCCACAAGGAGTGTTGGAGATTTTGGTGAAATGGTAGCACCCATCAGATTGTAAAAATTCTTGGGAATCCTACTCAATTTTTAAGGAACTTTTCCCTCACTTTCACATTGAAGGTGCCTCTAAATGGGTAGGTTGATGTTAGACCCTGGTGACTAAGTTGTGTCAATAAAGAAATAAGGTTGAGGGCATTGGATCAATTGATGCTCGCTTATGTGGTATGAGCGACCTAAGAGTTGCACGTATGCGATAGGAGAGCCGCATGGCTAGCAAGGAATGTTGAGAGCATGATGCTTTCACACAAGCCCAAAACCATTGGTTGGAGGAAGAAATGAAGAGTCATTGGGTCGAAAGGCATTAGAGTGAGGAAGAAAGGAAAAGGGAAGAAGGAAAGGAAAATTTTGGGAGAGTCCGGCCACTCAAAAGCCTAATGAGTAGGTACAAGGAGATAATTTTTCTATTATTCTTTACAATTTTATTTTTTTTGGTTCATAGTTGGACTTTATTAATTCTTGTTAGTTTACTAACACAAATAAATGAGAACTAAAATGTTTAGACATTGTTGGAGAATTAAGGATTAAATCTTTAAATTTACTTAGAGAAATTTCAGTCATTATATTAGATCATATAATCTACAAGCATGAAATATAAAATGCTTATAATGAGCACTATCCATTAGTAGAATTTAAATTTTTTATGGCATATTCCACTAAAATGATGAAGATAAAGAGCACATACTTTATATTTGTCACAACATTTTACAATCTTGGAAACTTCCCCTTCAGACCTGCAAGAAATTAAAAAAGGAAAACATTTGGGGAAAAATTATGAAACAAGAGGAGATATTCCAACATAGACAACACACAACCTCGAGAGATCTATCTAAAAACTTGTTCTGGCTCTCTTCCATAACTTGTTATTAATAATCATATCTAAGGATCTATGAGAATTACCATTACTAATTTATATTTAGAGATTGCACAAAGGACATTTAAATCTCCAACAAGGTTTTCATGACAACCATGATACTTTTAAAACACAACAATAGTTCATGATAAAAGGAGTAAAATTTTCTAATAAGTATAGTTAATCAAGAACATTGCCACTACATGATACTCTTTTTTTTAATACATAGAAATTCCAAAAGATCCATGTGTTTGGGTTCCAATCTTGTAAAAAAAAAAATTAATAATATCCCAACTAGATGGCTGTAAGGGAAGTCGAAACCCCTAAACTATTCAGAATAAAAGGTCTTAACCACTCAACTGAATACTCAGGTTGATTTGGTATGATATACAGGTGCACATAAGAACACACCAGTAATTGATGCTTCCTCTTACTTGAATTTGATTTTCTCATAAACATGCAAATTGATTAATTGAAATTGAAGATAAAGAAACATTTCATCTCAATACGGTTCCAAAATATTTCAAAATCTAACCAGTTGCATCACAAGTTTATATGCAAATCAAATTTATAATCAAAGTTAAAAAGAAATAACTATTAGGCAACATTTAGTAAATATACACAAGAAAGATTTATCATAGACAATATGAGAACCAGAGCAATTAACTTCAACCATTCCAAAAATTAGGCATCTAAAAGAACTTACTGATTCTTAAAGCCCCATAGAATAAGAAAATAGATTTGCAAAATATTCAACTTATCACTTAATTGCACCTCAGTCATGAAAGTAAAAGTAAATTAAAGTGGTATAAATACAACAAGCACTCAAAAAAGAACACAATACCATGAATGAAGAAGCAATCTCACCTCGGGAAAACAATGATATCAGGAATATTAACTGCTTTGTGAAAACTATTTTGTGGTTTTCCATGGAAGTACCTCTCATCATAATCCATTGTAAAATTATCCTGTACCAATTAAAAAAATAAGCTAATTGATACTTTCATCATTACATTCAAGCTAAAAGGACATTATTTCCATATAATTCACTTGAAAGTTATAAAACATGTATTAAAAATCTTTTTAAAAAGTAGACAAATACAAAAAACCATACTTGACAAATGTCCTTGAGTTCATCAATAAGCTCCTGCGAAACTTCCTTGTGAGATCCCTTAACTTCATATTCTGTACTTCCGTTCCCACCAATGCTTGTGCCCCTAAACACATAATCGGAAAAAGAAAGCAGAGTCATAATCAACGCAATAAGCCCTATTTTCGCTCTTCTAATATTAAACAACACCTGAATGACCTTAACCCATTATAATAATATAAAAAGAGCGGTCTTACAGCACTAGACCCGTAAAGTTACTGGGCCATTCTAGTTACTCTAAACCATTTTATAATTATGAAATTAACAACCAAAACTGCGGATTTTAAAACATTTTCTATCATACAAAAATCAGTTACAGGTCCAGTACAGTTACAGTATCAATGTTGTTCTAGTTAATTGAACGATTCTTAAATTCCCAGCACTGCGGATTCTGAAATACTACAAACATTTTATATTTTATGGAAACCGGTTACCAGTCCCGTCTACAGGAGCGATACTCAACATTTTATATTCCACTGAAATCAGTCATTGAACCAGTAACGTTTCCGCAAGGATAATATACCTTTTATATTCTACAGTAAGCGATTACGGCCCAGCAAAGTTACAGGAAGGATAAGCTAGATTTTATATTCTCCTAAAATCAGTTATGGGTCCAGGAACGTTACTGGAGTTATACTCGATAAAGAAAATTAAAAAAAATGAAGAGAGAGATATACCGAGAATCGTATGTGGAGGAGTCGCAGAAAGAAGGAAACGAAGATTGCAATTGAATAGCCGAAACAGAAACGGCCAAAGGGATCAAAGAGCTCGATAACAAGAGAAACGGTTGCTTAGTTCTCGAGCTGCCGCCGCTGGTGCTTGTGTTACCGGCGTTCGATGCGAGAGGTGTTCGGATGTTTCTCGAAGCCCGGAGATTGGAGAAACTGAAGTAGGAAGAGGACGAGCTGCGTAAGCGAGAGAGCCAGACAGAGAACCCCATGGCTATCGGATTTGACTGATTTCTTGAGTTTGGAGGGTGAACTAATTATAAATAAATTGTAGGGAGGCCCAAGTTTCTCAATCACATATCATTCCTGTCAACTTTCGAAAGCACGCCCATTCGTTAATCAATTTTCATTTAAATAAGTTAAATTTTTTAATAAAATAATTAAAATATTTTAATTAAAAATTATAATAAAACATAAAATAATATTAAATATAAAATAAAAATATAAAAAAATTAAAAATTAAAATTAAAAATATAAAAATAAAATAAAAAATAATCACCGCCTTCAATAACGATAATGACGACAATGGTCATTTAAAAATGAATCTGGTGATCAGAAAAGACTATTTGGCTTAAAGGATAGTCAAGTCGTCTTTATCATCAACAATAGCAGAAAATAATCATCCCTTTGCCTAAGAGTCATTTTCAAGTATTATTGATGACGAAGGCAACCAACATCGACTGAGGTGACCAACCAAGTGATTGAGGCAGTCATCATCATCGGTGTTACTATTAGGGGCGTTGGCCTATTATTTAAAATTTTAATTTGTTATATTTTAAAAAGAAATTATTTTTTAATTTATTATTATTTTTTAAAAAATTTATAATTTATTATATTATTATTTAAATATTTTTATTATTTTTATAAAATTTATTTTATTTTTTATTATAAAAATATTTTTTTAATCTTTAAAATTTAATAATTAACAATTAAAGTTAAAGATAAATATTTAACTTTTAAAAAACCAACAAGCAAAATTTTGTCATTAAAGAAAACTCTAAGGGTGTAGAACATTTTGAAAACTGCCAATGTTTTGATTTTAGCCCTCAACAAGCCACGTCTTTGTTTATTCTAGGAAAAATCAATTGAAATCAAATTTGAGTATGTCAATAATTCCCTTTGTCTTGACTCCTAGGACTTGCCCTATAAATGTGTTAATCATTCAATAATCATTGATTTATTTGATTTATAGTTATAAACCCTCGATTTTAAGCTATCCAATTAATTAGGGTTAATCAACTGATACGGGAAGAGATTTTCGGGTTATTAAAAATAAATAAATTCCTTTGTCTTTAGGTTTTTTATTTTATTTTTGTTTTTATTATATATAAGCAATATTGATAACCAATTTTAAAAATATCATTGATATTACGGTTTTTATCTATTAAATCATCAATTTTTTAAATGTATTATTTGATATTTAATAAAATTATGTACAATTATAATGAATTATAATATTTGTAGTGAATGTGGACTACAAATATTTGTAGTGAATATCCAAATTTATCTAATATTTGTAGTGAATATGGACTACAAATATGGATAAATTAATGATAAATTAGGATATCCAATTTATCTTTGCACCTTAACGAGACAAATCTGATTTTATAAAGAAATTATGGGGATTTTTTTGGATATTAATTAAAATAACATTTTTTTGTAACTCCACAGACAATTTTATTACTATATATGTTGTATACAAATGTATCATAATATATATGTTACCAAAACAAGCCCTAATATAAAAAGGTGTGTGTGTCTGAAATTTTTTATGTGCAACCGATGACAATCAACCACAGTCGTAGCAAAATAGCAGACAAGGTAAGTATTCTTGTAAATTACGGTATAAAATTTGTAAAGATTTATTGTTTTTAGGGGCTTAAAATGAAATATGATGTTATGTTGGCATTTTAGACTTTGCAAGTAGTGATTTTGGGACTGAAACTAGCTAAACGTTCCGACAATGGTCGTTGATGTCATGTTTCTGGTGTTGTAAAATGGGTGCACGCCTGCAGATCTGTAGACCTATGTGACAAGATGCACGTCTGCGTGTCTACTCACGAGGTTGCATGCTTACACATCAAACGCACATATATTCACCCTCAAGCGCACACCTGCATACACTTAGGCGTGCATCCGTTCACCTCTAAGTGCGCACACGCACACATATGCCTGTAGTAAACATATTTTATTAAATTAGAAAATGGCACCATTAAATTTATGTCAACAATTAGCAAATTTTCGTTTAATATATTATTTTAAATACTTTTGCAAAGAATTCTAATTAACAAGGGAGAAGGTGAATTGAGATTCCATAAGACTTACTTTTTATGCATTGCCCTAACAAGTGGGTCACATAAAGACCTTATCAACAACATTACTATTAGGGATACATGTTCCAACCACTTTTTAGATTTGTAAGAGCAACGATACAATGTCATGCTCTTCCATTCTGCCTTATTATGATAGATCAATCGAAGCAACTCTAAAATGGAGTTATGATTTCATTTGAATAGGGTGGATATGCGATTTGAGTCAAAAGAGTTTGCTCTGATTTTGAGTCTTCATTTTTTTGATAAGATAAACGTGGATGCATATGTGTCGATGGATGAAGCTTCACAACTATAATGATGATAAGTCCTTAGGCAAGGAAGGGTTACATATGAGGATATCTATGCAACATTTATGAGTAGATCGTGGGGTGATAGCGATGGACATGCCAGCAAACTGGCGGTTTTGTGTTTTCTAATTTATGGGATATTGGGAGTAAACAACTATAAATAGGTTACTCTAGGCATATTATGGCTAATGACTTGGAGGCATTTAGTTGCTACCCTTGGGGTTGCATGGTATGGCAAACGAAATTGTAGTTAATAAGGAATGTTGTGTAATGAAGAACAAGGATGTTGCACAAAGGCACAAACCATATAAGTAGCCCTCATCGCAAGCAAAGTATTCTCTAATAGTCTATCCATAGGCTTATTAGGTATGTTAAAAATTATGCTATGAATTCTTAGCAATGAATCTCTGATGGTTCTATGACTTCAATTAGCATACTAGCCTAATCGTTTGTTTCTCCATAAGGAAAGCAAAGACATGACAATCAATGGTACCCTATTATGTATTTGGTTTGTGACTCCCAGAATTCCTTAGCTTGCTTCACCATCTCCGCACGCTCTGTATCCATCCGCTCCTTCCAGTAGTCTTTGAACCTGGAAAATTTTGCTTCTCAGAGATAGTGTTTTTTACGCAAAAAGAACCAAAGAAAGGTTTCAGTTATTTCACCTTCGTTTTATTAACAGGTCTAGTTCAAGCATGTGGACTGCATTTGCATAGACTCCAGGCTGCAACATCGTGGAAGAGAAACTTGTGATCAATTAAAAGGAATTTATTCAAGTGCTTTCCTTCAAACACCATAATGCTCAAAACAACTCTAATAATAAAAAGAAACATCCTTGTTATATTACAAATTGAAAGTGAGAGAAGCAACACTGCAAGCCAATTAAAGACCTCATCTAAGTTTAAAAAGACTTCAAGTGAAAATACAGATATATTCTATGAACAAAGTTGTGTCTGTGGTTTTGGTTTGATGTGAAATGGCACATCTAAAGAAGAATACTACTGAAAGCTTTAACGACAGGAAAACAAACCAGCAGGTTTGGAAATTCTTTCTGCGCCAAAGTATATAACAGGGTATCAATAATAGCAAAACAGCTGCTCTTATACTACCACCCAACCATAGGTGGGACAATTGGATTATGGGAGAAAAATAGAAATTTTTAGAGATATGGTTGTTAAGGAACAAATGATATGTAAGTTTAATCAGGGATATCCCTTGATGTGGTCATCAGAATACTGTCAATTTGCTACAACACAACCTTGCGTAAACATACATGCGAAACACATCTATTTGATTCAAGGGACACAACTTTTCTGTTTTAACAAGAGAAGAAATTATCAAACAATCAATTGACTCAATGGTACATATGACATAAGGTGAGCCAACTGACTAACAAAGTCATAATTAACAATGTTTTATAACTTCTACAAACAACAGCTACTAATAGTGCAACGAGAGAAAGAGAAAAATCATATGTCCATGAAAGTATAATATCTAACCCTCAATTGGAATGCTGAAAGTATTTTCAATTTCTTCGCATCCAAATTACTAGACAGAGTCTTGAAACAAAATTAAACGGTAAATACACAAAGCAAAGTAATTAATGACCCTGAAGAAGTTCAGCATCATTTTATACATTACATAATGGTAACTTAATTAAGACTTGAACCTGTCAAGCAGAACAATTAACAGTGTCTAATTGCTTCCATGTCAAAAAGCTGAACTAATGGAAAGAAAAAAATACAATAGCTTTCTTCATAGAATAATTTTCTTCAGTTTGTTCTGAAGCTAAACACAAACCTCTCTGCAGATTGGACACTTAGAATCTGGACTAGCTGCTTTAAGGCCTTCGATCATTAATACAGAAGCAGCGGAGCAAGCACATAACTTGCAAAAGAGGTGACCACAACTTAAAGTGTATGGATTGAAAACCTTATCCTGTCAGATCAAATCCATAAAACAAACAGAAGAGCAGATAAAAATTGCAATCTTCTCTTGAACATGGAATTTATGGAAACAAGATCTTACCAAGCAAATGGCACAAGTCAAATCATATTGTAGCTTTATAGAATTCAGAAGTGTGAACTCCATCACAGGCTGTGAAGGGTTGAAATCACAGGAAAAATGACTGGAAAATTCGATGGATTCTCCGTTATCTATTCCATTAAAATTCAAATAAAAGGCTCCCAGTTCTATCAGCCAAGGGGAATGCAAAATCTCTACATGTTCAGCCCTCATCTTCAATTTAAAATTCTTCCCATTCACAGAGCCATGCACCTACAATGGGAAAGTTCAAAATCCTCTGCATTATGTTTGATAATTAATGTCAACCAACTTAGTCTACAACAGATAACAAAAACGGAATAAAACTAGCATACTTTATCATATTTCTTGAGGATTTTTTGAATAGCAGTTGCATTCATTGTAACATATTCAATCAACATCCTTCCTTCTTCCACCATGGCCTGCTGATTGTTTTTGAAACATTGACGTATTCGCAATACATATCTCTGCATTCCCCGAGCAACGTGAAGATGCAGGAGATGTCTAGCTCTAGAACTAAAGCATCCGGCGATATCTGAAGCTTCCTTCATCAACTCAGAGAAGAACATCTTATCACACACTACAAAATCCACAAACTTTCACAATTAACACCACAAAAATAAGAAATCCAACATAAATGGGTAAAAAACACCATAAAGCTTGAACAAACATTCAGCTCCTAAACTTCTTTCCCCTTTAAACTCAAACAACACATGATAGAATTACATCTTCAACAAGCCCAAATCCTAAAATTTCATGTGTGTCAGAACCATACACAAGTAAGTTTCCACTATACTTGACCAGATCCATTCAACTGCCACTTCAATTTAGAAAAAGTTTAATATCAAAGTGAGTTGATTAATTGCTAATCATAATCAACTCCTAATATTAAAAAATTAACAATAACCAATGAAAAAAACACCTTTCGTAAACTTTTTCCATTTAAACACAAATCATACATAATAGAATTAGGTCTTCAACCAGCCTAAAACCTGAATTTTCACATGTATCATAACTAAACTCTAGTAGTTTTTCACCAGACTTGACAAAAACCACTTCAATTCCGTCGGTTTCATACCAAAATGAGTTGATTAACTCCGAATTATAAAAACCAAGAACCAAATGAATAAGTACAAGCAACGTAAATGGGAAAAAAACACCTTGAAAATTTAAAAAAACAATAAGCTCCTAAAGTTTTTTCCCCTTTAAACTCGACCCATACACAATCGAAGGACATCTTCAACAGGCCCATACCCAGAATTTTGACAAATATCAAAACAAAACATGCGTAACTTTAAAATAGCATTAAGAAAATCCACTTCAATTTAGACTACGATTTCATATCCAAATGAGTTGATCAACCACTAATAATAAAAGCCGAGAACCAAAACAAAACTAAAAGCTAAAAAGAAAATATGTATTACAAGAGCAAGATTGGCATTGATACAACTCAGACCCGGAGTGGGTGTCAATGTGATCTACATTTTGCTCAATTTTGGAAGAATCGCTAGACCCTTTACAAGTCCTGCAAGTCTTCAAAACTTTCTTAAGTTTCTTATACTCAACATGAGAATATTTCTCCAAAAACTCCTCCTGATCTCCGTGCAAGTACTCCGTAAAAGTTTCTCCAAACTTCATGGCCGTCTTGTTTTTTGTACATTCATCAAACACAGACAAACTGAGTTTGATTCCGTTAAAAGGACTAAAGGGTTTTAGAAGAAGGAACCCAAGAGAGAAAAAGGAAAGATAGGCGAGATTCGAAAGAGACGAAACCCGCGCAATCCTCGGGAGTAAAGCTTAGGAGTTACTTGTGGATGTATGGACTCCACGTGTTACGTTTTGGCTACTTTGCGTCATCTTCACCGTGGAAATTTTATTCTTCCTTCCAAGTTTAGATTTTTGGTTTTTTTTTTTTTTTTTTGGCTATTTTATTAAATTACTATTTAATTGAATAACATGCATTTACGTATAGATTACATGCCATGCTTGGAGATGAGTTGCATTAAATTTAAGACCAATTGATTAATCAATTTAGAATTCAAGCGAAATTAATCATGTAATAGTTTTAAACCAAATTGTTTAATATAAATATCTATTAAAACAACTTGTGCTCATTATTGGAATCCAAAAACCCAAACAAATTCATTGTACCAAGGCTCCGTCGAGCGGTACAATCCTTCAATGATTAACTAGTGATCTCTCATACATTAACTCCTTATGAGTATGCATTGAACGCCTTCAGATCATCAATCAATTTTAATATCTCGTTTTATAAAAATTTTCTATTTTTCACCCCTATTAAACTGTAGTGAATATCATATAAAAATTTATTCATAGTCCTATGTTGACTGACTTTATATCAACATAAACACAATTTGACTGAATTGTAGCCCAGTGATGAGGACGAACTCATAGGGATTAAATTGTATATCAACCCCATTAATTTTAAACTAAGATTTTTTATCATAGGACCTTTTCAACAATAACCGTTGGAGACATGAGTGCACTAAGATATTATTATATCTACTATCAAGTAACTCTGGTAGGTGTCCAAAACATGATGGCTCAAACAGATTTCAACTCACTTATTATCAAACTACACTTAATGTTTGATAGGGCATTTTTGGAATATTTAAAAGTGATTGACACCTTACAATAGAGGTTGATTGGAAAGCTTTGATATTTTTTATCGATTCATTGTGATATACTTTAGATAAAATCAAAATAAACAAATTAAATGTTATCATAATACTTTTTGAAGTAAAAGTTTCGCAAAACACCGTATATTGTGTCATACAACTAAAACCCTAAAACTTCTGGAAAGTTGCATTCCTCTAATTCGTGCAACATATGACACCTATAACTTTAAAAAGTTACAAAATCCCCAATTTCTGCAACACACAATCCCTTAAAACTTTGAAAAGTTGAAAATCCTTCCCATTTTGTGCATTACACATTCCCCTGCAACTTTGAAATGTTGCAAAATCCCCTATCACTTTTGGTTCATGTGGTTCTTGAATCTTAAAAAGTAATTTTTTTACGGATAAGCATGAAAACATTGCTAAAATGTTTTTCACCATGAAAACATCACCAAAATGTTGACAATCCTTCCTAACATGCATCTATGGGAAAAAAGGCCAAACTCAAGTGTTTTGGGCATCAAAAAATGGCGAGGAAAAAGATGTTGGCTTGCACAATTAGCATGAACTGATTTTTTTTGACACCAAATCATGCTTTTTCTAGCTGCTTTTCAACACAAACACATTCTAAACATTGTCTAACATGCATCCATACAAAAAAAATCTACAAAAACAATTGATTTTTGGCCACAGAAATCAAGATTTCGTGGCCTAAAATTGTTTGTCTTCTTCTCCCTTTTCTAGCGAAAATAATTATCACAGTCTACTAAAATACCAAACTGTAGAAAATTTGATAAGAATTAATTTGGATATCTTATTTTCCATTTTCGTTGTTGGACTAGCTTGATAATCATTGAAAAAAATTTTAGCATCAAGTTGGGTCGTGTCTTTTCTTGTAGTTCACTCAAATTCGTGGGTTTTGTAGGTTTTAGTGTGGGTTTTTTGGATTCTCGTGGTTAACATGAATTGTTTTAGTAGATATTTATATATGGGCAATTTGGTCTAAAACTTTTACATGGTTAATTTGGCTTAACCCTAAACTAACTTGGTTAATTTGTTTTAGTAATTAATTAATTTGGCTAATTATTTTTTTCCCTAATTTAGTTTCCTTCCTTCAATTCGGGCTTGGAAGTTTTGTTTACTTCAAATGTGGTGTGTTTGGTGCAAAAGGGTTGTTTATATATAAAATATGAAGGATATAAATATAATTGTGATGAGCAATGGCAAATTTGGTATAAATAATATTATAATTGACAAAATTGAAAACTAAGGTTATTTTGACTTATCCTTAATATGATATGGTTAATTTGTCTTATAAATATTTAATTAAAGTTATTTATTTTATTTTTCCTTACATTTATTATCAAAAGGGAAAAAAATTTGTTTCACAAAATCACTTGTTATCGGCATAGAATAGTGCATGTAACACTATCGATATGCATTGGTTAATATTTAATTTTTTAATAATTCAATATGAAGTAACGATATTAAATTTAGGTCACAGGAATTTTTTTTATTTATTTATGAGTGTTAATTTCAAGGATTAAATGATATTTATTTTATTTTATGTAAATATTATGACAAAAGTATATCTAGAGAGTAAACAAAAGTTAAATTCCTTTACAAGGTGAGGTTGTTCAACAATGATTTTGTAGTCGATGTTAGCAATCTAGCCCTATGAGACTACATTATAAAAATTAAGCTATGATTCTTAGTTCTTCACCATCACATTTTATTAGAAAAGATATTAGTGGGAGCTCATCACACACCATGCGGTGATTCGCTCCTCTTTCTATTTTATGCTAGTTTTGTTATTGTGTTTTAAGGTTATTATTGTTTACACTCAAATCAGTCCATGTAATTGATGTATTAATGATTTTTGATAAATGGTCAATTTCATGTAACGGTGATTTTCATATTATTAGATCATAAAACCCCTAAAATTGAAAGATATTAGAAAACCTCCATCACATATGTTGCATATAGCAATTAAAATAGGCATGGTGAAATATTACCAAAAACCCCTACCACGCATAACTGACATGGTGGATTGCAAATCCTTAGTTCTTGCATACTGAAAAACAACGAAAACCGCCCACCATGTGTGGGAATTCCACAGTCATCGAAAGGGTGTCTATGTAATGGAATTTAAAACTTATCACAAAATTTGAGAATTTCAAAGTAAGATCGCATCTATTAGAATGTATGAAAAATAAAACTAAAACAAACATAAGGTGTATTCCAGAAAGCGCATTTATAATATGCCTTTAAAATTATACTTCTGATAACTTTGTAGTTCGCTTACCAAATAGTCTACAAACTCTTGGTACTAGTAATATCCATACAGAGTAGCTTGAATGAGATCTTATATTTTCGGATGCTAGTTTAGAGTGTATATGGTTATGTATTTGTTTGGGCAGGGTGTATGAATGTCAAGTGTTTATAGGTGTATAGTTATTTCTTTGATAATAAGGCTAAACGAATGAACAATTGACAAATAAATCGCACTCCTATTTATAGGAGCAGGCACATGGTTGTGTCAATGACGTGGATGGTCGTGCTGCCTTCTTATATACTCGTGTGTTCAAGTTACACAGTCATGCACCATATTTAGACTCTACATACTACCCTTGCACCACTTTAACGGATTATACAACAAGAAACATTGTTTAAGGCCCTACTATCTATGTATTAACTACTGCAAGCATGGTCGTGCATGATACTACACAATTGTTTGTCAATAGTACTTAGTTTAACCAAGTCAAACGAATATTTCATCCAAATACCCAAATTCTATCAATCATCACGATTGTGTTTTAAGATGAATATAAACACGACTTCTCAATCTGATTCAATTCAAACTAGCAAGTTGCACGCAATAATACTCGAATGCAGATATTAGAACAATAATTTTTTATCTCCTAAGCTATCAAGGTTTTTATGTATGTGACTCGCAAGCTTTTTACTAACTTGGTAGTTCTTAGATCCAAGTTGAATCTAAACATAGATCAATAGTGACTTCTAGCAAAGCATTATGACCATCTATATAGTAAAGTGTCAGTATACATCTTTTAAGCTCAATTAACTTGATAGTTAATGTACAATATGATATCTTTGTCACCATGTCTTACAAGGTTGAGATATAGATATGTGTCTATCTCAGAAAACCCTTACCTATGTATATGTCTAAATTAAAGTATTGGATACGACATCAACTAATCTAGTGATAGCCATTGACTTAATGATTTTAGGCATACTCAATAGAGACATACCTTTAGTGTTTAAGACTAATAAATCTTATGTTGATCTACTATAGCCTTCACACTGATTATGATACAGTCAGTCACTCACTCACCTTTATAACACCTCATTTACAATAGTGAGTTTGATAATATCAAATGACATCAGTCTCAATACAAGATGGTATAATAGATCTCAAGTCAAAGAATCACATATACCCATCAACTCATAAGGAATGATCCATAGACATAGTAAAACCCACTATATATGAAATCTTCATCATTAGGTCAATTTAGTAAACATAATCAACAAATCATATACCTATATGTAGGACTAGGTTGCACCAATAAACCTCAATACGTGCAAACTGTCGCCATCTTTGGATGATATCACATATATTATGATAATCTTATCATCATCACAAGTGCTTTAAAGATTTTGTGGCGATATTGGGATTACAGACCTATTTTAGTATAGTCATCATTATGCATATATGAAAAGCGTGATCAATTATCTGATTCCATTGTCACAGTTTTATCATACTAAGAGTACATCATATATTTATTTATTTAGATGCATCAACATCATATGATTGAAATACCTCGTATTAATAATTATAATGTATTTACAAATTACATTAAAATCCAAGTAAATACAAAATTATATGACAAGTACAAGACTATAGAACACCAACCCTAACACCATATAGGTCACACATATAAGTTTTATATAAAAAACCTGTATAGTGAAAGATATCATAAAACTCTCGCAATGCAAGTCCTGCATGGTTAGAGAACATTAAAAAAAAAAAAAACTCGTCTTCAACCTTCATAACAACGCATGATTTTCATGGTGATTGCAAACCACATGTAGTGATCGAATCACTCTAAATCTATAATTTTCAAACCTCATTTTAACACTAATTGATATCAATTCCAACATACTGTTAACAAATTTTATCAAAATTACAGAGATTGAAGTTATTTCATACAAAATATGAACTAGTCAACCAAAGCTCTAAACACCTTAAATTTATAGTAAAATGTTAAATTTATATATTATAAGTTATTAAATATAAGAAGAAATGATAGTCCTTGTTACTATTTTTTGCCAAAATTGAACGAAATCATTGGATTTAGTTTTTATGAACATTGTACACATGGTTATCGTGGACAATGTAGGGTGAGAATGTGAAATTTCAAAGTTAGAAATGAATTTAAAATTTGATTATATATAGATATTTTCTTTTAATGTAAATAATCGGTGATATCCGTTTAATGTCAATTTTCTTTAGGGCCAATTAATTTCCTAAAAATACTTCCTTTTTGTTTTAAGTTGCCTTGTTGACCAGTCAAGCTTTTGAATTTGGATTCAACAAGATAAGTCTGATCCGGATCTCCAGCATTCGGATCTTCTCGAATAAGTCTGACCACCCAAGACCAAAACCAATTTTCGTTCCAAATCTCTTCATTCTCTTCTTTCCGATCGAAGGGTTCATATTTCTCTGCTTCGATCTTTACCCCCAAGTAAGTTTTCAGCTTTAAATTTTGTTCTTCGCGTTGAATTTCCTTCTGGGCATAGTTTCTTTTACAAATTGAATGTTCGAATTTTGTTGAGTCATTTTTACTTGGTTGATCAAAGTTTCTTCATTTGGTAAATTGTGTCAACTGCAGCCAGGTCCTCCGAGAATAACAATTGGAAACACTTTATGAAATGACTTTCTTTAGTTGGCGTTCTTAAAACCAAAGTTTAGTTTTTTTTTTTGTTTTTTTTTTTTTTAGTGTGTTATTCGAAATTGTGCAAGTATGGAGTTTAGGAGGGGAAAAAATTAGTTGAATTAATTTAGAAAGATATTTGTGAGGTTTGAGTCTTGTCGGGTTTAGTTTCTATAGACAAGACTTATCGATTTTGCTCGGCGCGATTGCAATAAGGGGGCATCCAAGATGTAATTTGTAGCAGTGTAAGATAGCGGAAAACTTCTCCTGATTAAATTCAAGGATTCTTGTAGTGTTTCTAGAACTTGCAGTTGTAGTAGTAGTTGTATTTTTCATTGTATTGGATTACACTTTGAAATTAGTCTTAGATTTCTTTGTATGACCTCCAAGATAGATGTAGTTAATATTTTATCAGGAAGCATGTAGCCTTAATGCCATTATACAGCCTTTTTCGATAAAAAGCTGATTGATTTTCTGATAAAGAGAAAAATATTGTAATCAGCTGCCATCAAGAGGATGTGGTAACATGTAAATAATTAGAATGTTCTTATGATTTATTGACATTGGTTTTGTAGCTGAAGAGCTGTGTGTTCGTTTAGGTGATAGGTTCTTGTTTTTGTTAGACTTGGTTGGTGATCATCTAGACATTTCTGTTAAAATGTTATGTATTTTAAGCCTATTGCTTTTGATGTAACAAGCAGGCTTGCAACTAATGGTCAAATCAAGCCAAAGACAGTTAACAACAGTGCATGAAAACAACTCGAAGACTGAGTTGTACTTGAATGAAGATGATGGTTGGGTTATAGTTAAAAAGCAAAAAGTCACTATTCTGGTTCCAAGTCTACCTTCAGCTAATAAGTCCACTATGCCAAATTTGGAACCATGTCAACTGCAAGCTTCGCCCAGAAAAACAGTTAACAAACAATCACAGTATTCAACTGATGTGTGCTCCGAAAAACCTTTAGTTGAAGAAGGAGAGAAATCTGCATTGTTGACTCCAAAAAGAAGTGTCCAAACTGCTAGAAAAACCCCTAAGCTGTTCATTCCAGCCATAAACAAACCACCATTGATAAATTCTAGAAAAGAACCAGAAAATACAGCTCACGCTCGTGCTTCAGTGCCACATTATGCACTTGGGGTAATGGACATGTCAAAAACTGTTAGGCGCTCAAGAAACTTTCATGGCCATACTGGTTCATTTGATCAGAGCATCCTTCTGAATCAAAGGTTGAGGGCATTAAATCTTGAGAGGAAGCTACAAAAAGCTGGTGGTTTGAGTAGGTGGCTGGCGTCGCTAGGACTGGGACAGTTTGTTAGGCTTTTCCAAGGGAAGAATGTCAGTAAATTTCAATTGGTGAATCTAACCATGAAGAAGCTCAAGGATATGGGTGCGGATGCAGTTGGTCCACGGAGAAAGCTTATGCATGCTATTGAATGTGTCTGCCAGCCATATTGCTTTGAGGCCTTGTAAACATCCCAAAGACCAGTCTTGTTCAATTCTGAAGCATGTCTCGGCTAGCAGACATAATTTGATGCGAATTGGTCCAAAGAGAGTGAAAAGGAACTTCTTGCTGCTACTGTGCACCTGTATTGGACAATCTTTACCCTTCTGTATATATGAAGATTGTTACAGACTAAGACTTCCAATCAGATTGCTGCTGTTTTTTCTCCTTACATGCTTATTGTTTTCTAATTAACACACGGTAATATGGGCAGCGTTTGATTGAGGAAAAATGAGAAAAACCCTGACTGTCAGTTGTTGGGAACTTGTTTCATTTTCATCTAGGATAAGACAGCAATGCAATTGCGATTTTTGGTTCAGAGTCATTCACCCTGAAGACTCTGCATGTCTTTTTCTTGGCTTTTCCCACTTCCCATTTATGTCAAATGTTTGCTACTTACCGGTATCCCTTTCCATCCCAGTGTATAAACCAGTAAATATCAGTAGATCGGGCAGTGCAATTCATTATCAGCATCAACAAAGTGAATTGCAAGTCGTCTGCTTGCAAGCAATTTGTTACAGAATATAGTATCATGAATTTGATTTGTTATATGCTTATTAGAACTGTTAAACGGTGTCCTTTTTTTCATTATTTTTCTTGTTCATTTTCTTGATTGGCTTTGCATTGTCATATTCCAAGGTTGATATTTGTTTACTGATCATTTGGTTCCAGCAATACCAGAAATCGTCCAGTTGGTAACTGGTGCTTTGTTTTCTTTAAAAACTGTAAATTTATGGCAATCCTCAATGTAATTCACTAACGGGATGCATGATAAACTTTGAGGATCAAATAAATGACTATTTATCAACCAAACCTTGATTGAACAATAATTTTACTTCGATAGAACTACGTTTTTGTTATTTTTTATTATTTTGTAAAATATCTAATAATTTTAATATCACTTATAAGTTTAACAGTATAAACAAATTATATTTTTATTTTTCCTTCGGGATGGCAAAAACCATCCATAGAAATGTTGGTATTGTTTTGTTCTTTACGTTGTCCTCTGGTGTTTTTCACTTCTGATATTATTTTGGTGACTTAAATTTGTTTCCAATGTCATTGTTCTATTTTCAGTGTCTTTTAATTCTACCTTTTGATTTTTATTTTTATTTTTTATAATTTTCAGATTCTCTTATTTCTGAATCCGTTTTCTGAAGTTTCAGTCTAAACTACGAGGGTAAAATGTGGATGCTTCATCCAAGTTTCATTTGGTCATAAAATAAAGTCCAATATATGTGGCAGTCTTTTGCATCTCCACCTGTCAAGCAAATATTGTTTAAAATATATTTTTTTAAATATTAAAGGGATTATTAAATTTTTTAAAAATAACATTTATATACTTAAAAAAATAATAAATATAATATTAAAAGTTGATTTAATTTTTAATTATTTTTTAAGAGCTTAAATGATAAATTTTTAAATTAACAAAAGATTTATTGATAATTTGATATATATATATATATATTAAATGTTTTGTAATTTCAATATAAGAAAAATTAGTCATTTTCAATAAAGTTAGGCACAATTCACTAATGTAAATAAAAATAGGTGAAAGTTTTGTTTTTTAAAATTTAAATAACGAGAATTTATCGTTTTATAAAATAGTAATTTGGCCAAAAAAAATTATAAAATTTTCATAAACATTTAATACAAAGTTTAGTTGTCAATCTATCCATATTTTTATTAAATTAGTAAAATATTTTTGATGTTTATCATCAACAACTGTCTGTAACAAAGATGAGACGAGTTATAATGGAGTGGGAGGGCACAATCATGATAGCAAAGGAGGGAGGTAAGGCATGGTCATATTGAGAAGAAAGACATTGACAACGACAAGAGTACTCTTAGAAGCTCCTTGTGCAAAGGTAGTTGTCACCGACTTGTTATGTATCATGACTAGCTTATGTTAGGGAAATTGATCATGGTCTAGTCTCTCAGTAGGCTTAGACGCACGAGCGTGCATGAAGATGCATGAGTCGTGTGCCAACCATGCAGCCCAGTTGTGCTAGGTTTTGGAGTGTCTGTTGCATTTCATCAACGATACACACATACGGTTGTGTCCCTTAAGCATACGGTCGTATTCCCTTTGCATTCAGTCATGCATAAATCGTGTACACGGGCGTGACCCTGCATTTGTAAGGGTGAACAGGCGTGTGTCTACAGGCACATAGACGTGCTTCATGCTCTGTTTCAGCAAATTCATGCCTGAAACATGCAAAACCCCGTTCAAGGCTTAGCATATCTGCAATCAATCAATTCTATTCATTTTCAACATTTCAAACAACATATAAACACATATCAATTTCATCAATGACACACAACATCACAATCAAGCATCAAAACACCCTTTGAACATGCAATTACACACATACATACACTAAGCAGGTTCATGGGCAGGAATTATCATCATGATTCTTTCCTTTTCATCACATCAACATATAATCAAATCATACAAATCACAAAGCATGCTTGAAATACAAACACACCTCATCAAACATCAAGCTCATGCTGGGAAGCTAAGGAAAGAGGCAAGAAAATATTTACCTTTTACCATGGCTACTCTATTCTTTTTCTAGTTAAATCATTTACTCTCTTACTAGATTTGGAGCTTCTGGCTGTTGATTGTCACCCTTAAGGTTGGGACTCTCTGAAAATAAGATGGAAACTTGGATGAAAATGGATAAGGACAAGTGAGAAATGCTTAAAAGCAGCACTCTTTCTCTCTTTTCCTACAAGCATGCACGGGAGTGCACTCTAACATGCACGGGAGTGCACTCTAACATGCACGGTCGTGCTTAAGGGAAAATGAAGAAATTTCATTTTCTGCGCTTCGCATAAAAGAAACTTCCCAAGGAGAATCATGCACAGGTCACACTAACTCTAAAAATTTACTATCTCACCCCTAAACTCTTCTAACTCCAAATCTATCACTAATTCTCACATATAATCTCAAATTCTAGCTTAAAAGGTATTTTTAATCTTGGGATACTACAGTCATCGCCTTTGATTTGCATTGAAAATGGGGCAAAAGATGAAATTCTTAATTTATTTGTTGTGTTGACATAAATCCTAGTCTTCATTAGTTCAAATTGACGAGGAAATGGTGTTAGCACTTGGCTCAGGCCGACATCGACACAACCACCTCTTATTATGTTGCAAATCGTGATAACAAAAGGAAAAGTCACAATAGTGATGACTAATGTCCTATCTTGGCCAAAAAACTTGACTAAATGCGGAATTAATATTTACTATATTGACATTCAACCTTAAAATAATCAAAATTTAGAATTTTTTGTCCTCGTTTTAAAGTTTATTAGGATCAATTTTGAATCCCTCATTTCAAAATTAATTTACATGTAAAATTAATTTATTTGTAATATATTGAATTTATTTTTATTGATAATTTAAACTCATTTATAAATTGTCATTAAATTATTTAATGACGATTTTATTAAATTAAAATTAATATTAATATTAATTCACATTTAAAAAATAGTTTGATAATTTAAAGACTATATATAAGAAAAGAAAAAGAATCTGATTTAGCATTTAAGAACGTGAGATCTCGTTATAATAAAATCTAATTATAATTTTAACCTTATTTATTAAAATTTTAAGATAAAAATAACCTTATTTTTAATTAAGATAATCAGTTATATAATCAATGTCTTAGAAATACATTTTAGATATCAAAATATCTTCATATTTATTAGTATGACATATATTTAAAAAAAATATACAAATCAAATATTTTAATATTAATAATATTAGTTTAATTAAATATAATACTAATTTATATTAAATAATTTTAAATGAAATTGACATAAACTTAAGATTACTTTCTTAATAGGAAGATAGTAATCAAATTATGAAACTTCTATTACTTATCAATCAAATAAATTAATATTAATAATAAAAACACATTATTAAAATAATAAAAAATTGGCCGAGGGATTTATTCCCACCCAAGGTTTTGTTTAAATAAAAAAAATTTATATCTCAATTTTTTAAAATTCAAACACTTATTTGTTGATTATTTTTTATTTAAATTTATTAATTTTTTTAATAAAATGATCAAAATACCTTCATTAAAAAATAAAAAATTATAATAAAAATATAAAATAATATTTAAATATATAAATGTTAAATAATTTTATAAAAGTCACCATCATCTACAACATTACAAGCGACGATAGCTACTAAAAATTAAATCAAACAATCTAAAAAGATTATTTGATTTACAAGATGATCAGATCTAACAATCCTATTTATTTGAGACGGTTAAATTTGACCACCTCCTTTTTTATAAAGGTGGTCATATCTGATTATATATATGATTAACGATGGTAAAAAACAATCGTTGAGACCTATACCAGTTATTTTTTATTGTTTTCAACCATCATTAATGGTGGAGATGATAAGATCTGACCGTATTTGTAAAAAAAAAAAAAAAAAAAAATTAGATTTATCACCTTTGCCAAAACCATTTGGTGAACCAAGTGACCATTTTTTGTTACATAGTTTTATTTTTGGTGACCACCACTGTTGACGATAATGATTATTTTTTTTATTTTTTAAATATTTTATAATTTATTTTATTATTATTTTAATATTTAAATTTTGTTTTAATATTTTTATTAATTTTATAAATTTATAAATTTTTACTTTTATTAAAATAAAATTATTTTTAATCATAAATATTTATTTATTAATTATTAAAACTTAACTATTAATTTTAATTCATAAATGAATATTTAAATTTAAAAAAAATTAAATTATAAATTTTTGTCATTTAAAAAAAAAAAAAAACCTTGGCTGGGAATAAATCCTTAAGCTTAAAAGGTTACACAAACACACGCAGCCTGTACAATTGTGTACAATTTGTCAATGTCTTTTTAAAGAGGGTTAGGCTAGTAAATGTACGGCCCAATTATTGATTTATTAATTATTTTTTTATCTTTTTTAAAAACATTTTTATAAAATTATTAAAATATCAATAATTATAATATAATATTTAAATATAAAAATAAAAAAATTAAAAGATAAAATAAAAAAACAACCACAATCGTTGACAATGTCGCTGACGACAGTGACTATCGACAACATCACAATAATAATAACCATTAAAAAATGAATTGGATAGTCTTGAAGCGGTCAGATCTGATTGCTTCTGCCATCAACCATAACTAAAAATTATCACGGTTGACCAAAACTAATTATTTTTATTGTTTCTAACCATAGTTGATGGCGGAAGAGGCAAAATCTGATCGCCTATACTAAAAAAGAAGGCGATCAATTTAACCACCTCCCATCTGATTGTCCTGCAAATCTAGTTGCTAGAAACTTTTTTGGCGGTTATTGAAGACATTGTCAATGATGGTGATTGTTTTTTTATTTTTATTTTATTTTATAATTTTATAATATTTTTTATAATTTATTTTAATATTTTTATCATTTTTAGAAAATTTATTTTATTATTTTTTAAATTTTTTTTGTTAAAAAGATAAAAATATTTTTTTAATTGTTAATATATAACTGTTTAATTATTAAATTTAACTATTAACTTTGGTTAATAAGTTAGTAATTAAATTTAAAAGAATTGGTAGATGAGATTTTACTTTTGAAAAAATCTTGGGTAAGGAAGATCTGGTCTAGCCTAAATATAAAGGTCAAACGACTTATTCCCACTTAAAGTTTTATTAAATGATAAATTTTTATCTGAAAAGTTTTAAAAAATTAAATACTTACAAAAAACCGAATTTTTTCTAATTGTATTAACCTTTTTACTGAAAAATTAAAATAACCTTTAACAAAAAAATAAAAAATATTAATATTAAAATGAATTTTAATATATAACCATATTAATATAATAATAATAATAATTTTAAAAATTAATAAAAATTAAAATAAACAAATAACCATATAATTCTATGGATAACTAGATCTGGTTGTCTCGATGTTAGATGTAGGGTTGGATTCGAACCAAATATATTTAGATTCGATTTTGAGTTCGGTTCGAACGAGTCTGAAACGAACCAAACGAATCCGAACACGAACACGAATCCGATCTTAAAATAATAATTTTTTAATTAAATTTTTTTAATTATTTGTATTAATTATAATTTTTAATAAATATATAAACGAATTATACGAACCGAATAAGAATACGAACACGAATACGAGTCGAATACGAACTTAGTTATACGAACCAAACACGAATCGAACTTTGTTAAAAAATATTCGACGAATACGAATACGAATCCGAATCTGAATAGTACGAAACGAGCCCGAACACTAACTGTTACTGTTCCCATTCGATTCAGCTCGAATCCAATCCTAGTCAGAGGTGGTCAAATTTAGTGAAAACGGTTAAATCTAACCACCTCCGTCATCAAAGATGATTGAAAACAGCTGACATACTTAAAATTGATTGTTTCTGACTATTGTTTATAACAGAGACAGTTAAATCCAACCGTCACCGATGTGCAAGTAATTTTTTATTTTATAAATTTTTTAATTGTTTATTATTATTTTAATATTATATTTTAATTATTTTTATAAAATTAATTTAATTATTTTTTATTTTTATTTAAAAAAAGAAATATTTTTATAATTAATTGTTAAATATAAGGATTAATTTTAATTAATAAATAAATATATAACTTTTTAAAATTTTGTAGAGTGAAGTGTTATTCAAGATAACCTTGGGTGGGAATAAATTCTCTGGCCAAATATAAAACCAAACTGTTTTTTGTCTATAGTCCCTGTCTTGTCCTAGAATTGTGCAGAGTAAGAATCTGAGTTGATTTTGAATACTTCTAGCAACAAACGTCACAGTCGAGGATTAATCTCCACTCATTAATTTTTCTTGTCGTCTTCTTCTTGATTCTCCTACGCATCTGGTTTCGATTTGCTTCCAAGTCCCAACCCAGCCCACTTCTGACTGCAGGCGCTATGGCACCTCAATCTGACAAAACCACTCAAGTTCCTCTCCTGCAATCCTCTGCCACTTCAGGAACCGCCTCCACCTTCCAAACCCTTGGCAACATCATCATTTCAGTCGTCGGCACCGGCGTTTTGGGCCTCCCTTTTGCCTTTAAAGTGGCTGGCTGGGCTGCTGGATCTCTCGGTGTCATCATTGCGGGGCTCTCCTCTTATTATTGCATGCTTCTTCTCGTTAGTTTACCTTACTTTTATTCTTTTGTGTTTAAATTTAATGTTTTTTCAAAGCACCAGATGCAGTTTTGTTTTTTGGTTCTGTTCTTGTGAGTGGGTGATTCATTAATGCTTAGGCATGCTCCCTTTAAAAGCTGCATTTTAATGGTGAATTCTACCAGTTGGTTCAGAGCCAGCCACCTCCCGTCACTGGTCCTCGTAGCTGACAGGACCTCTCGGCGAGGAATCCTAGCCGTGGGCGGGCAGGTTTACCTGGGCTCCCTTCCAACTAGCAAAATGGTTCTATAATGGAGACTCTTAAAGAAATTAGATTCTTTTTCATTGTTTCATATGAATTGTTGGTCTATATGAAGTTACTTTTTGGGAGCATTTTTACAGTTTCTTCTTGCTAGTTTCCTGGTATTTTCACTTCTTTGGTGTTACAATGTAATGTTTTTCACAAGCCAGATGCAGTTTTTTTTTTTTTTTTTCACTCAAGCATGTCTTAAACCGTTAAAGAAACTCGATTCTGTTTCCTTTGCATCATATAAATTTTTGGTTTGTAAAAAGTTACTTGGTAGAAGCACTTACACAATTTCTTCTTGTTAGCTTCTGTTTGAGTAGGTGTATGTAACCCCTAAGAAGGAAAAAATAGAGAAAGTGTGGTAGTCATGCAATTATCATAAAGTGGAAGAGTGCAGATTAAGGGAGTCGAAAAAGCATGGAAGGAGGGTTAGTTATTGCACAACGGAAGAGTAGGGATTGAATGAGTAGAAAAAGTAGTGAACACGGAAACTTGTGAGAGCAATTATGAATTGAGCAAATATAAAAGGAGGATTGCCAAAAGAGGAAGTGTAAGTAAAAATTGAGAGAAACCATAGTGGTGGAGAGAGTTCTAGCCTCTCGAAAATTAGACATATTAGGGAGAGATTTTGGTCTCTCGAAAGCCATTAGAATTCTGTTTGGTTTTTGTTTTTGTTCTTTGTAAACACTGCTAAAATTCAATATAAAAATCTTATATTCCATTCCATTCTATTTGTGTTGTTTGGATTGATTGTCTGAGAATTAAGAGATTTATGGGTTCCTAATAAATTGGTATAGAGTAGTTACAATTTTTGAAGATGGGGAGAAGTGATTTCATAAAGGATGAGGATGAGGGGTGGATGCTTGTTTGGCGATTCATAGAAGTAGAAGCATGGACTAAGTGGGGAGAGGGGATTTGTCTCTGTTGTGAGAAAAAATTCGAATTGAATCATACTGCAAATTTAAGTCATTTAGCGATATTGATAGTATGTGAGGACAGATTGGAAGATGACATCTTGATTATGGGTGACAGCAAGCTTGAGAAGAGAAGAGAAGTGAAGTTTATTTAGTTTCTGACCCAAAGGGTTCATGTAGTGGATGGTCAAAATCTGACGTTTTTAAGGAGATTAAGGCTAAATTAGATTGCTTGAGGCATTTTCGATGACAAAACAGACCAAATCTTGCACGATGATGGTTGTGGAGGCGTTATTGAAAGTTGTTTTGATTGAGCTCAAGAATATTGGGTTGGGCAAGATGGTTTTGACAATGTGGGTGACAGGATCTGATCTAAAAGTGGTTGGGGGTGTTGGAATTTGAGGGAGAGAATGAGATTAAGGCAGGTTTTGAAGTTCTTGGTGTGTTCTTGGCAGTGGAGGACATTGAATATGCTGAGAATGGGATTACACAATTGGGATTTGGGGCATCTGCAACTGGACTTAAGTTAAACGACGTTGGGATGGTGAATAGCATTAGGGTAATTTTTTTGGCTATTAACAATAACTAGGGTAATGTAACAATGGGTGGGTTTTTTTCATCTGGGTAGAAAAAATATAAAGATGAAAAAATACAAGCCAGTTAGGTCATAAAAATGCCTATGGAAAAAAAAAGGATGAACTATTTTATGATAGGGAGGGGAAGATAATGAAATTTTACAAAGGGAAGATGTTCACTGCCAGCTTAAGGACAAGGTGGTTTTCAAAAGGGCGGATTATGTTTAAGTGTGTAACTTGCAAAAAGAGAAGTTGGGTAGTTATACAGTTATGATAAGGTGGAAGAATAGGTATTAAGGGAGGAGAAAAAGTAGGAAAAGTGGGCCAGTTATGATAAAGATGGAAGAGCAAGCAAGTGAAAAAGTAGGGGACATTATAGCATGTGGGGGCACTTTTGAATTGAGCAAGTATAAGAGGAGGATTGTTGCAGAAATAAGAGGAAAGAAAAATTGAGAAATATCATAGTGGTAGGGAGAGTTTTAGCCTCTCCAAAGCTAAACAAATTTGGGGAGATTTTGGCCTTTCGAAAGCCAGTAGAACTGTGTTTGGTTTCTGCTTTTGTCCTTTGTAAACACTGCTATTATTCAATACAAAAATTTTATTTTAATTCCATTCTATTTGTGTTGTTTGAGAGTTCAGAGATTCCTTTTCATTTCTCTTCTTTTCTGATTAAATTAAGTGTTCTTAACCCATATGCAGTTTTGTTTGTATTTTCATTCTGTCATCTCTTAAACTTTTAAAGAAATCAGATTCTTTTCCATTGTTTCATACGAATTTTCGGTTTATAAAAACAGGTACTTTTTTGAAATGCTTTTTACAATTTCTTGAGCACAGGTTCAATGCAGGGACAAATTAGCATCAGAAGAAGAATCAACAGAGGTAAAAACATATGGGGATTTGGGATCCAAGTGCATGGGAACAACAGGAAGATATTTAACTGAGTTCTTGATTTTCATTTCCCAATGTGGAGGCTCTATAGCATATCTAATCTTCATTGGCCAAAACCTCTCATCAATATTCAAAAGCCACAATCTCACATCATCCTCCTTCATATTCTTAGTAATCCCTCTTCAAATTGTTCTTTCATGGATCAATTCTCTGTCAGCTCTTTCACCTTTCAGTATTTTCGCCAATATCTGTAATGTGTTAGCCATGGCTCTAGTGGTCAAACAAGATGTGCAAATGATTGCGGGGGAAGATTTTTCTTTTGCTGACAGGCAGGCCGCTACTTCTCATATTGGAGGGCTGCCGTTTGCTGGAGGCATGGCGGTGTTTTGTTTTGAAGGGTTTGGGATGACTTTGGCTTTAGAGTCATCAATGAAAGAGAGAGGCAGATTTTCCAAACTGTTGGCTCAGACTTTCAGCGGGATAACTCTTGTGTATGTTTTGTTCGGCTTTTTTGGTTACATGGCTTATGGTGACCAGACTAAGGATATTGTCACTCTCAATCTGGCCCACAATTGGTCTTCCATTGCAGTCCAGGTAATTCATTTCAATGACTCTTAATTATCAGCTTATATATAATGTTTGCAATTTATTTTATTTCAATTTTCTTGCATGTCACATATTGCACTTGATCTGGGTAAGTTCTGGGATTTAGTTATGAAACCTAATATTTGCATGAGTTCATCTTGTCCATCACTTATTACATACAGTTAACCTTTTTCAACAAAATCTTATCATCTTCAATCCACTAAAGTTTATTAGGTTAATTAGGAGTAGTAAATGATTTTAGTGATTTGAAAAAAGAATAGTGATGCTCACACCTCGATTTTCAATGTTTATAGTGATTGTTCTGAAATACATGAAAAGTTTTTTCCAAAATTTTATTTTTTAGCATTAATCTAGAATAGTAAATTATTTTCAAGTTTGAAATGAAGTCCAAACTCTAGCACCTTGACTTAGCAGTGGTTATAGTGCTTGTGCTGAAGTGCAGAGATTATTTATATTTGATAATCTTTTTTTTTTTTCTTGCTTTTGGTCTGTTCAATTGTTTAAACTTGGAAGTTTCTAGTGCTTGTTCCCGGGTATAGATGGCACTTCTGAAAGATAAATAAGGAGCAGTTTTGAAACCAGGCCAAAGTTTTGTTCACCAAAAAGCTACACAAAATAATTACTTTAAGCCTGTTTGTTTACCTTTCTCTCTGCCTCGTAGTACTCAATGACATATAATGCAGATCTTTGAGTCTTCTTATTTGAATACAATCATCTTATCTAAATGCATACTCAATCAACAAATAGCATGTTCTCTAAAACAGTTTTCAAATACAGATCAATACTTAAGTCCAAATTTGAAAACAAGATGATATTGTTCAACTAATATAATGTCTTTCTGCAGATGGGGTTGTGCTTGGGGCTAATCTTTACATTCCCAATCATGGTATATCCGATAAATGAGATCATAGAACAGAAGTTGAAGAAAAGCACATGGTTTCAGAAGCAGGCCAGAACTGGTTGTGACAATTCAATGACAAAATTACCAAAGTTCTGCATTTATATAAGCAGGGCAATTTTGGTTTTAGGCTTGGCAACTGTGGCCTCTTGTGTGCCTGGATTTGGAGTTTATGTGTCACTTGTGGGAAGCACAGTTTGTGCCCTAATGTCTTTTGTTTTGCCTGCCTCATTTCACCTGAAGCTGCTGGGTTCATGTTTGAGTTCCTGGCAGAGGGCCTTGGATGTTTTGATATTATGTTTTGGTTTGGTTTTTGCTGTTTATGGAACATATAATTCCATTGTTGGAGTCTGAAGTTACAATTAATTGTAGTAATGATATTTAAGAAATATTAAGGTGTGTCATAGACCTCATTGGAATTGATATGGGGACCATGTGGTATTCTCAACAATAGCTTTATAAATTAAAGGCATGGTATATGATGCAAATGATTGTTGGTATCTCTTTTTAACAAGGAACCTCACACTTAATGCTCTTTCCACTAAGCTCAGCATGAGCAGGCAACCACTTCATGGCTTTCTCAATATATTTTAGAGGGTACTTACCACAACCTTAATCATTAAGTTTTAAAAAGTGAAATTTTTTTAATCAATTTTTTATTAAAATTGTTAAAAAAAAGCCAAAGTATTCTCAAATTTAATAACATTTTGTTTTTAAAATTTCATTAATATTTTTATTCTAACTTATATTAATTTCAATTAAAAATAAATAAATAACAGTTTACTTATACAAATAAACGAGGGTTTTAATGATTTACAGATAAATTATAATTTTTTTAGTTTTTAAGATTGTTAATGAAAATTTAAGGAAGGTTTTCAAAATTTTTAAAAATTTTGGAAGTATTTTTTAAAATTTTAATATATATCATCTAATAGTTTTAAATATGATTACTTAAAAAACATAATAAATTAGGAATGTATATATCATATTATAAACTATTAAAAATATTTTAAAAATATATAAAATAAATATTATAAAATTTTAAATAAGATAAAGAAAATATTCATTTATCTCTTATAAGTTTTAAAAATTATATTTACGTCTTAAATACACTTTTATTATAATATTAAATTAAAATCATATAAATACTTAAAACTAATTATTAACTTTTATTATAGATAAGTAAAAAATTTAGTTTTTTAAAATTTAATATATAAAAATTTATCATTTAATTAAAATTTGGATGGAAAATGACCTTTTGGCCTATTTTAAAAAGTGAAAAGTGAAAGCCAAAAAGAAACAGATTCTCTTTCTCTTAGTCACCCCAATCAAGCATTTTCATGCATTTGGGTCTCTCTTAAACTTAAAATCTAATTACCCTAAACTACCCTTAATCAAATAAACTAAAAATCTTGATTTATACAAAAATCACCCCTAAACAAAAATTTTAGGGATATTATTATTTTTTTTAACCCAACAATCAAACAAAAAAATTAAGTTGATCATTTTTCATTTCACTTGAAAAGTTTTGTGTCACTTTCTTTCACCAAAGCCATGCCAACTCCCCTCCCCCTTTTGTTTTTTGTGTTCATTCATAGCCACAAGTTGTGCATTCTTAGTATTTTTATGAAGATATGCCACTTTACAAAAAGATTTTTCATATGGGCATTTTGGCCTCTCCTCACAAGATTGATTGATATAATTGCTTCATACTTTTTTATCCTTAGTGATAACCATGGAATCAATATTGATGGAAGAGAAAAGTTCAAATTCTAATTGTTTTAAATCATGTAGCCTCATATTTTCCCTCATCTTGTTTTATTATTGCACACATGATGACTATCACATCAACTTCAATCCATTACTTCCAACATTGGTTCTATACAATGATTCTAAATACTATGCACCTAAGTATGGATTTCAAATTTTGTATCTCCAAATGTTCTTCTTTTTTGAAAATATTCAGATTTTGAAATTGTTATTTAATTGTAATTTTTTTTTTTTTTTTTACCTTTATTGGTTATTTCATGTGATATAAGAAACTGCCTTCACATTATGATGTTACCAAAATCTTGAATCTAATAGTTGGTTTCATAATTATTATACCAAAATTTATTATTGAAATGATGTGATAATTTTGATAATTTAATTTTATTGTAATTTTATCTTAGTCAATACATTTAGTTTAATATTTTAAAAATATTTAAGTAAAATAATATTACATATTTTTTTTATTATTGTTGATCAAGTACAATAATTATTTACAATATTAATTTATTTAAATATATTATTATTATTATTTTATATCTATTAAATTTTCAATAAAATTATATTAGCATAATTTTTGTACGTATTCAGATGATATGTTATTATATTAATTGGAATTAAATATTAATTAACAACTACTTACGTGATAATATATTATTCAAATAGTAGATATATTTAAAAAAAAATTGTATACACATTTAATTGATATATATACATACATATAGGTTAAATTTAATAATAAAATTTTTTTTAAAGGCCAAATCTCTTATTCACACCTATTTTTTTCAATGCTAAAGTCTCAACTATTAATTTTTAAAAATTTAAACACGTTAAATTAGTTGTTAAATTTAATAATTAACAATTAAATGTTAATGATCAAAGAGATATTTTTGTTTTTTTTTTGAATGAAGAGAATTTAAAAATAATAATATCAATTTTATAAAAATAATTAAACTATACAATAATATAAAATAAATTTTAGAAATTAATAAAAATTTTAAGAATAATAAAATATTAGAATAATTTTTAAAATATTAAAAAAATTAAAATAAAAAAAATGTTGGCTGCCATCGTCGACAATGAAAACCTTTCTAAATGGTTGAAAATGATCATCTGACTTATAGAACGTTTAGATTTGGTCATCTTAATGGCGTAAAATGATTAGATTTAACTATTTTATTTTGGCATAGACGGTTAAATTTGACTTCTTCCACCGTCAATGATGATTGAAAATGATTAAAAAATAAAATCAACTATTTTTGGTCACTATTAATAGTGAAGAAGACCACATCTGACTGTCTCATACCATCAAGGTGATTCAAGTGATCATTTCTAATTATTTGACAAGGTTTTTGTCGATTAACATCATCGATAGTGATTACTGTTTTTAAATATTTTAAATATTATTGATATTTTAATGTTTTTTATATTCTTATTATAATTTGGTTTGATTAAGGTACTTAGACCATTTTATTCAAAAGTTTGATGAAATTGGATTTGAGAGTGAATATTTGAGTTTTTATTGGTACCAATTAGGGCTGGATTCAAGCCGAATTAAACACAAACACACATGTTTGTGTTCGGGCTTGTTTCGTATTGTTTGGGTTCAGATTCGTATTCGTCGAATATTTTATAGCAAAATTCGTATTCGTATTCGGTTCGTATAATTAAGTTTGTATTCGTATTTGTATTCATATTCGATTCGTATAATTCGTTTTTATATTTATTAAAAATTATAATTAATACAAATAATTAATAAAATATAATTAAAAATTTTTTATTTTAAGTTCGGGTTCGTATTCGTATTCGGTTCATATAATTCATATTCGGACTCGTATTTGCTGAATTTTAAAATTACAGTTCATGTTCGTATTCGGATTTATTCGGTTTGTTTTAAACTTATTCAAATCGAATTAAAAAATGAATCCAAATATATTCAATTTTAGTCCTAGTAGGCCCCACTCTCTCTCTCTCTCTCACTCTCTCCGTGCATGAATCATTCTCACCAAAGGCCAAAACAAAATCTAAAAGCTCTTATTAAAAGAAAAAAAGGCTACCATTTATTACAATTCTCTCCCTGCGCACCCAACTTCATTCGCTTCAGTTCCAGTGTCACCACCCTGCCACTGCCACTCACCTCCCTAAGAAACCCCAGAACTCTTCTCCTTTCTTCCTCTCTGTGTAACTGTCAACTCCATCAAACCCTAACTCTCTCTCTCTCAAACCCGATAAAATTTTCTCTTCCTCTCTCCACACAATGCCTTTGGTCTCCTCTAAACTCTCCGCCTCCTTTTTTACTTTTCCTTCGAAACCGCCGCTGCCTATTGTCTCCTTCCTCCTCGTTCTCATCCTCTGCATTCTGGGCTTTTATTCCCTGCGTCACCCCCAGCGTTCTTACTCAACACCCCTTTCTGAAAATCCCAAAAAGTTTCTCTCTATGGCCTCGAACTTCACCGTATCGGAGTATCTCCGTTCTCTCACTTTACACTCTCACCTCGCCGGAACAAAGCCCTCTTTGGATACAACACAGTATGTCTTTTCACACTTTCAAAATCTCGGTCTTGAAGCGCACACTGTAAAGTACAATGCCCTTTTGTCTTATCCTCAACATGTTTCTCTCCTGGCACATTTTAGCGACGGGGGTATTGTTAAGTTCTCGTTAACGGAAAAGGGTGTGTCTCAAAATGCGTTCATCGACATTGTGCAGCCATATCATGCGTATTCGCCATCAGGGTCCGCGTTCGGTAAGGTGGTGTTTGTGAATTACGGGAGGGAGGAGGACTATGGTGCGCTGGAAGTGATGGGGGTGAATGTTAGTGGGTGTGTAGTGATGGCTAGGAAAAGCGAGAGCTTATCGAGAGGTGGTGTAATAAAAATAGCTGAGGATAAAGGTGCGCTGGGGGTGCTATTGTATGCCGAGGGGGATAGATTAAGGAGTGGTGGTGTTGATGGGGTAGAGAGAGGGACAGTAATGAGAGGAGTGGGGGACCCACTGAGTCCAGGGTGGGCTGGGGTTGAAGATGGGGAGAGCTTAAACTTGAAAGACAATGAGGTTTCGAAGAGGTTTCCCAAAATTCCATCTTTGCCCTTGTCTTTTGAGAATGCACAAACCATTTTGAAGTCTCTTGCTGGTGGGTTTATGCCTCAGTCTTGGGGTGATTTGGGTCGGGTTAATGGTGGGAGGGTCGGACCAGGACCAACTTTGATGAATTTGACTTACCAGGTTTCTTGCTTGGTTGATTGTTTGTTTGTTTGTTTTATTTGATGCATCATATGGTCAAAAGTTGTCGGGAAGCTGTTCTGTATCACTTTGTTCTTTACTGTTCTATCAAGTGACTGTTGATTTCTTCTTTAGTACGACTTATTTTCTTTGGTTGCTGGAATTTTTATTTGCTTAGGTTGAGTAATTGAATTGAATTGCGATCAACTTTTTGACTATCTCTGTATCTTGAGCATTATTGTTATAAATCTTGAGAATTTGTTATGTTGATTGGTATTTTCCGGAAAAAGCCGTTTGGATGAGTGACAAATAATTTCCTATCTAAGTGTGTGTTGTCAATCCTGGTATACTCTTAACTATTATGCATGGTCTTAAGATGATGGTTGAAATGGAAAGAAATTTTTATATTTGTGAAAAGACACATTGAATTCTGTCGAGTAAGTTTGTAGGTTGGTTTGCGGTGTTGTGGTACATGACTTGCCCCAGTTGCGTGCATTGTGTGCGGACATGTATGATCTAATGAATTAAGTAACTCTTATTTGAACTTGATAAAATTAGGATCCTATCCATGGTAGGTTGAGACGATTTTAGTGTAATAACTTTGGAATAGATTTATTGCTGTTTCATCCTACCACATGTTTTTAATGCCTTAACTTTTGGTGCCAGTGTTTTTTTGACTTGAAATTGAATTTCTAAATATTGCCTCTCAATCACCTTTTCTTCTAATAGAATGTTTGGGAAAAGAACAAAATAAGGAAAAATTAGTCTTTTTGCTTTCTGATGGTAGTTCTTTTGGCAAATTGTTTCCAAATATGTCTTGATTTATAAATATTTCTCTGCTCTTCTAGGGTGAAGAAAAGGTGGTAACTATTCATAATGTTTTTGCTGTCTTAAGAGGGTTGGAAGAGCCTGATCGCTATGTGCTCCTTGGCAATCATAGAGATGCATGGACATATGGGGCTGTTGACCCAAACAGTGGGACAGCAGCCCTACTTGACATTGCCCGAAGGTATGCTATGTTGATGCATGAGGGGTGGAGACCACGAAGAACAATTATTTTCTGCAGCTGGGATGCCGAAGAATTTGGGATGGTATGTAATAATCAGTGTTCACGATCATTCATGTGTATTATTTTGTCTTATTTTGTATATACTTGCAGTGTGTTGGATACTGATTTCCAAACCCTTGAAAAGATATTTTGTTTCGGAAAGAATCATATCAACTAGCTGTGACGTGTTGTGTTTAATGTGTGCATAAATTGTCAAAGGAAGGCGTTGGATTAAATATAATAATTCAGAGTTATTGTTCTTTGTGAGAATGAGGACCCATGGGAACTCTTTTGGAACTTGACTACTTCTTTATCATCAATTTTACATGTTTAGGGAACATATATTCGACAGCACATGATATCTTGCTTGATCCTTGTTGCCTTGCAATTTCAACTCCTTTTCAATTGTTCCAGTTGCCACCATTGTAATTTATTGTACTGCTTTTTTCGACAAACAGTCTAAAGTTCCATTATTTTGATTTAAAATAGAAAGGTCTTTAAGTAATTTTCATATTCTACTCCCTGTTAAATGGCTGCGGCACTGATATTGTGAAAACCAGTTTATTGAGTGGCAGGCAACTTGAATTGAAGTAAATAACAAATATCATATGTGAATTCTGTGGATTTGAAGGGAGTCGTGAGACCCCATTTTGTTAATGTCTCTAATGGATGTTTCCCTGCAATGTAGATGCTTTTTTAAGAGCTTTGTCTGTATATGTATTATATGATTAAGGGTGTTTTCCTGGAATACTTTGTGCATTAAAGTCTCCGACTCAAGCTCTCATATTGGTTACTTGTGCTTTCAGGTTGGATCCACTGAGTGGGTTGAACAGAACCTTGTCAATTTGGGTGCCAAAGCAGTGGCCTATCTAAATGTAGATTGTGCGGTTCAAGGGCCTGGATTCTTTGCTGGGTCAACTCCTCAGTTAGATAATCTTTTGATTGAGGTGACAAAGAATGTAAGTTAAATTAGGGATGAAGTGATGATAATTTCGATATGTTTTGATTTCTCTCCTTGATCATGAACTAGTTTAATGCATGGTCTGAAAGTCAACTAACTTTCATATTCTAATTTCAGGTCAAAGATCCTGATTCAGATGGTTCAACTGTATATGATCAATGGGCAGCAACAAATGGTGTTGTCAATGTAATCCTTAATATCTGTTATCATTTTAATACGACATTCTGCTGATTTAACACTCTTAAGTGAAACAAGGAGCTTGCTTAACGAGAATAATCCCTCCTGATATCTCGTCTTTTCCCACTAGCGCTTTAACATGACTTGCTGGTGTCTCATGCAGTCAAACTTCTCTTTTTAGTGCTATTGTCTTCTTGGAAATGTGAAACTTTTCCAGTATATGTAATTGTGTTGTTTTGGTTGTTTGCAGATCCAAAGACTCAGTGGAGTAGATTCAGATTTTGCTCCCTTCGTGCAGCATGCTGGGGTTCCTTCTGTTGATGTATACTATGGAAGAGGTATGCCTCTTACCCTACAGAATTTATTGGCAACTTTATTAGGTTCAACTTGGATAGAGCAGATATTGCACAAGTTTTGTGTAACAAAAAATTGAAGTATTCATTTTTTTAACCTCACTAAGCAATTGAAGAATATTCCAGTATTGTATCTCATTTATAATATTAAACGAATTGTTGGTGACTTCGTCTTATCCTTTTAGGATTTTTAGGGTGGTTGTGACTCGAGAAATAGTGTTATCATATTAATTTGAGTAGCAAAATTATAGCTTTTGAAGCTAAAATGTTGTTAATTCTTGACTGATTAACAGATTTTCCTGTCTATCATACTGCTTTTGATTCGTATGCCTGGATGGTAAACCACGCAGATCCATCTTTTCAGCGGCATGTGGCTGGTTAGCATTCTCATTCCTTTGACCTAGGGCAAAACACAGGCGCACACACACACACACACACGTTTGATGTATCATTGCATTATGAATATCATCACTTTAGCATAGTCTTAACCCTTTCTATTGTTGCTTCAGTTGCTGGAGTTTGGGGACTTCTAGCCCTTCGCCTGGCTGATGACTCAATTCTACCTTTCAATTACCTCTCTTATGCCAATCAATTGCAGGTATACTAGGTTCTTCATGAACCATCTGAATGATGATATTCGCTTAGTTAGATAAATTTTGAATGAAATCACATCAAATCGGAGTTTGGACTCTGATGATTGAAACTCACTGATTGGTGTTTCCTGGTTTTCAGTAATTTTCATCCACTCATGTTCATTTGGAAAGCATAGATCTTTTTCCGTGCAATTTAGATGGAATTTTAAGCTTATAAATTTTTTATCCTATTCAAGCAAGATGGCTTATTAATGCACGCCCATAAAAAGAAACAAAGCAAAAAAATGAATAAAATGACATAATAAAAGGGGCCAATGAAGACAGTAACCAGGATCCTGCTTTGCCTTCTATAAAATTTGCTAAAATGTGTGATTTCTCTTATAAACCTTGTTCCTTCTGGACAGGCACATAAAGATATCTTGAGTAACTTGGTGGATGGGAGCATATCTTTAGATCCTTTAACCATGGCAATTCAAGAACTTAACGCCGCAGCTAAAGAAGCTGAAGTAGAAGCAAAGGTGAAATTCATAATGAAATTTATAAGAACTCTATGAGCATATCTTTTGATCCTTTATCATGTGATCACTAAAACATTTTGCTATTTCTTCAATTGCAGAGACTGATAGAGCAAGAAACCATTGGTGATGTTGCTATTCTGAAAATTCGAGCTTTGAATGATCGGCTGATGCTTGCCGAAAGAGGTTTCCTGGATTCAGATGGGCTTGTAGAAAGGAAATGGTTCAAACATCTTGTAAGTTGTTTTCATTCTTAATTCAATAACACTGCTTACAGAGCCATCCTTAGGAAAATCTTGTGATAATGGCTGTATTGATTGTAGATTTATGGACCTCCAAGTGACTACGAAAGCAAACTAAATTTCTTTCCGGGAATAGCGGATGCAATTTCTCGGTCGAGAAGAATGAGCAAAAGAGATGGGCAGGGATTGATTCAGCATGAGGTGTGGCGGGTTGCCAGAGCCATGCAAAGGGCAGCCAATGCTCTTGGAGGGGGCCTAGCATGAAGTTTGAACAGAACAGAAGAGTAAGTGTTTTGAGGGAGTGTTGTACATGAAGAGAAAGAGCTTGTCACTTTTCTCCTCTTGTTTTATGTAATGCATACAAGTTGTAAATCATTGTCAAATGCAAGAGTCGCTTGGGTTACCTTAATTTTCCATTTCCTTTCTTAAATTCTCTTTCATTTTTTTTTATTTCTTTATTTTGAGTAGACAAAGGAATTCCTATAGTTCCAACAAAGGCAATAAAATTTACACAAGTAGCATTGCAAGAAAATAATAATAATAATAATAATGATAATAATAATAATAGTGTTCAATTTTGAAATTATGAGTGGCATTTTGGAAAATTGTCTTATCAAAAACTTGGGATTGATTCAAAGTAATATTTAATTATTTTAATAATCTATACTTATCGTTAATATTAATTTATTTTAGTAATATTATGATATTTAGGTTATGCATTTAATTGACACATCTATTTTAACTATCAAAAGATTATAAATATAGTTTTAATTTTACTATAAATTTATCTTTATTAAAATTTATAATAAAAATATCTTTACTTTTAATTAAAATAATAAACAATATGAAAATATTTTATAAGAAAATATATTGATAACAAAATAATTTGAAAAAATAATTTAATTAATTAATTTTATAACATAAAAAAATTCAGAATATAATTTAATTAAATACAATACAATACAATACAAATTTATATTTATTAAAATTTTAAAATATTTAAATAAAATAACATCTTAATATTATTTTTTTATTATTATTCAATCAAAACATAATAACAATTCTAATAATAATTAATTATAGCAATATTTTAGACAAGGTACCCTTAAAATCATCTGGGCTTACAATTTTAAAATAAAAAAAATTTAGATTGAAATATAACAATTTTAAAATTAAAAAAAAATTAGGGATCAACAAAAATTTAGAACCCTAATTTGGGTGTATCGATATTTTGAAAACCACCATGGCAATTTCATTTCTTAGATGGGCCAAATGACTTTTCCTACTCAAGGATGGATGACGCGGCAAGGTCTCATTGATTCTTTGAGATTGAAATATTTATATGTTTACAAAATATATTAAATTTTTATGTAATTATTATAAATATAAAAAATCCTCAAATCGAATCACATTTTATTTTTAATTTTTTATTAAATGTATAATCTATTTATTATATGTAATCTTTATATTTGTATCAAATCGATACAATTTTATTTATAAATTATATTAATCAGTGTGGTTCTCGACTATAAAAATTATAGAGATGAAGTGAAAAATAAGAAAAAGAAATATAAGATCGAAATGTAATTTGTTTGTACAATTAGAAAATTATAATATTTGAATAAAATGATATATTTATCTTTTAACTAATAAAGTTAATAACAAAATTTGATAATAAACTGAATTCGTCGAGTCAAACACAAGTTTGATCATCCTTTTCATTTTTTGTAATTTTGAAAAAATATGAGATAGTTTAGGCTCAAACATTTTAAATATGACAATTTAACTCTTCAAAATGTTAAAACATTCATAAGTCAATTATTAAAATCTTTTCAAACTCCTATATATTTTGAAACTATTATATAACTTTAATAGTTATAATATGATATTTATATTCATAACTTGTAGAGTTAGATTTGAATCGAATCAAATACGAACATGCATATATTTGTTTTCAGGCTCGTTTTGTACAGTTCGGATTTGTGTTTACCAAAATTTTTTGTAGTAAAGTTCGGGTTTGTGTTAAGCTCTTATTTGTATTCGTATTTATATTCATATTCGGTTCGTATAATTCGTATTTATATTTTATTAAAAATTATAATTAATATAAATAATTAAAAAAATTTTAATTTAAGTTTTGGTTTGTATTCTTATTCTGTTGGTACAATTTATGTTCGTGTTTGTATTTGCTGATTTTTAAAATTATAGTTTGGGTTTGGATTCATGTTTGGATTCGATCAGTTCATTTTAGACTTATTCAAACCGAATTAAAAAATAAAAATTTGAATTTATTCGGTTTGAATCTAGCCCTAATAATTTATTGTACTCCGTTCACATTCTTCGGGGTGTAACCGTTATTTTTAAAACTATTATAGGTAAATAGAAACTTTAAAAATTTCCAAAAGATCCATCTTTTTCTAAATCTCCAATAGTCACTTAAATTTTTCAAAAAACCTTTACATTTTTAAAAGTTTAATTGACTGCCTATTTTATGATTATAAAATAAAGACACCCTAAACTATAGAAAGAGAGGAAGAAGGGGGTGAGGGGAAATAAAAGAAAAATAATTGGGTTTTTATATGACTTAAATATTTTGAAGAGGTTATTTTAATTTTTGTCAATTTCGGGTTATATAATAATTTTGAAGAAATAAATAATAGTGATAAAATGGTAATTTCAATTCCTAATATTGTATTTTCATTAACAAAGTCTAATTTTTGATGACAAGTGTTTTAAGGGTGGGAAAATGTAATTCACTCTAAAACTTTTATGTAAGGGTAATTTATCCAAAATATTAGTAGAGCTATTAAGTGCAGGACTTAGTTTTAACTCAAGAGAATATTAAGGTTTACATATAATTTTACAAAAACAAAAGGATCAACCTAAAATTTTTATAAAAATTTCTATCCAAATATTTTGTAAAATAGCAAGGTTAGTTCCAAAACTGAAAAAAAAATTTAGAAAATAAGAATTGGTACAAAAACATTAAATTGAACCTAAATATAATTTGGAAAAAAAAAAAGGTAACTTTCAAAAAAAAAAACTAATCGAGGGATTAATATAAAGTTTTTAATAAATTTGGACCTAAAAAATTTAAGGTAAACAAGGTTCCAACGTTTTCAAATGTTGGGTTGGGGCTTAAAAAGACTTTTGCGAAATATTAGAGGGCCTAAAAGCGTTTCGTAAAATATTAAATTAGAGCAGAAAATAGACCGCGCCAGGTAGGGGTCGAACCTACGACTTTCTGCTTAGGAAACAGACGCTCTATCCACTGAGCTACAGGCGCTGCTTGAATTTTTGTGATAACTTATAAATAAATAATTTATATTGTACTCAACTTGAAGACACTCAAATGTCAAAACGAAAATGTTACATATTACACCTTTGGAAAAAGATTAGTTAACTGTGCCCATCCAAGGTTTGGCCTCTTGCCCCTTGACCACTGAATAACAAGTTCTCACCAAAATCTAACTATGTTTTTTGTTTAAGGAGAAAATCTCATTGTCTGAAACCTTAAAATCAAGAAAATCATACCCTATAATCAAAGAAAAGATCACATTTTCCAATAATAAAAAAAGTTAGATCACATACACATCAACTATAAAACCTATTATGTATGTTACTGTATATGAGAGTTGATATCTTATATGTCTTGAGCAATTATAATTGATATCAATATGATTTAGGTGAAAAATATTGGCCAACTATTAAGAACATTTTTAAGTATCTAAAAGGGATTAAAGACATGTTTATAGTATATAGAGGAGAGTTCAAGCTTATTGTGAAAGAATATAATGACACTAGTTTCTAAACTAATTGTGATGATTTTTGTTAAACCCCAAATGACTAAAAATAATTCTAGAAGAGAGTAAATAGGATTTTTGAAAATTTTTCAATTTGAAAGCTTTTCACCCAAACAATTAAGTTAATTATGTAAATAAATCATAAACCAATCAAGCAACTTAACCAACACATATAATAGAAGTAAGAGATATTGAGTGCTTAATAATTTATAGTGGTTTGAAGCTTCTCCACAAATCTCCTAAGTTCATTCCTTTAAATAATCCTGTTTGAAGTTTTTACTCTATTATCTTCACACTTGTGGATATAATAGTTTTAATCAGAGAGATTTTGCTTTTTATATTAGTTTCACGAGATTACATCATATTCATTCCTTAATCAATAGAAAAATGCCTCTAAGAAGGCTGATACAAGATTCTAAGTATAACAGTAATCTCTCAAATGTTTGATTTTGAGTTAAGAGAGAGAAATCAAGGGAAGAATTGAGAACAAAAAAGTATGAGTTATTACATTATGATCTCTAACATTTTCTTCTTCAAATTTACTCTAATATATAGGCTTTGGGTGGAAGAGCCATTGGACCAGATCTTAGAGTTGTTGAAGAAAAATTCTACATAGACACATGGTTATGTGCTTATGATGTATGACCATAGTCTCTTCATTAAATACATCTAAATGGTCAATTTTAAAAAGCCCTTCAATGTACACACGATCGTGTATTTATTATACATAGTTATGTGACTTCACATCTTAATTTATCTTGAAGTCTAGAGGTTTATATAGTAGAAACACATAAACCCACATGATGGCACACACGGATTAATTTTGCCTTAAGCACACTCATGTGTCCCTTATATATGGTTGTGCTTTTAGTGTTGTTGACCTTTATTTGATCTAGCACATTAAGGTCACACGGGGAACATGATAGTGTGGTTTCTTCTTCCTTAACGCATGGGCGTGCATCCTTTGTGTGCATGATCATATGTCTTTTAATGTTTTGACTATTTGACCTTCACCAAATATGATTAGATGACATACGACCTATGTTTGTATTGCCCAACTTTTGTACACAACATAATCATGCATACTAAGTGCATGATCATGTGCACAGTTATGTGTTAATGTTGTATGAGTGTGTAATATCATTTCCTTGAAATACTAAAACCCAAACCTTAGCACAAAAACCTTACATTGTGTTATGACTTAACACACACAATTGTAATTTTAACTAAGCATGGTCGTGTGTGCCATGCTTATGATGACGGTGATTGTTTTAAATATTTTTTAATTTTTTAATTTTTAATATTTTTAATTTTAATATTGTTTTTAATATTATTTATAAAATTTATTTTTATTTTAGTTTAAAAAGACCAATATACCCTTCTGAAGGTGGCAATTTGGATTTAAAAAGTTTTACGGGTGGCATTTGAGATCAAGCCAAACCTTGAGTGGCAACAGGTGTTTGGGCCCAAACAAATTTCAAATTCAAATACACACAAGGAAAAGAAGGAAAATTTCGGACACCCCTGAAAAAATCATTTGTTAAAAGTCAAATCAAAAATTGCAAATGTCACATTTACACCCCTGAAAAAATCATTTGTAACCTACAATTTATTTCCAAATTTTGAATTCAAACGTTCGCTGACATAGTGGAACAAGAACTTAAGAAGAAAAGCAACTTGGAGATCCAGAAATGGAGGAAACCATTTCAAACCTCTGCAAAACCCTCGCTTATTTCTGCAACCACATAGACAACAGTTGCGAAGCTCTGAAGCAATCTGTGCAGCGGCGTCCCATCCCTCTGGATTCCGCTTCTTCAACCTTCATCCAGTGCCTCAATCGCCGTGTTTCGGCCGCCACTTCTGATCTTAATTTGCTTGATTCGATGTCGTTTGGTACGGTCTCTTTCGAGGAGTTATTAGGACACTGCAATGAAGTTTACAAGGCCAACCAAACCCATCTTTTTCAACTCCATGAACGCCTTAAAACCTTCAATAATATTCCTGGTATTTTATTATTATTATAATACTATTGTCAGTTTTTTTTTTTTTCTTTTTCAACTTTATAAGCTGTTAAATGGCACATGAGGAATGTAGCTGAACAATATAGTGTTGATGTGGGCTTTAAGGGTATTCAAATTTTCTTGTGTTTTCTTTCGTTTTCTTAGCACACAAACAAAAGGAAATTCGGAAATTGGGTCAATCCAGTAACACTGCCGGAGACCATGGTTTTCACAATAAGGATTTGTTATATTAGGGTTTAGGGTTTGAATAATATACTACGTGATCATCATAGGAACATGGAATGTGCTTGTCTTATGCGATAACATTGTAATGGCGCCCTAAAGGTTCTTGGCTGGGTTTTAGTGCTACCTGCATATAACGGAACAAAGTAAAATTTGTAAAAAATATACGCAGCTTGTAACATAAAAGTAAGACTTTTAATGAGATGGGCTATAATATGATATTCTCCATGTTCATATATTCATTTTAAACATTAGGCTCAATATTGTAATCATTTTCCTTAAAATTTGTGTTTACCAAAACTAATCATGTTGATGTTGAGCTTTGTTTGGTGGTGTGTGTTTTGAACTTAGAGCTTGTGATTGATGATGAAGATGAGGGTTGCAGTTTGTCAACACCTTTTAGTTTGGACTCAAAGGATGAGATGGAATCACCATCACCAATCTCGTTTTCGTGTTCAGTCATGAAGAGTTTGGAAGAAGACACTCTGTATCCTTGTTTACAAGGTTGACTAGTTTTGTTACTTACCACTAACTTTATTGTGGTGGCTAACAATGCAAGCAAGTAGCATTACAGGCTAGCTGACTACAGAAGAATGGGAATAAAAGGGTGCAAAATTTGAGATATTCGACTCATTGATAATTTTTTCCCCCCTGTAGTGAAAAAACCATATTTGTTAAATTTGAATCTGTTGCTGCATCTCCATTTTTGTTGTAACTGAAGGGAGTGTGTAGTTACAATTATTTTAGGAGTTGCAAAAGATTCTTTACAAGTTGGAAGTATAGGTCAATTACTATGAGAAAATATTATTGATGTGAAGTATTCTGTTTTCCTTGATTTTCTTTAGACTTGATGAATCATTGAGTTTAAAGAATCTTGGGCTGTCAGATGTTTGTCTAGCCACTTTAGCATCAGAAGGTTAGTAACATTTGCTTAATGTATGAAATATTTTGTTTCTTGTTAAGAACTCTATCAACAAAATGTTGGTGGTACAAGCTTGTTATACTTGCTACTAATGCCTACTCTGGCTTTCTATGTTTATAGATAATGATAACACTGATGACCCAAATAAGTGTTTCCAAGAACCAATGAGGTAAGTTTTTGAGCTCTTAACTATTTATGTTACTCAACGTAGTGCAAGGCTCTGTTAACTCTTTTCTGAGCATTTACTATAATTCTTAAACTATTAGATACTCTAGGGACAAACTGCATGAGATAAGGGATCCAAGTGAACAAGCTGCAAAGATGGAAGGTAGAAAGCAGATAGTTAACATGAGTTGGATTATGTTGCAACGTCTGTAATGACTATAGTTATCATTCATTATGAACATAGGGGAATTGAAAGATAAGCCCGTGTCCTTTGAAGCTGCTGGTCCTGTAATAAAGGTATCGAAGGATGACTATGACAGCATTCCTTCCTACATGAAAACCCTAACTTCATGGGAGGTAAGAAGCTCGTAATGTTTCTCTTGATACTTTGTTAAAAGAAGATGATGTTATAAATAATCTATGGGACAATAAAGAAAGTGGTTTTCGTAATTTTGTTTGAGACAGAGACAGTAAAACTCAAAATATCTGTATCCTTGACCATTCTCAGCAATTCCTAGAATGATGGGATTGCTTGACTAATCACTGTTTAATACTCTTTTGCAAGTCTATATCTTCTATAATGGTTATATCTGCTCTGCTAAAATCACACAGGTAAGCAACTGTCATGTAACAAACTGAAGCATGTTTCTTTGCCTTGGTGATTACATCCTATAACTAAAGTTATTGGATTTGCATCTCTACTTTGAAATTAAAAAATACAAACCCTGGATGAGGACATAATTTGTTCGGAATTCATTTTATATAATATCTGCTGCAATGGAACATTTTGAAGCTGCATGTTGCTTCATGCTTCCCGGATAACTTAATTCGACAGAATTGAGTCTGCCATTATGTCCTCTATATGTTATATATTCTTTTGTAGTCTCTCTCATATCTCAATGAGCAAGCAACAGGCTATGCTAAGGGCAAAAGAATTAGAGTTTTTGTTTATGGATATTCTTCTTAAGACATGAAGTTGCCTGTTAATTTAAAATATTTTGCATACATATTTGAATTGCTTTATTTGGGATTTCATAGCTAGTACTTAATAATCTTGGTGGTGCTTTATTGAGTAACAGGATCTGCTTGTTGCTGTTGAGAAGATCAACTCAAACTTGAGAAAGGAGAAAACAAAACAATGCGACTACTTCCAAGAGGATGAAATTACATCTTTGGACTTGGGTATGTATATCTGGCCAGTTATGTATTTTTATAGTTATTGAATAGCAGTCCTGCAATCCTTAGGATTGACATAAGTGGTGAAAGGAGTGAGTTACTCTTTAATGGATCAAAGTTTAAGTCATAAATGATATACTACAATAAAACTACACCTCATTCTAAAGGGTTTGTAGGTCCAAGTGAAATACGGGTTGAGTTTTCCTGGTTAACGAAAAAAAAAAAAAAAGTCCTGATTTTAAGGTTCTCTCATCCTTGACTCATTGTTCCTTTTGCTGATGCAATTTCAGGGCACAAAGCCAGAGCTTATCTACTGCTGCTCACTCGTCTAAATTGTTTACATGTTGAAATGATTGACGGTCGTATAAGCTACAGAGTTCTGTGAACAGGCAGTATTTCCTAATAGGAATAATGTAATTATGCCATCTTCATATTTTACTCTCAGGTTCATTTGGATTTTATAACTTCAATGATGGGGTTTTTGTAAGGTTATTTTATGATCAAATGGTTATATTTCAATCACATCAGAGCTATTGGACACTGCAAGTTGAAATCTTGTCCTGTTTAATATATGTCGTCGCATTTGTATTTTCATGCTTTGTGTTTAGTATTAGAGACTTCATAATTTTTTTCCAATTAATGTTTTTTTTTTAAGAGGTTATTTAAAATGCCAATATTAGAGGGGGTATATACAAAATTAGTGGTCCAACAAATTTAATTTCGGATCAAACAAAATTTAGAGTTTAAACAAGGTTGAACAACAAAAATTGATTTATCAATTTTTCGAGTTCCAACTTGAATAATAATTGTTCAAACCCAAAATTCTATAGACCAAAAAATTTTTATGAGACAGGGTGTATTTGATAAGTTTTCAAACTTTTAGGGTTCAGAATAGAGTTAAATATCATTGATTATTACCAATTTTTTTTATTAGGCGCCAAAGATTATATAAACTTGCTGGAATTTTCTTAAGGCCAAATGACATGGTCCCACCTATAGTTTGAGGCGGGAACAAACTGCCACCCCAAGTTTTCAAAAAACCATCTCCCACCTTCCAACCAGATTTAATATTAAATAAATTTTTGAACAGTAATAATTCAGGGGCATTTTTGTTCTTTTAAAATTAAAATTTTATAAAATAATAAAATAAATTTTATATAAATATAAAATTTTAAAATTTTTAAAAATTTAAAATTTTTAAAATATATTAAAATATTTTAAAATTAAAAAAAAAATAAGGCAACCACCGTCACGGGTGTCGGCGGTGGTGGCTACCACTAACAGAGCCAGGTGTCCGTTTCAGACCATCTGGTTCCAAGAGAGGCTAGATCTGGCCTCCTCATTCGGTGGAGACGATCAGATCTGGCCTTTTCCGTCGAAAACAAATGTTAAAAACAATCGGAAAGAGCCGGCCTTGGTCCCACCGACCGTTTCTTAATAGAATATATTTTTGAGAGGAGAAATCATGTGGCAGTGTATGAACTTACATCTATTATTATTTTATTTGTTATTGTTATTTATGGTAATTTGCATTGTGAAAGTGTTTTGACTTATCTGAGTTCTAATATTTGCTTTGAAAAATTGTCAATAATCGTGACTGAGTTAATAATAAACATATTTTTAAAGTTAAATAACGAACCTAAAATAGATTAAAACCTAAAAGTTATTAATAAATTGGGTTTGAAGAAAAAAATTTAGACTCAAATAGATAGACTTAAAATTCGAAATTAAAATATTTTTAATAAATTAAATCTGAACAAAAAAAAAAAAAAAAAAATTTAAGGTTTGAACAAAGTTCGAGCCCAAAATTTTTTTATGGGCCGGAGTAACAGCCATAATTAGAGGTATGGGACACTACAAGTTGAAATTTCCTCTTGTTTAATTCATGTAATCATATTTGTATTCTTATGCTTTAAGTTTTAGATAAAAGCCTTCATACATTTTTTCCAATGACATATTTTTAAAGAGTAATTAATTATAATACCCATGCTGGAGGGGGTGTACACAAAATTAGTTGGGTCTGATAGTTTACCATGTGTAATGTGTCAAGACCTTATTAAAATTTTACCATCCATGTAACATGAGGGGCTTATTAAATTGAAGTGTTGACTGCATGGGGTCAGATTGAACTTTTACAATATGCAACTTGACTTGCAAATTGAGTTGGCTAGACTTGAGGCCTGATTATTCAGTTTAAATAAATGTTTCAAGTTAAACAAAATTTGAGTCAAACACGGATATAAGTTATTCAAGCTCGAGGCCTAATAAGGCCTGAAAATTGTTCGGAATAATTCAAAACGGCATCATTTCACTAAACAGAAAAACAATATCATGTCACCATATTAAACAACAAAAATTTCATCAATCAAATCTTAACAATTTCATTCTTTATTCAACATTCTTTATTGTTCGTTCCTTTCACCCATTCAATTCCTATCAACAAAGATTGTCTTAATCAATTAATCTTAAGGGACTCCAACTTTCCATGATGGATTCACGTTTCTACCAGCTAAATAGACTATCCTTTATATATGAGTTTTCTTTTAGTTTTTATGTTTGTTCGATTTTTCTTCTTTTAATTGTGTACTTATAACTATTATGATGTTTGTATTTTCTTTCTTATGGTACTTGATTTTGCAGCATTGTTGTGATGGAATTCAACCATCATTCTTATATGAAAGAATTTGATTTTGAGGAGATGAGTTTAGAATGTCAAGTGGTGAGGTGTTTTAAAGCTACTTGTGGGAATGACTTCATGTCACATTTAATGGACAAAACATATTGGGACAATTTAGTGCTTGGTTAGCTGTAATTTGTTCCTATGATCTATAAACTAAGTTGTTTAAGTGTTTTTGGGTGTTTGATAGGGGAGATTCTTAGTAAGAGTGTGGATTTTCATTTGTAGCTTATACATTTCATTCTTTAATTTGGAATGTAATGAGTGAGGCAAAAGAGGAATTAAATGCAGCTAAGTAATGTTGATTCTACTTTTCTTTTGATTGACCTGGGATTCAATTTATATTTATCCACTTGATCATAATAACGATTTACGTGTGGTTAAGTCAAGATGTTTATGCCTAGTTTTGGTGTATGATATTTGTGAATCGTTTTTGTATTGATTAAACATGTCTTTATTTAAAATGTTCGAAAATATACATCTAAAGGGTAAACCACCAACTTAAGGTTGAATTCACAACACAAATTATAGTAACATATTGATTAAATAGCAATAAATTTCACTCAAGTCTAAAGGGTAAACCACCAACTTAAGGTTGAATCAAGCATAAAGAAATCATTAATACAAACATAAAGAATGCTCCACCAACTTGATTGTCCACCATCAATCTCCTTTTATAAATAAGATTGGATAAAACAATAAATGATTTCACATGAGTCACTAATACATCATGAAAAACAAACATGATATAAATTCAAGTTTTTACTCATACATAAGATCAAAAGTGATTTCGTCAATCAAAATTTTGAGGCTTAAACTTGTATTTTAAGCCCTCAAAAGTGTATTCCAACCCTTTAAGCTCAACAAAGAAGACCAAATATGCCTTTGAAAGTCATGATTCCAATCATACATAACAATGCCAATGCCATTAAGACTAGCTTACATAACTTCTCCCAACGCTTTTGATCATGCTTGAGCATTGCAACCATCAAATGCAATACATCAAGGAGTCAAATTTTATCAAGTGGCTTTATACAAAGCCAAGGAAAAAAAATAAAGGTCAATTCGAGCAAGAAACAAGTCCAAAACAAGCACGACAAAAACCTACAACACGTTCTTCTGTTTACACATATGCCCATGCATCCATATGTTGTGGCCTAGCACTGTAATGCCTTGCTTTTACTTTGCTGCGCACACCCACATGTTATGGCCTGGTGCCATAATGCCTAAGTTTTGTCTCAAGCATGGATTTCATGCCTTTTCAAGGCATTCCTGCATACTTTGGCCTCCAAAGCTTCTCCAATACACCACCCTTGAGGCCTTTGAGTTTCTAATAATTTTTAACAATGTCAAAGTGCATTGAATATCAAATTCAAAAATAATCAATCAACTTGAAGATGAAACAAAGACAATCTACTCATGGAGAGATCATATGAAAAAAAAAATACAAGCATGTAAATCATAATAATTTAAATATGTCTATATTTGAATTGTACATTGTAATCAGTAATAGGTGAATTATTTAATTTGTCTTGTAAGCTTTTCTTTTACTTACACATGTACTTGTAAGCTGATTAGACAAACCAAAGTTTAGCTTAATTGTAACTATAGCTTGTATTATGCTTATAAAAAAGCAACATTATCATTGTAAAGGGGTCTTGATTGAAATAAAACCTTGAAAATTTTGAGTTTTTTTTTATTCTATGATGCTTTGGTGGCTTATATAAATTTATTCATTCTTTTCTCCAATCCTTTAGCAAGAAAAGATTGGTGGTGGAACAAATCAAGTTGGTGAATTCAAAATATAAGTTGGTGGAGAACTTTTTTAGGCTTGGTTAAACTCAAGTTAGTGGATCTTCATCCTTTATGCATGAGGGTATTTGTCTTGCAATTATTTATCAAGGAAGGAGATTTGATTCAAATTGATGGCTAGTTTCTTTAGGCTTGAATCAATTTTCTTACAAGTTATTTCAGGTGTGTTGAACTTTATTTTCCTACGTTTTTTTGATGATTATATGTTGATTATTATGGGAAATTATTGGAGTATTGAAGTGAAATGAATGAAAATGGAGAATGCTAGCCTAACATTGAATTTTAGTGTGAAAACTTATATGAATTTGTATGGTTTTGATGCTTCACTGTGGTTAGATATTAAGGGTGAAAGTGTGAGTAAATGAACATCAAATTTGGGAGCCTTGCAAGCCTCTCTCATCTTTGATCAAAACAAGAGCACAAAGCTTTTTCAATTTTTCACATTCAACAAAAGGCCTATACAAATTATAAAGTTTGTGTTGAAACTTCTAACCCTAGTCAACTTACATTATATTACAAGTTACTTGAATAAAAATATAATGAAAAGACTAAAAGATTAAATAAGTAATCTACCTAATATTGATAATATTACATGATTAAAATAAAACATGTGTAAATTTAATTAACTTGCATGCTTCACATGTAGCCTTGCTAAATCTCCCCTTGACTTGGAATGTTCTTGCATATGATCTTCACTTGAATAATTGGCCTTGAATTTGAGGATTATTGCACTTTAATTCTTGTTTAAGGCCATTAGAAACTCACAAGCTTCAAGGGAGATGCATTGGAGTAGCTTCGAGTAAAAAGACATGCTTGGAAAGCCTTGGGAAAGGCTTGCAAAAGTGTCCAGGTGAAGCACCAGTGCTATAGAGGGCTAGAGGGTGCTACAATGCAAAGACAAGAAAAACTAGGAAGAAAGCTTCTATTGCAACAACCTAGAGTCTTGTTGTTATGGTAGGATGCATGATATTAGTGTAATGACACCTTCTAAGATAGGCTTTCTACCCTTGCTTCTTGATTCTATCCTTTTTGATTGGCTTGCCTTGGCTTCCTGCATGGTTTTTAAACTTGTTATGAAGCCATTTGATGAACTGGAGCTCCTTGAAATGCCATGCATTATGGATGAAAAGCTTGGACACAAATGGCTTGCATGGATTGGTATTGGACTAGTGCAACTTGGGCTTTGTATCTTGCATGAAACTCACCTTTGATAGCTTTGGTCTTGCATGCATGAAGAGAATCTTGTCTTGTGATAATGTGCATGGTCATTCTTTGGAAAACTTGGATGGCTTGAAAATGCCTTGAATTGTTGGATGACCAGTTGAAAGAAATAAGGTGGTACTTGATGAAATTTTCTCCAAACTTACAATTAAACAAAGGACTTGAAAACATATCAAAATATCCACACATTTTTCGAATAATATGAAAAGAGAATAATGTGGAAAATTAGTTGGTTGAAACTTTTCCCATAGGATTGTTTAAAATATTTTGAGTAGATTCAAGATATTTATGATTATATAATTAAATATCATATACGACATTATGAAGTTGATGTAGACTATCATTTGATTAAAAAATTTTGAAAATGCTTTTGTTGCACTTTTTTTTTTTTGGTTTTTTCAAAGCAACAAATAGAACAACTTTAAAAATCTATATTGACAAAAAATATTTAACACCAATGGAATCAATCTCGATGGCCAAAAACACTAAAAATGAATATGTATATGTAATCATTGATATGTTATATATAAATTAACCAATGGATATAATCACACTACATAATGCAATATAACACTATCAATTAACATCCTAAAACATATGTAATGGAACCAAATACTATTAATAAAGATGGTCATTTGCATCTTAATAGGCTTGGAGTCCTCATTGGTGAAAATCAAATGGTTGAGGATTCTCTATAATTAGAAGACATCATTACGAAAGCACGCATTTTTTAAAAGTTTCTTATGATGGTTGTTAAGGTTTATAAAAATCTTCTCCATTTTGTCTTAGTGGCCTTTTTGTTTACGTAGAGTTTGGTCTTACTTAAAGGACACTGGCAAGGTTAGCCAAAAGCCATTGTGGAATAAAGCCTTGCAACCAAGCGATACAAGGGTAGAGCCCTTATATGTATTATGTTGTTATATATTCCAATATAAATACGTGGTTATATCTCTTGTATCTTATAATGAACAACCAAACAATTTGGTTAATTCTAGTAATATTTGCACATAATCCAATATGCAAAAATGAAGCAAAAATGAAACAAAAAGTTGACCATGCATGCTCAACTATGTATTAACTCTCGTTCAACTCGAGATTTCATGCATATTGCATAAAGCCTATTATCTCGCATCATGTGTGTTTCACACATACTTGCAATTCACACATGAAAAATGTCAATTAACCACCCCCTCCCTTTATCTGCATCCACCATGCATGACTCACATATAAATATAAATCACATATGATGCCAAATTCATAGATTTCATGCCCAATTCACAATTGCTTTATTCTAATCTTGTTTAATCATTTTAACATTCACACAACTCAACAAAATCACAATTAATTCAATCTAATTCATAAATAAACTTTAGCATTGAAAAGTTTCAATTACATATTCACGACAATTCTATTATAAATACAAACACAAATCTCTACACCTTAACCAATAAAAGATGAATATGAATGATATACTAACATTTTCTCCATTTTTTTACTTGAAAATTTGATGGAATGGTTGAGATTAACAAGATTTAGGTATAACCAGCAATAATATTCTATGCGAAGTGTATGTGGATTTTGAAATAGATTAAAATGAGTCAACCACAATTTTATATAAAGGGATAATTTCACCTAACCGTAATATGTTAGCTGCAAAGATATAACCTTTGGATTAGGGATTCTTTTTATAACCCGGTTGAAAAAATTTTAATTTAATTAATTACCCTTTTTTAAATACTAAAAATAATGCTTGGTATAAATAAATTTTAGAGCTAGGAAGACTAGGCCCTAAAGCATGATATAATATCAAAGACTTCGTCGAATTTCTGAAAGCCCAAAAAAATTTTTATTTTTCATTTTTTGAGTTAATGAATCTTTATAAAGGTTTGTCTAATTATAAATAAGATTATTTCCCATTTGAACTATATCAAAATGATGAGTTTTCATTTCTAAAGTTGAAAAATGTCATTTTCTAGTTGCCAATTTTTACTTACAAAACTAATTGTATTTTTTTAAAATTCCATCAAAAATAAAAAATTAGTTTCAACGGCCAAATGATATTTTCCTCAGTATAGAAAATATAAAATATTATAAGATTAATATCACTATGCCCTTGAAATACAGAAAAATTACATTTTCTTTCACCAATCTGAAAATTTATCGCTTAAACCCTTGTGTTCAATTGAAATAAATTTAAACCCTAACTTTAATCTAACTAGTTTCAAATCTACAATTACATCGATTAAAATTGATATTAGAGTTAGAATTTTACTGAAATAATGTATTTCAATTGAAATCATATTAGAATAGTATGATTCAATTAAAATTACATCATTTCTATGAGATTTCATTTGAAATAACATCATTTTAATATAACCCACAGAAATTACACTGGAATGATACAATTTTAAGTAGAAGTACATTGAAATAATACAATTTCAACTAAAATTGATGCTACATTTCTAATAGAATCACACTATTTCAATGTGATTTTGATCAAAATCGTATCATTTTAATGTCATCTTGGTTAAATTTATATTGATACAATACAATTTTAACCATCATTAAAGACATTCTGGGTCGCCAACTACTATTTTAAGTTTTAAAATTTATTTTTTAATAAAATATAATAAAATTACATTTAATAAAGTTTAAAAGATAAAATGTAATTTTCCTTTGAAAGTTATTTAAAATATTTTTATTTTTTTAGTGTTTTTATCGTAAATATTAATTACTTTCATTGACAAATAAAAACATGTTATTTTTCAATTTTAAATTCAAATGACCAATAGCCATTTTCCTATTATCAGGTAATGAATATTTATCAAATTTTCTATATATAGCTTATTGCGGATCTCATAAAAAAGTCTTGAAATCATCAAAACATGACCGGATCTTCTTATACAAACCCGGACCCGGCTATTCAACCAATTAGGTCTTAAACAGCCGAAAAAAAAAAAAACCACAGTACCAAAGAAAAAATATATATTGTTTTATTCGTGTGGCACGGCAATTTTAGACTACAAAAACATCCAAAGTATGCCTTCAAAGAGATGATCACTTAAGCTCTACGATTCTTTTACATGGTCCTAACTCCAGAGCCTGCATATTCAGACCAACATTTTACACCCATCCCTCAATGCATTGAAAATTATACCCATAAATGTAACAGAAAAACACTAAATATTTACTGCAACGAACTATACCCAGTTTACATACCCCATCAAAATCTCGTTATACACTGCTAAATTACATCGGAGCTGTATACCTATCTCTCCGACCAAAGACAGGTGCCTGCCGACACCAAAAGGATAGTGAATGCAGGGCGTATCAAACAATGAGAAAATATTACATCTGAAATAAGACTTTCATCCCTGGTGCACACGCATATAAGAAATAAATATACCTACAACTGATAATGGAACCTTAGAAATACCCCTGGTGTGAGCCTTTCTCGTTCCTTCCAATGCACCATTCCTTTATATGCTCGCCCATTTGATAATGCCATGTAAGGCATTGTAGGGTTGTTTCTATCTATAGTGCTAATGTACTACTGATGGATCATCAGCTCTTGCTACTAGTTGTATATTTTGACTGGCTTCTCATATGTATGACGGTTCTGCAATTAAGGATAATATTCAGTTTGTTTTCTATTCTGGACTGTCATGTGAGTTCATTTTATGAGAAATAAATGCACCATTAGCAAGTAACAAGCCATTGGAAACTGATCGGTTTAAAGCACCCATGAGAAAGAAACCTAACTATGGGTTCTTGATAAGGGCTAGGAAACATAGAAGATATCAATCAAATTACGTTACCTGATTCACTGAATAAGCCCTCTTAGGAGCCTTATCAGAGTGCTCCAAACCAAGGTATTGTTCCCAAGCACCGTATACATCTCGTCTCTAAAAAAATAAAGCAAAACAGAGCAACTTGCGGAAATATAAGAAGTGAATATTGAAAAAAAAAAAAAGGAAAGCAGAAAATGAAACACATCAGGAAGCATGTTAAGGAAAAGACGGAATAGAAGTAAACATACCTGGAAACGGTTGAATACGACATCAGAGTCCTGAAGGTACTCTGGGCGACCCAGAGACAAGAAAGCAAACTTCCACTGATCAATCAGATAAATGCGATGATCAGTTGATACAAAACCAACTTCAGTATTGAACACAGACAGATATACGTAGCAAGATGAAGTTAATAATATTGTTGAACTTCCAACTAAATGCATTGGAATAAAGACACAGACAAACATATGAAATGATGACAGGACAACAAAGAAATACCTTAACAAACTCCTCCTCAGGAACCTGTAACTTCTTTTGTATGCGCACTTTAACTTCAGCAAGAGTTTCAGCTTCATGGATGACCAAGAAAAAGGGTTCTCCAAAATTTTGTACTTGCTAAAAGAGGCATAATTTAGAAAAGCATAAGAGAACTTCTTGTTTGTAACACAAAAATGAAAATTTTATGTAGCAGTTATGCACATTTCAATACCATCTGATTTTGTGCAGACTCTTTTGTGAAGTGGTAAACATGAATCAAGCGATCCTGGGGACCAAGGTTCTTCTCTTCATCTGGGATCTGGGTCAATAAAAATGAGAAATGTTAGCACACAGTGTGAAACGATGTTGCAATACAGATATTTTAAAAAAAAAAAAAACCAAGAAAACATATCAATGAGAACAAAGAGCTCTACAAAAGTACACATGCAGTTTGACAGAAGGATTAACACAACTATATCATGTTACATCAATCCAACAACATACAAGGTATACATGCTAATTTAGAAAAAAATTATGAAAGCTAAGATGACATATTCTTAGAATTTGCAAGTAATTGATTGGGAACATAAGCAATGCAAAACAACCGAATTTCTGCATTACCTTCAAAATCACTAATTGCACAAAAAAGCATATCACAAGAATAGAACTCACAACAAAAGCCCTGTTGATAATGCAGCACCAAAGTGAGGAAAATGTTTTTCAGAACTGCACCGATCAAAATTTTTAGCATAACAAGTTACCACACACTACACAATATAAGGCCCACATTTGACCCTGACATGTGTTCATGTCCTAACCTTAAAGAAGATAGGAAGTACAGCTCACCATTAGCAACTACCACATTTCCAGATAAAAGAAAGAGCTTAAATATTTTTAAATTGTTAAACAATTGAAAAGAAAATGCCAACCGAGACAAAGACAAGAGAAATGATTAAAAATGTAAAACATAAAAGGACTTGCCTCCTCTGCACGTAGAGTCCAGTACTGGTCATTTATATTCTCTATTTTTTCATTAGATGGAAATATCTGCATGGACAATGCATGGAAAATGAGTTCAAAAAGCAAGAAATATAATTAATCCAATGGAATTTTTAAAAGGTAAATGCATCGTTATCAGAAATTAAAATAAAAAAAAGATTGTCACCAAACATTTAAATCCTATAATGCATAAGCTACTGAAGCATCATTTATTCAATAACTCTGTAATATCATACTGCTTTAACAAAGGTAAAATTATCAACATGTTCACTGTATTCAAAATAAAAATAAAAATGTAATTACCTTATAGATCTTGTGATAAAAAACTTCCAACAATCTAAGTTCTGCATCTAGATGAGATAGCTCCACCTGTTTCACAGCACACAATAGGTAAGTTGTAGGTGACAACAAAATATATTGTACATCAAACAGAGAGTGAGAGCAAGCATCAATTGCTACTGTAAAGATATCTTATTCCTAGGTAAGGGAAAACTTACCTTAGTTTTAAGTAGACTGATCACATCACCTACAGTGCTCTGTTTCGGTAATCTAATATTGTGAATTACAACCTGAAAACAATTTTTCAAACAAGATTAGGCAAGGAAATGAGAGGAACAAATCGTCCATAATAAATGACAAGGGAAAACTAGATAACTAATTACAGATTTTTCACATACTTCATCCTGTGTAGCATGATGGAATGCAACTTTCAAATTTTTTAGACCTTGCAATTCTGGCAGAGAAATATCCAAAACTTCGTAATACAATATGTCAGAGGTCTGTAAACAAAACATAAAAATGAAAAATGAAAATATCTACAAATTGCATTGATATGAGTGGAGTAAACATATCAAACAGCTAGATAAGACACCTACCTGATTGTAGTGGACTAACATGTCTGACAAATGCTCTACTCCTTGATATTTAATGGCTTGAGGCTTAGGTTGCTGAGAGTAGCAATTGTGAGGAGTGAGCCTGATTTTAGATGGATCATCCAAACTAATTTTGCGAGCCACTCTTCCCACAACCTCATCATAACTATGTAGCTTAGACCTAAGTTAGTTTGAGGAAAAAGATTATAGATGCCCAGTAAAAACAATGATGATCATAACATTACATTCTTCAATTGAGATGGACTATGATTTATAAATGAAAGTACTTACAACTCCAGACAAAAATCATCCTCTTTTGGCCTGTCCAGCAATCGAAAACGAACTATCTATAAAGCATCAAATCACAAGGAACTAAGTTTGAATTGAACAAATCAAAGAAAACATCAAACAATTGATATCTAAGATGGGCAATGTTGTTGTATAGAGATACCATCATTAAATGTTTTTTTTTTTCTATTAAGATATATTTATTATATCAGATTCCCACATGACATAGAAGGGTTTGAAGATGAAAACGCATATAAATACACAGAAAGCTACTCCCACTAGAATTTCTTATGTCTGCCCATAGGAGATACTAGGAATTTTGAGAAATGAGACCATGTTTACTCTGTTTATGATAAAAAGATTCAACCTTACCATGGTTGTACGAAAATTCAAAACAGATCTACTGAAGTAAAGAAATTTACAACTAGATCTTAACGCAAAGCCAAAGAACACACTAAAAAGCCCTAAAACTTATGTCCATGATTTAAAAAAAAAAAATGAAGCAGTTTTATGTTTCACAAATACTATATTAATAATTATCTTAACACCACAAAGATGGAGAAATAGATTAATTTTTTGAAATTATTATTTTTAAAGAAGTTTCAATTAATTTATTTGTTTTTATATCATCCTGTCATTGTTTAATTAGGATTAGACTTTCATTTGTCATATGTCTTTTTAGGTAGATTTATCAGAATTTTAAGTTGTTTAGAATTTGGTTCATTCTCCTACAAATAAAGGTTTATTTCATTATTGTTTTAGAGGTTGATTAAATTATTACAGAATAAGATTTTGATTCTTCACTAATAGCTGCTTTTCTTCCCCTTTCTTGCTGTATCCCCCACCTACCCTTATCTATTTTCTACTCCCTATTTCTATCTTAATTCTTGTCTATCTTGACCTATTTCTTGACTTCTTAACTCTTTATTTTCTAGCTAATGTCTTTTCTATCTATGTGATTCTTTTCCTCTATCTATTTGGTTCTTGATTATCTCTCTGTTTATTCCTCTGCCCCTCCATCGCACCATTTACATCATAAAAAATATGTACACAAAATCTGGACACTGTAGGACGAAGACGGAATAAGTGCCAACTCTGCCATAAATCTCTTGTATCATTTATTATATAGACTACAAACAGGCAATATTAATGATTTATAATAAATTACAAGTTTCAAAATATTTAGCACCTGCCGATTATGCACATATTCCAAAAATGAAGGCACATCTGGGTATCGACATTCTCTTTCACTTTCAAGGGGAGGAGATTTTTGAAAGCAGATGATATCCCCATCTTCAATCTGCAACAAATCAACATAAGTATTACTCTATCAAATACCATCTGACAAAATCTTGCACCACAAAATAGAACACATATACCTGACTTAACCGGAAAGATGCCCTCTTATCAAGGTGTTCACACATAACACAAGGATCAAATTTAATTTCCTAGTAGTGCATAAGACAGAAAATATGATTGACACTATTACGTTGAGAAAAATAATATTCTAAAGAAAAAATATCAAAGGGAAAAAGAAAAGTAAATAGGTTAATGAAATACAAACCTCATATAGTTCTATTTCTTCATCAGGATTAAAGCCAGCCATTTTATTCAGCTTCCCTAAAATTTCCACCGGCTTAGTAGAACTCTTGACAAAGAGCCTACCAACATATCTAGAAAAATGGAAGAAACTACAAAGTCAGGAACCATGATACAAAACCGTTAGGATGTGAATAAAGTGAACAGAGCTACTACATACCGGAGTTCCCCTTTTGCAGGATCATAAAGCTTGAAGAAAAGCAGAATGTCTTCTTTGGATTTGTCAGGTGGAAGAATAGGTCGTAAATCCTGAAACATAAACAGTAAAGGGTTGAATGAAAAATCGAAATTGTTTGCTTTGCCATTATTGCAAGAATAAGTATTGATGTACGAAGGTATTGTTAAGACCACATTACCAGCCCAAACTCTACTTCCAAGAACAACTTCAGTTCTGCATTGTGTGTTTTATTTGACAACTCTCTTAATTGTCCAACCTAGGCACCAATTAACTAACACAATTAAAAAGAGCAAGATTTACAGAAAAACTAATTAGCATTCATAATTAGCAACCCTGGTCACAAGCAAATAGGGAGGAGTTACACTGCCAAAATTATGAAAGACACACAGTAAAATGGTAATGCATCCCCTAAGAAAATTCATCAAATAAACTATAAACTGTTTCCAAACTTCTCAACAACCCAGAATATCATTAAAACAATAGAGGACATTTATTTAAAAAGAGTATATAGATCCCATGACAATATGTTAGTATCAGATCCTTCTTCAAAAATTCCATAGCCAGCAAAAAACAAAAAGGCCATCATACAGTGGAATAAAAATTGTGATTCCCCCAAGTCCTACCTTTAATGTTACAAGGGGAAACTTTTTTCTAATAGAGAGCATATAACAGATAATCTGTTAGGAACCTCCAGGAAAAAAAGAACAAATGCTACAGTATGAAACAATGTTAATGCTAGCAACAAGAAGTGTAAACTCCTCCCTGAGGTAGTACCCTCCCAATCTTCCAATGGCTGCCCTATTCTTCTTTTATTTTACAATTCTACCTCTCCATCATATATACCGCCCATATCTACCATACATGTTTCATAACTCTCAAATCTCTTTTATTTCAACCTGTTAGTCCTACTAAATTATTATCATATATAAATATTATCCTAATTAAATATCCTAATCTTGAAATTCAAATCTCAATTATTATATTATCATTTATTATCATAATCAATATTATCCTAATTATTATTATCATAATCACTATGTATCAAGATTCATAATTATTATAATTATTAACTAATCCTAACATAATCATTCAACATAATGATTTTAAGATAACTAAATAGTATAAAGGCTGCAGAAGCACAAACTACTTACAGTTTGTGATTCCTCTTGGACCAGCAAAGGTCGATTGGGACGATAGGTATGGTTTTGCCGCTTTGCCCAAATCCAAAACCGTTGAAATTGTACAGGTATACCAAATTCTTTGGCAACTTCCTCCTGTGAACCAAACAAAATTAGGCAAGTAAAGATTGTAGGGAATAAAATGAAACTTTAGCAATTAACTAAACTCCTACACATTTAGTCATGCTGAATCAACTAAACTTGATGACTTTGTGACCCAACCACAAATATCAAACTTTTCTAATCACTAGAAAATAAGAAAATAAAAACACTACCTTAAAAGCAGTAAATGGTGTTTGCTTCTGGATACGGAAACTACGAACTTTAGCGTGATCCACAAGGTCAAAATAAATATCCCTGCCAATCTGCTCAGCAAGGTCCTCATCTCGTGCAACCTAGGTCACCAATGATTTGCTTAAGCCATTACTTTCACTTGCCCACTCTATGCTAGTCATAACTAGATGATAAACCACACAAGAGGTAAAAAGAATAACCTTAATGATAGTATAAAGGTGCGCTTGTGCTTTATATCTTCTCTTGTCCTCCTTTTCTTCCTGTTCTTTCTTTAACCTTATCTGGATTAAGATGTTGAATGTGTCAGGAAAGTTTCCAAAAACAAAACACAAACTTGGAACAAACAAAAAGCAGTAGTCTACACCCACTAAGAAGAAGAAATTACCCTCAAGTGTTCTGCAATGTCCTTTTCATCGACATCACATATTATTTTATCCTTATCACTTTCGCGTATATACACAAGCATGTATGCATTTGAGTATTTTGTGAACTTAAAAGGACTATTATTGAAGCCAGGATTGGTCTGCGGCAACTGTCACACATGGCAGACCAAGGCAACAAGGTCAGTTCATAACTGAGTCAAACAAAGGAAAGTAAACATGAGAAAAGAATAATTTAAAAAATCTTAGTCACCTCTTCCTCACCACCGTACTGCTCTTCCAAAGCTCTCTTCATATCTTCTTTAGTGACCCGTTCATCATCAAATTTGTACCTAAAAACCAATAAAGTTATTGTTATCATATAAAATAAATCCTGATTAACCAACATTTCGTTTTTAGTAATATTAAAAGTGATGTAAAGCACTTGTACATGAAATGAAAATGTTAAAACTTGACAATCTTGTAATGGAACTTAGAGTCCAACTTGTCATATATAGTGCAAAGTTTGATGATTAAAAATAAGTAGTTAACCAAAGCAACTTGATTTTAGAACTTTATTAAATTTTCTTTAGAAAAAACGATTAAAAGAAAACGAGGCCAGATGGTCAGAGAGGTAACTGTAAAGGTTCTAAAATTGAGTTGCTTTAGTACTTGCACCATGGTATAAAATGCAAAATTAGTGTGAGAGAAAGTGTGAAACATGCACACACAACTAAAATTAGTTTAGAACCCACAGACAAGCTAATGCATACCATTGATCAGATAGGGTCGGCCTTATAAAAGCATAATAATGTCCACCATGAACACCTCCACTATGAACCAAGACACTGTAAAAGAACAAATTTACAAGAATTCATCTCATTAAACATTATGCACACATCTATAGGTCTAATGAAGACAATTAAACATGAGAACCCTCTTCTTCTGCAGGTTAAGGAGATAGATATATATGCTTCAGGTAACTAGTACCTATGGAGGGTGTAAAGATTGCGAACTCTCCTATCTGCTTCAGGTGACAGATACTTTCCATTCTCTCTATCAAGATCAAGTTGAAGAGGAAACTCATAGCGGTCATTTATCTAAAAAAATATTTATAAAACAAATACAACAATTAGTATTAGAAGTAGTTTTCCTTGAATTATACAACGTTAGTTCATTTGAACTCAATAATATGATGATTTCACACATTGAGTTAACCTAAAATGAGAAATAAATATATCAATATGAAAAAACAAAAAGACATAAATCAATAGAAGCAATCAAGTACATAAATCATTACACATACATATTCAGACATAAGTTAATATGGGAAAAAGTAAAATTGTAAAACATATAACCTACTGAAAGGAGGGCATCTTATAAAAGTGAAAGGCCAATAGATAATAATTAGTCATCATGCACATCTTTTCAGTTTCATATTTAAGATAATTTATATATTTGAACTAAAATCCAAAGGAATTAGGGAAACATGCAAATTGATGATACAAATCATTCAGCAAATGAGCCAATTTTTAAAACGAACCTTCACCATAGCATCCCGCATAAAATCATATTCAAACCGCTTCAGTTGAATTTGAAGCACAGGAGGTAAATCAATAAACAAGACACCCTTCTTAGCATCCTGAGATAAACAAAAATTCAACCATATCCATTTAGAACCAGCTTCAACATTGCCACTCTAAAAGAAAAAAATTCTCCGTAAATAGTATACCAAGTATACAAGAATGGACAAGATGTCTAATGAAAGAACAAGCTGTCTCTAAACCCAGGAGTTCATAAATGAAAACAAACAAAATTGCCACTTGTTGCCTACAAAACTTTGATAAAAATGCTATCACTAATTTTTCAAGACCAAAGATGCTTAAAAGTAGCATGATAATGCATAGAGGAACCGAACCCTTCACCCTACTACAGACGTAAAGATTTTTAATTTTTTGGCAAACAGTAGAAATATAGCTATTCGCATAGTAGCTCAAGAAAAATGCAATTCCTCTTTCACTTTGTTTCCAGAAATGATCTCTTGAAAATGAATAATAAAACAAAGATATTCTAAGGATTTTACTTGGAAACATCAACTTAACCAAGTAAATCAGAGCTGCTGATCAGCAGCAGAAGTGGAATTATTGGACCTTGTTAAAACTTCTTCATATAATAATGAAATTTTTGGCCCCGCTCTATTTTCACCAAAAATATTATAAGAGTATCTTTTCTAAATCTTTTTTCTGTTTTGCGAGGAAAAATACTTTAACAACTGACCAGACAATAAGGACTTTCAGACCTCTAGTCTCTTACTATCTGTAAACCTTTGGAAACAAAGAACTGTTGACAAATTTTGCTTCCATTTCTTTGGTTCATTTTTCTTTTTTTTTCTTTCAGAGAGTCCAAACAATATGATTCACAAAGATTTTCTCTCTATCTCAGGAAACAAATTGAGGCTAAGGTCTTGCTCCATAATTAATTGTGTGACTGAAAAATTTATTTTTTTTTTTGGTTTGGCGTTTTATATTTAAGCTGCGCCTCACTTTTAGCATTTGATACCAATATGCAAAAAGCACAAAGTTCTATTTTCCAGCACTAAACAATTGATGGCATCATGATGCATCATATTGTTTCAGAAAATATTGTTTTGATGTTATTATGGATGAAGCATTTTTGACTATCGTAAGGGCCATAGATACTGAACAAAAAATACAAGGTCAATCCTAGACTAAAATAGTATGCTATGGCTCTTTTATGGTCTATTTAAAGTGCTTTTATTTCTTTCAGTGATCCCATATCACAGTCTCATTGTTGTTCGCTAAATTGTAGGCATGGTTCCTGTGCATAAATTTCCCTAACTGATTTCTATGTTTGTTAGAAATACTAGGCTCGATTCTAAATGAACATTTACAAATTTTATAGAGGTGGCAATATTTACAGCTATAAAGTATGGTCCACAACCGTCCAAACAAAATTCCATATCCAAAATTTTGCTTATGATCTATTTCCTAGTTTTCAGGTAAACTTAACCAAATATAATATTCAACTTAGTGAAAATATCATCCTTCTAATTCACCAAAAAGCCAACATGTGAATTTGATCAAAATAATAAAAGAACCAACTTACTAACAAACTACATGAGAAGTGGTAGTAGAATGCAAGAGTCAACTGTTCATTATCTGCACTATTCAAAACACTAAATCTAGAGCCAGCCTGCCAGGAGAGAAGGTATGACAAACCAACAATTGCTTCCATTTAAATCTAGTTTAAGTTGGCCACACACATATCAATGGCAGTCCAAATATAAAAATGAAAGTCAACCATCATAGCACACTTCAGTATTCACAAACAGCCTGAGGTGTTTATTATAAAGTCTAAAGCATGGGTGACTTAACCATATACCAACTAGGCTGTGGCGGAACTCAATATCTGGTCCCAATCAACTCGCACCAACTAACCTGCAAACCATGTTCTTCAGCATGGTATTTATTATCACCCTCTAGACGTTCAACTTCAACATACTTGTCAAAAGAAGCATAGACATCCCGACAGCCTTTGACATCAAGCTGGAGGTCTGCCACATGAAAAGCACATTCATCACACACCATCAAAGCAAACAAACGATTAATCCCAAACAAATTAAACTTTAATGAATGAATAATTACCATAATATGATTCCTTTCTTGTAGACTTGTAGTCCACATTTATGCATTCAATGTAATTCATATGGTGACCCTCAAATAACTGCTGTATTGTCCCCTCTACAACAGTTCCCTGAGCCAACAGAAAAATAACCAAGATAAGATAACACACACATGCTGGCTGAAAATAAGAAGGCCAAAACTTTCTAAATCGTCAATACCTTCATTTTGTCTTCAAGTTTTTCACACAGGACCCTATTCAGTTCTTGTACATCATGTTGCATGAAAGAATCATATGTGTCCCATCCAAAAGATTTTGTCAATTCCTTTGTAGCAACACTGGTGTCATTATATTGAAGCTTATAGAATAAACTCTGCAAAGCCAAAGGAATGCTTCCCGTGGGCACATCATTTTCAGTTGTTGGCATGTGGTACACGGCCTAAAATACATTTTCCAGATGAGGGATTTCACTAAAGTATAATATTGATAGAAAAAGAAAAGAAAACATCAGAGCAAGATTATGGCTGAAGACACAAGACTGCATCTTCACCTTTCTGAAGTAAGGTATATGGTACAGAGTTTGTAAGAGAGAGTTCATGTAACAGGTTGCTCCTTGGTTCTTAAGTCCCACATAACCTGTCTCCTTTTTTGAGTCATATGACCAATAATCTGGAACCTGACGAACAGCCACCTCAGCTTCTACAACTACCATGTCATTCACCAAATATCCTCCACAAGGGTCATAAAGATCACTAAGAGGCATAAAAGAAGTGAAACCCCAATCACTCTCTCTTGCATTAAATTGATGTTGAGTGTCTGCAAAATACAAAATAAATAAATAAACAAAAATGTATATCAGTAACAATTATATAAAAGTCCACACTCCACAACACACAATACATGATGTGAATAACTGAGATAGAAGCCATTATCTTTATTAACAAAACTTTTGTCTTAACTTATGCAGTAATAGATACCAGTATTCCTAAATTACACAAACTTCAAATAACAACTTTGACAAAAATGTTCAAAACAATTAACTGAAACATATATAGTTAGTTTTCAGAACTAGAGAAACCAAATCAATTTTATCAAATCTTGTAATGTTATTACCATTTCTGCCCCAAATTTTTGAAGTTGACCAGGTTGGCAAATTATTCAACACATTCAAAAGATCAGTTTGCAACCTACATGTAACAAGAGTGTCTCCCCAAATGCATTGTGCACATGAAGCTGCTAACCATATTCCATGACTCTCAATTTCTCATCAAAATAAAACATTAAATACCTCTACCCTATCATTCTCTAGACTGCCAACTATGTTGCCACTAACAACCAAATTTAATTTCACCTTTTAGCCCATAAGCAGAGCATCCATACATAAGGTAAAGGAAAACCTTTTGCACTCTACAGAACGACAGATAAGTAGGCCTCAAATTAAAAAAAATAACACACACACACACACACACACACACACACAACACACACAGTCATGTGAATTAAATAACTGAAAATATAAAATGAAAAATTCTGGTTGATAACTTTAATTCTCCCACAGAAAAAAAAAAAAAAAAAAAAATGAGGGATGCTCACTTCTGTGGAAGTCATGGAGGTAATGACATAGTTGTCAAAGGCAAAAAACGCCAAAAGGTAATGATGGGTCCTATCACCTAGGCGAAGGCATCATCTTTTTACCTAAGGCTATTAAAAATTGTACTCTTAGCAACAGATTATTGCCAAGCTAGAAGTCTTCGTAACAGATTACATTATAATGCTACTAGATGCAAAAAAATTAATTATCTAATCTTCAATTACTTTTAAGTTCAAGTAACTTCCAGAAGCAACTTTAGATTTTCAACTTCATTTACATCATATTTCTTGGAACCAAGCTGAGGATAAAAAACATAAACGAAATAAATAATTATGCAACCTTTAAAATCAACTATCAGATTGCACTTAAATGACACCATATGCAATGCAACTAATAGTCATTATCTCATTTTTAATTACTCTTCATATCAAGTAACTTTAAATGCTAACTTCAAAGTTTCACTTCATTCACATCAATTTTCTCAGCATCCAAACCAAAAAAAAAAAAAAAAAATCTTTAAACAAATTGATTTGAAATAATGAAAGAAGTAAGTAATGCATAAAATGGCCAAGAATTATTTAAAAAATAATAATAATTAAGAAATAATGCAGAGAAAAAGATCACACTTGAATGGAGTCAGAGTTGTGAGAGAAGAGTCAAAGTGAAGCTAGAGATGGTCAAAGTTTTGAAATAAAAAGAGATTTCGAGTGAAAGAAATCTTTTGCATTTTATGAATTCTAGTGTTGGCTCCTCAGGGTCAAAGTTCCAATTAAGGAGAAAGAGGTTATAGCCAATCTTGAAGAGATAATGCAGATTTGACAAGTGAACTTGGAGTCAAATCATCTTTGACCAAAAGCTAACAAAAAACTCATAAATTGCCTTTAAAGTCCAGAAGTTGCTGGAAAGCTTGAGACCATGCTGGAAACAGCTCAGAAATTACCGGAAACCCTCATATTGGGTAGGAAATAGCTAAGAAGCTGCAGAAAAGACACAGATTGTGCTGGTAACAGCCCAGAAATTGCTGGTAACCCTCAGTTCTGGCAGGAAATAGCCCGTAAGCTGTCAAAAAGCCTGAAACCGTGTTGGTAACAGCCCAGAAATTGTCGGTAACCATCAGATCTAGTTATTGGTAGCCTAGGGTGATAACAAAAAGAGCACTTCTCTAATGCCTAAAGCTTCTCAAAAGGCACAAGAAAAAGGCTAAAGGCAATAGGCAATTGCGTTTGAGCCACTAGTCACCTTGACCATTGAAAGGCAATAGCCACATGGTCCACATTGCCTTGAGTTAAACCTCACCTAAACATGCCTTTGACAACTATGGGTAATGATTGGCAAATGATTGTTATAATAATGCAAAAATCGTAAAATTAATTCACAGAAAGCCATTGTCATCAATTACATACGACAGAAACATATTCATTCATGGTAAACTCAAAAAATGAATAATAGTCAAGAAAATACCCTTTCTGATTGAGAACTTGCTATGGACTTGATTAACCACAGCCAACCTGAACTGTGCATATCTACTCCAACCATATGGCAACGTTGAAGAATCTGCAACATCCAAATACATAGACAAGTGGCCTACATTGTTTCCTTTTGGGAAAATAAGTATCCGCCTGCCCAAGCCAACCAAACCAACATTAAACTCACATTGCAATCAATTTCTATTCAATAACTAAACTACATTCCCATCATTGAATTACCATTTGTAACCACCAACAATGAATACATCCGAATAGTGCTTCTTAGTGTTCAATCTAGTGAAATTCTCGATAGTCCATGTAAATTTCATAGATGGAGGATCCTCCACACTACTAGCTTGCTCCCCTTGTGCCACCACTAAACAATCAACAATAACTCCAGATCAAAACCAATCCAAAACACACACAAAATTAAAGAAACTCAATTTATCAAAAATTAAAACCTTCCATTGGCTGAGGTCCCTCCACTATATCCGAATGTGGCACGAGCATTTCCTCTTCTTGCTACAAAATGAAAACCCTAGATATCAATCATCACTAATTCACACAACTAATTTCCTCAAAATTCAACTCAATTTAAACCCAAAAAAACGTACCGAATCAAGAAATCAGCTCAAACAGCACAAATGATATTAGAAGATATATATTCAAATTCGATCTATATTCAAATGCAAATATAGAAAGAGAAAAATGCTTACATCTAACGGTGGAGGAGTCATCATAGTCATGAGTGGAACGATGTGAACCGTTCGATCGCGAAATCTGAAAGTCAAATAAATTAAAAAAAATAGAAAGAGAAATTGAAAATTACAGAAAATATCACCAATAAAGAGCTGGCTCAAAGAGGAGGGGAGAAAAGAGCAACAAGGAGAGGATTTAGTAGCGAGAAGGGTATATTCGGGATTTTGCTAAAACTCCGAGGGTTGTTTGGGAAGCAAGTGGATAATTTTCCAATGGAAGTTTGCCACGTAAAACTGTGAGGTAATTGAAGTACGAGCTCGTGAAGTGGCAACTCCTCGGAGTCACGTGCATGACGCATTCTGTAATTTTCCTAGTACAAGCCCAGTCTCCGTAATTTTCAATTTTTTATTGTTTATTATATCCTACAGAACTTAATGCCCCATACTTTTTCCAATGAGTATAATTATAATTATTAATTTTTTAAAATCTAAATACCCGCTTCAAAATATTTTTTATTTAATTTTATTAACATTTTTATTAGAATGATTAAAACAATATAATAAAATATATAATAAAATCATAATATAATATCAAAATATTAATAAAATAAAATTTAAAAATAATTAAAAATAAACAATCATCGTTATCAAAACCGTTGTCAATGATAGTAGCCAGTTAAATCAAACTAAACGATTAGAAATAATCATTTAATTTACAGGATAATTGGATTTAACATCTCTATCTGACCGTCTCGATTTGATTAATTGCTTTCGTCATTATTGATGATTGATAACGGCTGAAAATGGTAAGACCAACCATCCCCAACCATTATTAATCATCAATGATAAAGACAATTAAATTTGGTCTCCTCCTCCAAATCGAGACAATCAGATTGAGTCATTTTATGAATTAAGTGACTATTTTATGTTATTTGGTTGAATTTCAATTGGGCACCGCCGTTGATAACGTTGTTGACGATGATGATTATTTTTTTTAATTTTTAATTATTTTTAAATTACTTTTAACATTAAACATTTTTTAACTTTTTATCTTTTTTATTTTATTTTTTAAAATGTTTTTAAAATTATTTTATTATTATTTAAATATTTAAATATTAGTTAAATATTTTATTATTTTATGAAATTTATTTCATCATTTTTTTTTTTAAAAATAAAAATGTCTTTTTAACTATCAAACTTTATCAGTTAACTATTAAACTTAATCGTTAACTTTAGTCAATAGACGAGTATTTGAGTTTTTTAAAGTTTACAAATATGAATTTATCCTTTAGAGAAATTATGAAGGGAGTAAGTCCTTTAGCCTTTATTATATTATCAAAATTAAATATTGCAACAGTCTCTCACGGTGGGGTTGTGCCTTGGGGGCTCTACAAGATTTGAGTTCGAGTTTAAACCCAAATTCAGATTTATCGAATTTGGTTTACTTGAGTGTGAGATCATTTTGATTGGATTCATTAAATAAGTTAAATGTTCAAAAGGATGTTGTCTTTTTGTCAAAATAATATCGTTTTTGTCAATGTGAATAAAAAATCAACCGTAAGCTAAGCTTATTATAGACTCAAGCTCGAGCACTTTAAGCAAAATTCATGAAATCCAAGTTTAAATTTGCCAAAAGCGAATTCATTTGAATCAAATTAGAATTCTATCATAAATTGATTTGACTTAAATTTAACTTTAAATATCTACGCCAAATTGACGAGTCTAATAGAATAGACTGGTCGATAAAATTACAAAATTTAAGATATGACCTAAGCTTTTTTGAGTAGTGTCTACATAAACCTTAATGGGTACATGCTTTTATGATTTTTTTAATATTTTTAATAATTTATTTTTTTTGGGTCGTTGAACCAATTGCAAGCTTTGTCTTAGGGTCTCATTGCCTCGAAGCTTAGCACAATCCATAATTTCGTAAATAATACCCTTGCAAACCATGCTAAAAATAGAATGTTTAGACTAGGTTATAGACCGATCCAATCTATCTAACATGGCCCAACTTCCCAGTCATGTCTAATCAACATTATTTGACTTCGACCCATATTTTGTCAATTCATTAATTTATTAGGTTTAGATTAATATTGGAGTTCAAATTTTTGTTACATAAGTTGATTTATAACAAACTTTTATATGTTTACTTCTGAAAAATTACAATAAGATTTAAAAAAAAAAAATCTAGGCCAAAAGACATAGTCCCACCCAAGGTTTTACTAAATGACAAATCTCACCTTTCAAATTTTAAAAAATCAAACATCCACCCCGAAAACATTTTCCACCAAATCCTGTTAACTTTTTATAATATGATTAAAATACCCCGAATCAAAAAATAAAAAATTATAATGAAAATATAAATTAATTTTAAAATATTAAAATAATAATAAAAAAAGTTTTAAAATTTTTATGTGCAAACTAAAAATTAGTAATTGAATTGTTAATTTTATTGATTAAAAAACTTAAAACTAACAAGTAATCTTAAATTTTATAACAAAAGTCTTCTTTGTTACAATTATTATTGTTAAAGTATTTTGATTATTATTTTCCTTTCTATGGAATTGCTCTAACTGGCATTATGGGTTTCCATTTCAAATGTATATAAAGAAATAAATATACATTAAAACAAATATTTATTTTATCAAATAAATTGACAAGCTCTCTTGTTATATTGTTGGATAAGAGATTCAGAAATATATTTTAAAATATTGAAACTTTGTTATAAATTTTTAAATACTGAAATTTATAGATTTACAGTTTCTACAAAAATGAAATTAAAAAAAAAAATCAAATAAAGGCACAACTTTATTCCACTCTTTTTGAAGTTGTTGTATCCTCGAATACATTTTGGGTTGTTAATTAACAAAACTATATTTGAGGGGGCTATAGGTAAATGACCAATTCTTTAAGGAGTAAACGATAACTAACAAATTACAAACCGACAAGAATGCCCCTATATAAATCGAGCTTTCTATCATTTGTTGCCCATTTTCAAAATTTCAACCAAGTTTTCATCAAAAATCTGATAGCAAATCCGACTAAAAACCATTCACGTTCATTCTTTGAACCTTAGAACACAATTTTCCCAAGGTTTAGGTTTGTTTTCCGTTGTCATTGGAATTAGTTGCAGTCCCAATTACATTTTATTAGAGAAATAGGGGAAAATATAAGATATTAATCTCAATAAACTAAATGACTTATCCTATAGAGGAGTGAATAAAATTTTCAAAACTTTTTATAACTTAAAAATTTTTCATTCGAAAACCTATTTTAACTTGATGATGAATAATTATGTAAGCAACTGACACAATCAATAATAAAACACAATATACAAATAAAACAATTATAACAATATAAAGCAAAATAAAGCATTAAGTCTTATCCAATCAATTAGGGTTGACCGATTAAGGGTTTTTAGGTCATAAAAAAAATAAATAAAAGAATAAAGGAAGAGAGAATTTGTTCAATGATTTTTATAATGATTTGAAGTTTCTTCATAAATGTAGCATCCCAGAGTTTTAGAAAGCCCTTAGGGGTAGAGTTTTGGGGTTAGAAATAGAATTTAGAGATAGATTGAGAGTCTAGCAGAGTTCAGGGGTGAGATAGTAGTTTTCCAGGGCTGTGTGGCCTTCGTATGATGCCTTTAGGGAGGTTTTAATCATGCGAAGCGTGGGAAATGGATTTTATCCATTTTTCCTTGATGCACTTCCGTGCATCATCCCTGCACGCCCGTGCAGGTGGGTAGAAAAGAGAGAGAGACGAGAGATTAATGCTTTCTCATCCAGTTTCAGCTTCTCTCTTCTTTGTTTCAGCAGTTCCCAGCCTTAGGCGTGAAATTCAGTTTCCAGCAGCTCCCAATCCAGCGAGAGATCAGAGAGATTAGTTTGGATTTGAGATATCCAGCAGCCATGTTGTAGGACCTGCCGCCCCGAGTACCCCTGCTGCTGAACAATAAATCTCTTTCTATTAAATAAATTGGAAATTTGGTACCCGAGACGGGAATCCTACGGGAAAGAAACCCTACTGCTGCTACTGTACATAAACGGAAGCTGAAACTGAAACAAATATACAATGAGCCCAACTGGCTTTTCATATATACATCTGTTCTTTACACTGTTCTGAATAACTGAAAATGTAAATAATACGTTTACAAGACCACACAGGCCAAACTGAAATAAAATACATCTGGAAAGTGTGTGTGGGGTCCCCTCTCGCAAGCCTCGGTCCACCCGCTCCTCGCCAGCAGCAAACTAACCTGAAAAGGAAGGAAGAAGGAAAGAGATGAGTGATAAAGATCACCCAGTAAGCATTCCTTACTTCCCCCGCCCAAGCAAGCAACAAGCACACATAAACACACACTGAATCTTGGCCTCGGCCCTATCCATACATCTAGTCGCTTGCTGGCGCTGAAACTACTGATTCTGGATTAACTGTTATCTGATTACTGATTTCTGATTATATGATTAGTCATGCCAATATGTATATGTAATGACATACTGAGCTGGAAACTGAAAATGACTGATGATGCATGCATCTGAATCTATAACTGTACCCGAAGGTACCTGCTGTGCTGATCAGGCTGATGAACACAGGGATTCGGCATCCTGGCCAAGTGGGCTGAACATTCTAGCTACTGGCTAGAAAGCTGAATACTGATCTGCTGAAATACTGCTGCTGAGCTGACTGACTGGTGTCAGAAAGCTGGGTCCCACAGATGCCCCCTTGAGTTCACCCCAAAACTGAAACCCATACCTTGGGTCCTGACTACTGAAATCTACTGAATTCGGATCCCTGGATCCTCATTCAGGCTACATGCTGTGTCATGCTATGCATATGCTGCATTTCTTATCTAGATTCATTGTTATCTGATGCCATTTAGCCTCTGGATGGATTACCAAACCTTTAATAAGTCAATTCTGCCTTTTCTGGAAAAATTCACTGAACGCACGGGCGTGCAAGAGGAACGCATGGGCGTGCGTCTGGTTCTGGAACGACACCGCTCACCTGGAAGATGCAGGAACTCATCCATTCCTCATCCAAACTGAAATTAACTGGGAACATACATTAATGGCAACTCAATAAGCACATAGCATGCATCAATTTCATCATCCATCCAATATCACTGAATCTACCATTAAAATCTACCATTTCTCTCACTACATACACACAAACAAAGCATGCATATTCTGGGTGGAAAATAAGCATAGCAATCAACATATAATCATCATCTCATCATCATATACATACACATACACAACATGGCATCTCAAGCTGGGAATGGAAACACACGTTTCCATCCACATCAAACAAGCTGGGAAACTGAAAGAGAGAGTAAGAAACACTTACCTCTCGCCATGGCTGCTGGGAACTATCTCTCAAGCTAATCTCTGATCTCTCTAACTGGATTGAGAGCTGCTGAAAGCTGGAAATCTGATCTAGGGCTGGGAGCTGCTGAAAACAAGAGAAACTGAGCTGAAGAAATGGGAAAAGCTGGGTGAGAAGCTAATAAATCTCCCGTCTCTCTCTCCTGCTACCCATCTGCACGGGCGTGCAGGGTACTGTGCACGGGAGTGCACCAGGGAAAATGAAGAAAATTCATTTCCCACGCTCCGCATGATTAAAACTTCCCTAAAGGCATCATACGAAGGCCACTTAGCTCAGGAAAACTACCATCTCACCCCTGAACTCTTCAAGACCCCCACCCTATTCCTGGTCTTATTTCTAACCCCAGAACTCTATCCCTAAGGGCTTTTCTAGAAAAACTTGAGATGTTACACATGTCGAGAGGTAAGTGTTTCTTACTCTCTCTTTCAGTTTCCCAGCTTGTTTGATGTGGATGGAAACGTGTGTTTCCATTTCCAGCTTGAGATGTTATGCCTGCATGTGTATATGATGATGAGATGATGTTTATATGTTGATTGCTATGCTTATTTTCCAACCAGAACCATGCATGCTTTGCTGTGTGTGTGTAGTGAGAGAAACATTGGATTTTCATGGTGGATTCAGTGATATTGGATGGATGATGAAATTGGCGTGTGAAATATGTCTATTGAAGTGCCATTGATGTGTGTTACAGGTTAATTTGATTTTGGTTGAGTTTCGGATGGTTTCCAGCGCGTTTCAGACGAACCATGTCTGAGCAGAATAAGACACACGACCGTGTGCCCGCGAGAGCACGCCCGTGTGCCCTTGTTCCTGCAAGGACATGGCCGTGTGCACGAAGTGCACACGGGCAGGAAACGCAGGGACACGACCGTGTGTCCTGAGGGACACGGCCGTGTGTCCCATTTTTGCATGAAATGACCCAGAAATTCCAGAAGCACACACGCCCAGACGCACGACTAGCACACGGTCCCGTGTGCTGGGGCACACACCCGTGTGCCCTTGCCCAGCACGACCGTGTGTGCTGTGTGCACAACCGTGTGCCTTTCTTGCACGGTCGTGTGCCTTCCAGATTTTTCAGAAAAAGACAGAAATGAATTGTTAAAGGTTTGGTAATCCATCCAAGGCCTAATAATCATCAGATAATCCAGATTTTAGCTAAGAACAGATGCATAAGCATGCATAGCACAACATGTAGCCTGAATGAGGATCCAGAGATCTGAATTCAGTAGATTTCAGCAGTTAGAACCCAATGTATGGGTTTCAGTTTTGGGGTGAACTCGAGGGGGCATCTATGGGACCCAGCTTTCTGACACCAGTCAGTCAGCTCAACAGTTTATCAGATTTCAGTTTTCTAGCCAGTAGCTAGAATTTTCAGCCCACTTGGCCAGGATGCCGAATCCTTGTGTTCATCAGCCTGATCAGCATAGCAGGTACCTTCGGGTACATTCAGATTCAGATAGACAGATGCATGCATCATCAGTCAATTTCATTTTTCAGCTCAGCATGACATTATGCATATATTATGGCATGACTAATTAATAATCAGAAACCAGTAATCAGAAATCAATAATCAGAATCAGCACCCGCAAGCGCATAGATGCATGTATAGGGCCGACCAGGTATGTGTGCCATTGTTTGTTGCTTGCTTGGGTCGAGGGAAGTAAGGAATACTTATTGGGTGATTTTTATCACTCATCCCTTTCCTTCTTCCTTCCTTTTCAGGTCAGTGTGCTGCTGGCGAGGAGCGAGTGGATTGAGGCTGGCAAGGAGGACCCCACACACACTACCAGCATGTATTTTGTTTTCAGTTGTGGACCTGTGAGGTCTTGTATGTATTCAGATGTATATATCTATGTACAGAAACAATTTATACAGTAATGAAAAGCCAGTTGGGGCTCATTGTATATTTCAGTATCAGTTTCAGCTTCCGTTTACAGTGTATAGTAGCAGATTTCTTTCTTTTTCGTAAGATTCCCGTCTCGGGTACCCAAATTTTCAGTTTATTAAGTAAAAGAACAATATTCTTCAGCAGCAGGGGTACTCGAGGCGGCGGGTCCTACAATAAACCTTTTACATTCACTCATTCAAGTAACCTTAATTTAAGCTTTTTTTCCACTAGTTTTATCTGGATTTTTCTAAATTAGTTTTATGGGATTTCTACTATACTAGTTTATTTGGGATTGCGCCCTTTACAATAGTTAATATGAGATTTCGCTTATCACTAGTTATATGGGGATTACGCCTAAATGTTTCTAATACAAAATACAAAAATAATTTGTCTCTCAATGACTAATATAAAAGTGAGCTCACAAACAATTCTCTCAAACGAATATAAATGAAATATAAAGAGAGAGTAAGGAATAATAGAGAACAAGAACATGTGAGCTTACAACATTGTGATCTATAACTCTCTTATTTTCAAATTAGTTTGCTTTTATAGTGTTTGGAGAGACATAACTGTTGCAACTAATTTAAGAGTTATTGGAGCAAAATCTTGGTAGATGCACAGTCATACTCCTTTCATTAAATATCTCGAGTAGCTTCCCAATGGTCAAAATCTCTATATTGTGTCAAATCCACACAAGTGTGTGGTCTACACACATAGACATATGCTTTCATATTACAAATGCTTTAGAATATCTGAAGATCGCATAAACATTGAGTATGATACCCCCATAAGCAACACATAATCAAGAATTTACCTTTGTACTGACATGTGTTCTCTTTGCATAAACGTACATTCAAGTATACTTTTAATTTTTGCATGATTGGACTTGTATGGAAACCTTGACAATGCATCTTTAATCTTCATGACACATAATCATGTACTTGTGTAATACACGGTCATGCATCCATGCATTCTTACACATGAGATGCTTACATGACTAACCAACTCATATATGACCTTACTCAAGACATACATGATTAAACGACATAAACACACAATTGTGTGCCTAGCCAAACCTTCAAGAGTAAACCTTTTGTCTTTCTTTGTCATGATACAATTCATGTCTTGATAAGTTAAATATTTGAACTAAATTTTTTTATGATATCCAAACATATAGGGGTCTAACATAAGATTTTACAACTTTGTGCAGTAATGGTACATTTTAATCTTAATTATGAAGAAAAATATTGTGTTAATCCTAATTATTTTGGCTTTATGTTTTTCAGTTTGTGTTTTACAGTTTCCAATTGAAATTTATCGTTTTGGGTTGTTAGTTGATTAAGATTTGAATTAGTTTGTGATTAATGGATTTTGGGGTGTGATTTGAGTAGATTGAATGTATTGAAATTGATTAAGTCAATAATTTGATTGTAAAACCAAGTTTAGTATGGATAATGAACTTTCTAAACTTTAAAGAAAGGTTAGTGTGAAAACTAAACTTTGAAATGAGGAGATTTCTATTAAAAACAAAAACTAGAGAGTTTTATAAATATTTACCGTATAACACTATAAAGTAAGGATTAGGGTTAGAACTAGAATCTAGAAAGTTTGACGAATATGTCAAACTTACTATTTATGGGTAATTTGATGTATTTAGAAGCTAAGAGATTATATTATAATTTCTCTTTGTAGTGTTAGATAGTTTAATCTAGATGTGTAGGTAGACATTTGGAAAGTTGAGCAGGCAAAAATCTTCTATTTGGGGAAATTATAAGAAAATCCCCTATCTATATCTTTCACTTTCCTCCATATTTAAAGTTCGGTATGAAGGTGAGGCAAATCATTAGGGCCAAAGTAAGAAATTACACAAAAGATACATAAATTACACTATATATACTTACTGAGCCTTATATTCAAAGTTGAGCAAGAGTTGCTGTTATTTGTCAAACCAAACTATTGAAAATCCAACAGTTGACTCTAATAGCATAACCTTTAAGATTTTAAGAGAAATTCTAGTGCAACAAAATGTAAGATATACAACGATAAATCTAATATTTTGACATCTTAGAATTTTAGAGATTTGCTGTTATTTGACATATCCAAATTTGATGAAATTAAGGAAAATAAATAGTTTTATGAAGTTTTAATGATCTCACATACGTGTTTGGATTGAATTTAAATTTGTTATGATTTGAGTGGTACCATTCAAATGATTTTAAAATTTTTTTTTTTAGAACATGGCTTCAAATTGGAAAAGAATATTCAAGATATATCAACCATAACTATCTCATGAAAAGTACTAAGATACCTACCGCTTTAAAACACATGTGATAATTAAGGTTCAAGAAAAGTTCGTCAAAGAGCTATAGTTGATCTTGATTAACAATTAGTCAAGATTATTCATGTATACATGCCTTGGACATTTTTTTTTTTATTGTCACCTCACCTATTTAGCAATGTATTGATGCTTTTTTCTTTGTTGAGGGGATTGAGAAAGGAACCTTAAGGGATGAGTTTACGTTTTGATTTAATGGGATGAATGTTAGACTCAATCTACATAAGTTTGCTTTGATAACAAGGCAAAGATCATGTTAAGAGAAGATCATTTTGACATACATTCCATACTATTGAGGTAAAGGATAAGGAATGTCTATTTTTCAAATAAAAGGTCTATCAAATATGATGACTTGATTAAGGTATTTGAAACACATGTATAAGGCCATGATGATAAGGATATAATAAAGCTAGTAGTCTTTTGTTTTCTACATGTTTTGTTGTTAGATGTAGACAATAACAAGATTATTAGCCTTGATATGCTTTAGATAAGACCTTCAATTGAGTTAGACATACCAAAAGCTTGAATGTTCAACCCAAAAAAATTTATTTGAAATGAATAGATGTCAGGCCTAAAATAAGCGTAGGCAGAACTTTTTCTTAAAAGTATTTTTGGTCTTAAGCTTGAAATAGAATGTTCAAGCTCAAAGCCTATAAGACCTATAATTATTATTCAGGGTAAATCTATTCTTCATACAGGATATGACTATACTAAAGTATAAGATTGACTTGCTTTGTTTCTCAAACACATCCTTTGTATATAAAATTTAAACTTATGTAATCCTAAGACATATTCAATCGATATTCAATTCTCACTCCCAAATCCCAATTTGTTGACCAACCACTTCTACTTATTGTTCACAAACATCAATCTACAATCCATTTTTAAACTTGCTTTAAAAGACAATGTTTTTGAGGTATAATGTTCTATCTTTTGCTTTTCCTGTTTACCCAACTCAATTGCAAACTATTCATTTCAAAGGCTCTGTCTTTTAATCTTTTTCATCAGACTTTGGAGAGGTTTAATGCCATTTCTAGATTATTCATTAGTTAAGGTTATAAAGATACAAAAATATTGTGTTTAAATGAGGGATCTTTTAGATATTTTAATGTCTAATGAAAATGACCATTTATATAAACGGATAAATGTAAAAGAATTTGATTTAGGTAGAATAGAGTTTGCTTATTGGATGAGAAAGTACCAAAGCCCATCATTCTTGGAAAAAAAATATTTTGTGAAGGTACTGCCTTAGAGCTAATTAGATTTCTTGTATTATTGATGTAATTATTGTGATTATTAATAAGGACATTTTCATTGATCATGCATAAGTGCGCATATATGAATTATGTTTCAATCATCAATATATCCTTAAAATAATAAAACTATAATAAGAGAAATAGATGATTGATCGTGCAATCCCTATATGCATATTAGATGATAATTTTAGAGTATTCATAATTCTGACATTACTTAAATTTAGTAATTATTATGGTGTTGAGTGATCACACTGAAAGGTGATGATAGTTCACACATGTCTATTGATAGTTTAGTACAACTTATGAATGTATGTTGGTTAAACATATTTATCGAATTAACCAAATTAGTAGATTCAATATGAATGTTATCCTTTTAACTTACAAGTGCATGTGATCATTAGATTTGAGGTTGTTGAGTCGTATTGTACAAGCATTAGTATGGTTAGACATCATTCAACTTCTCAATGTAAAAAAATGAAATTATAAAGGTGATATTTGGTCATATTATGATTTATATAAAGATTATAGTGAATTAATAAAAGATTTGTTACTCTTGAGTATGATAATAGTATTCTTGATGAGAATACTGACATTTATTTATAATTATTTAAATTTGTAGCCATGATAGAGTTGGATTGGAGTTCAAATGAATTTTAGCAGTCCAGATTCGATTATTTAAAGAAACTATAACGTAATGAAATATTTAATTCTTTGGGTTCAAATGAATTTGTTCTCAATTTTTTATTTTATTTTTTCACCAACTGAATTCTAGATAAAATTATTTGTCTTTTACGCTGTGGTCACATGCTGTTTTCACTTGCATGAATGCCAAATGTCTAGTGGAAATTTCATATCGATCATCACCGACTCACTCCATAAAGTTCCACGTAGCACAAATCCCTCTCCCTGTCATCACACTTAGCTCCATATCACACCCACCGAAGTGCCCTCTCTCTTTATGTAATCAAGCTTCCTGGTTGATTCAGAGAACGGATACCGATCATGGAGACGACGAGTGCAGCTGCAGATACGTCAGCGGCGATACTGCAACCGGAGAAGAAGAAGAAGCTGAAGGTGATGGTGGGCATTGATGACAGTGAAGAGAGCTTCTATGCACTAAAATGGAGTCTCGATAATCTTTATTGTATCGCCGGCATAACCCCGGAAGCAAGCGAGGATGGCTCCGATGGCTGCAAGTTCACTCTTGTTCATGTTCAACATCCTTTTCAGCAGTTCATCGTCCCCGCCGGTCCCGGTAGTGCAAGTGAGTAATAATTAATAACATTATTTTCTTCGTGCCAAAAAACTTTTATTTCTGCATGAAAATTCTCAAGTGCTGTCCTAAATTCTGAATCCATGAAAAATAAAAACTTGCTCTCTAACCCACTGAGCTACTCCAGCGTGTAGATCTCCCTTTCCTGAGAAGATAAATTAATTTTTTAAACTTATTAATATTTATAAAATGACCACACCCTTTAGAACTTCCCAAGTAAAATTAGATTTTTCTGGTTGTAAAGTTTCTGCTAATCTCAAGAATTTGTTAGCAGCATTTTTTGCAACACCATCAGTGGTGGAATCAATGAGGAAAGCCCAGGAAGAAAATTCTGCTGCTCTACTATCCCGCGCGTTACAAATGTGCAATGATAAGCTGGTAATTAAACATTTTTTCCTGCATAAATATTACATGTTGAAGCTTGTATGTAACTTGGTGGTGGCATGCAGGTGAAAGCAGAAACCCTGATACTCGAAGGAGATCCCAAAGACATGATTTGTCAAGCCGCAGAACAAATGCACATGGATCTTCTTGTTCTGGGAAGCCGCGGCCTCGGCAAGATTAAGAGGTGACTGAGATTACATTTGTATTATAAGTATGATCCATCATATTTGCAGAATCATTAACATGTAACACTGGAATGAGTTAATCAGTCCATACTGAACAAAACCATCTTCTGTAATTGCAGAGCTCTTTTGGGCAGTGTAAGTGACTATTGTGCCCATCACGCTGTGTGCCCTATCACGATCGTGAAGCCGCCCAAGGAGCAAACTAAGAAGTAGTAGTAATATAATTTAAGGGCTGTCTGTGGAGTGTATATACAGAGTTTCTGATATGAATAAAGTAAAAAAAGTTGTATTTGTTTGTGCAACATAGCCATGTGTGAGCTCGGTTTCTGTGTTAATGGATGGCTCGGTTTCTGTGTTAATGATAAGATCTTTTATGGGTCCAGAGACTTTAATTTGCGTCATCCTTTTGTGTATGAACACTTTAGCAATAAAAGTTGAAGTAGCGCTGGCTTCGTTTGATCAGCAAAGGAGTAAAGGTTGGATGATAAGTGAAGGTCGATTGAAATAATACCTTATCTGAGGGTAGACTTGACAACATTGGTTTGCGATTCATCCTCAATTTCTATTTGACCTAAACTTAAATTAAAATCTAAAATATTCAAGGTTTCTACTGTTTTAAACTTTTTTTCTAAATTATTTAAATTTATTATTAATAAAACACATAATATAACATTTTATATCAATAATTTTAATAATCAAATCACACTTTTAGTATTGAAAAATAAATAAAATTTGTTAATAAAACTCAAGAAATAATTGAAGTATAATTAAATAAAGATAAGATTTTAAAAAATACTTGACCTTTATCAAATTTACAATATGCTTCAAACAATTTTTTTATAATATCATATTTCTAAACATTTTTGTTAGTACAGATGATATGATTATTAAATCTTGTGTCAAAAGAACTCAATTCTAACTTAATTATTTTGTGTTAACGAATCATATTGAAAATTGACAACTCTAAAAATATAGTCAACGAAATAAGGTTGGATGATTTTATCCTTCTATATAAGATTGAATTTGAGAATTTGATAAAGGTACCAAAATTTCAGTAAAAAATCACCATTTCTAAATTAAAACTTCTTGCTAATGGACAAAGCTTAGTATGAAACATTAAATAGCTATATTTTAAAGCATATTTTAAAGTATGGTTGTGATTTTTAAATGTTTATTGTTTGGGAGGGTATAGATTTTATAATTTTAATGGACAAAAGATGCGCTTTCTTTGTGAAAAAATTGTTTCAATGTTGACAAAAAAATTATTTGGAAAAGAATACAATATGATTTTGGATAAATAAAAGGAAATGTGGTATGAAAATTGTGACTAGATTTTTTATAAAATAAAAGGAAATTCGGTTTGAAAATTGTACCTAGGTGTGATTTGCCTAATAGACATGATCACGCTTACAACTTGACAATCAATGTTTCATAACCAAAGAATGAAAGACACAAAGATTATCTAGATAAGTCTACTCTAGCTAGTCTCCTTACGGGTACACATTTTTTGGCAAAAACAACTTGGAGTGTCACATTTGAATAGAATGAATGCACCCATTATTAGCGATATATGAAATTCATTACATGTGCAATGACTATAGTGTGTGCAAAAAGAATATAGGATAGCTTACATTTTCAACAAGAACATGCTTGCTCTAATAAGTCAACCATACCAATATTTTTCCCATGGCTATAAATGTCACACCCGCCTTAAGGGGATGGGATTGACGTGAGGTAGCGGAAGTGAACCACCAATACTTATAAGTGTTCTAACATAGCTTGTCTAAATCTGATGATATATAAAATATAATCTATATATTTGACACACTAAAGAAAGAAATGACATAATACCTTACTAGATATCAAATAGAGATTAATACACTAAATTTGAGAATCAAATTGATCTAGTTAACAAAATGATAGTTTTACAAAATAGTTTCTTAATCAATAAAATATAAGATGGATGCTAAGACTACAAAAGAACCGATGATCTGATCACAAATACAAAAAGAATGAAGTTTGAACATTATAATTGTCTATAAAGCTCAAGTCTGAAATTGGAATTTTAAAATAGTTGAATTGAAATCAAAAGGGAGCTGAAAAAAACTAAAAACAATCTAAAATGTTATAAGAGAGTGAGGTGAGCATACTGACTACTATGCTCAGTGAGTGGTCAAGTAATTTAAAGTAAGTGAACTAGACAAGTTTTCCTTTTACCATAAATTATCAAATGCATTTACAATCATATATATTGTTCTTTTATATTTGTTGGCCCCTTGGTATTTTTATGATAACAAAAATCATATTAAAATAACTAATATGTCCTTAGCATGATTGAAATCGTAACCAAGATAGGACAAAACTAGTTTTATGTTTTGCAGGCCAAATATACAATTGTGACTTGAACATATACGCTCGTACATAGTTCATTTTTACGGCTTTGTGATATTACTTGTGCTTAGCTCTGTGTAAAGGTATTTGGTCATACACGTCCCTACAAGATATATGTATGCCCATGACATACTAATTCCATGTAAGTCACAAACATTAAGGTCTCGTGAATATGCCTATACATGAGTCAAGAAAAGTCAACACTCATGTAAGCCCATGATCGTTGAGGAATCACACCTGTGACTATAGAGTCATGATGAGTTGATCATGCCCAACAACTCTCATGCATAATCAAAAGAAGAAAGTCAACATGATGCATGCCCATGAGTCTAGCTACTTTATGCCTACAACTACGCATGGAAGAGTCACATCATCTAAGTCACAACCATTTTCACTCGTGAAAGGTTAAGACTTTAAATTTAAAGAAAATGTACATCCGTGAATGACAAATGTACGTCTGTGAATAAGCAAAATATGAAGCATACATATCCATGTATATGGTCTCGTGCATAACTCTATACCTAATTTTGGAAGATGAAAAGTCCAAATATTCATGATCATGACAGTTGGGATCATGCCCGTACATTTGCTGACACTAAGAAAAATTTAAACGTTGGAAAAGTAGCTTGGGACATTACATGGTGAAGTCACACCTGTGACACTTTATTTATGCTTATACAATAGAGTAAAAATTTCAGCTTTGATGCTTACAATAGATCTATTTCTTCTAAGTGAGAAAGGTTAGAGACAATATGCAAACTACTTAACCTTTAACTTTCTCACATTTTCATTTTTTTTCTCTCATTATTCTTATTGCATATCTATGAGAGAAATTTGTTTGTGTAAACCTGTATATTAGCTTTAGAGAGACAATATGTTTTCTGCATCTTGCTTACAAACACTTTAGGCATAATCTCGTACAACTAGTGTTAAGGATGAAATTCTCTTGAATCAAAACTATAGTATGAGTGCAATCCCAAATCAATTAGTGTAAGCAGTTGAACATAATCCTAAATCAACTAATATAAACAGTTGGACACAATCCTAGTTTAACTAGTGAAAACTTTAAGTGGGTTTACTTGAAGAAGTGGACGTAGGAGACTTATGTTCAAAGCTCTAAACCACTATAAAAAATGATTGAGCGTTTCTATCCCTTTCTTTTGTTAATATTGTGGTTTACATTATTGTTTGCTTGACTAATTTAATATATTGTCATGTTTAGTTGGTTGCTTGGTGATTAAGAAAAATGTTTAAGTTTGCCAAAAGTTTTGCTAAACCTATTCACCCCCTCTAGGTATATTGCCATTAGTTTATTAGGGTTCTATAATTGGTATAAAAACTTGGGCTCTTGGTTTTGAAAAATCTAACTATTTTAAGAGTTAAATATTAGTTTCTTTATGGCTAATTTGTTTAAAAAAAACATTTTCGAAGAAGGTCAAAACTTAGTTAAACCATCCTTATATTGTAGAGAAAATTATAGTCAATAGAAAATTAGGATGAAGTTTGATATCAAATCTGTAGACTATAAGTTATGAAATATAATTGAAAATGACGATTTGATTCTAATGGACCCTATAACAAATGCTCCTAAAGATGAAATAGATTTTAATGAGTATGATTAAAAAATGATAAACATGAATGTTAAGACTTTAAATTTGTTATTTTGTGCTTTGAATTCCATTGAATTTAATTGTGTTTCTTCATGTGAAACAACACACGAAGTTTGAACCATTTTTTAAACAAGTGATGAAAGAACAAATCAAGTGAATGAGTCCAAGGATGAATTGCGTTTATGTGATTATAAATTATTTGAGATGAAAGAAGAAGAAAGCATCATAGAGATATATGAAAGGTTCTCAAACTTGGTCAATGATTTGAAAAGTTTAGGCAAAAAGTTCAAAATGATTGAACTGTTTAAGAAAGTTTTGAGATAGTTGTTGGAATCATGGATGACAAAGGTGACCGCTATAAAAAAATCAAAGAATTTGAACATGATAGGTTTAAATGAGCTAATAGGGGATCTTTTGACTCATGAAACAAAGAAGAAGCCTAAGAAGGACAAAAAGACAAAGAAGAAGAATATTGCCTTGGGAATTGAAAAGAGCTCGAGTGAGGAAGAAATGTCTTCGATGGAGTAAATGTAATGGTCAAGCTTTGGGCCTTGGCCCGTTGCTAACCAACCATGAATCTATGGGGAACCCTTGGCCTAGCCCATACATGATAGGTACTATCATTCCCTTACGAGATTTCTTCGCCTCTCACACCACTCAAACCCATGCCCTAAGGGGGTAAAGGCAAATGAGGAGCATAGTGTGTGGGGAGCATGGTGTGTAATAAACTCAATATATATATATATATATATTTACATATTTAAAAAATTTTACACCTTATGAAAGCCAGCAAATTTTTGAACCATGCCCACATCCTAATTTAGTCAAATTCACAAAACTCAAAACTATGGATTACAGGCCATTATAGATGTAATTATTCTTCATACAATTGCAACCTCCCTACAAAATCAATTAAAAAAAAAAAAAAGATATAATGACTGTATTAATTAATCTATCTTTTTTTATAACATTTATATAATTTTTACCTTTTTTATAAATGTTTTTGTTGAATCCTTGACTTTCTGGTAAGAGCTGCAAGTAAACCATAATAATGCATCAACTATTAGCTTAAATTTACGAGCAAAAATAACATAAAGTAGCCAGTTTTTATTAGCGAGTAGGAGATCAAAACATTATTTGGCAATTATTAAAATAATTAAAAAAAACCATTGATAAAAAATAACATACGAACCTTCTTGAGGAAGAAATATGAAATATTTTTGATATTCTTTGTATCATGATAACATTTGATGTGCTATCATTTTCCCTGTATCATCCATTTCTTAAAGGTACCAAATCTTTTATGAAGAAAAGTTGCATCCATTTTAAAATTTGAACCACAAATTTTCACAAATAAAGACATTTTATCGTATTTTGAACCCATTGCAATTGTTATTTGGAAAAAAGAACGAGATTGAACTAATAGAAAGATAAGATGAATTACACGAGTAAACTTATGAAATAAGTAGACCAAATTTAATGAGATAACTTATAAAATGAATTCTGTTTAATTTGAATTTAGCACATCCACGTGATTTCACGTGTATTTGATACACTTTTTCATGTAATACATTTTTTTAATAGACAAATAACCATTATGGTTAAATCTAACACTTTTTAAAAGTAAAAATCAGTTTCATATGATTTCAGTCATTCATGATATATTTTTTATGATATATCTTTCATTGACAAGTGATAAATGAATGATTAAATGCTATAACAAAACTCATAATTGAAAACCATTTGAAGTTCAAATAACGATCACATTATTTTATTAATTATGATAAATTTCTCCTTTGAAAATTATTTCAATAACTAAAAAGAATGTAAAACCATGCTGTAGAGTGCAGTAGAATTCAAGATCAAGACCATGTTAGAATTATATAAGAATAAAAATTATAATATTCATATAGATTGTATTGGACTCTTTATGTGTTTTGATATGATGAAAAATTATGTTAAAGTATTTAATTTGTTCTAACATGAATTATTTCATGACAAAGAAAGAGAAAAAGTTATTTTTACAGGTTTGGCTAAGTATACGATTGTATGTGTGTGTGTGTGTGTGTTGAATATGGACACACACGAGTTGCTTAATTGTGCAAGCATCCTTGCAACAAAAGGCAAAGACGCACAGTCATGTCATTTTCGAACACATGATTATGCATAAAGATTCTTGAAGACGCACTACTAAAGTTTTCATGTAAGTCCAATCATACAAAAATCAAAAGTCAACACTTAAACCTACGCTTGTGAAGAGAAAGCACAAGCTCGTGTGAAGGTCAAATCTTGTTTGTGCGTATCTCACGAGAGATATAAACCTATGTGACATTTTGAAATTCTAAAGCATTGAATATATAAAGACACACGATCATTTGTATAGAGCACACACTCGTGTAGGATTGGTGCAATATAAAAGTTTGACCATTGGAAAGCATTTAATAAAGAGAGTGTGGTTGTGCACCATATTAGCACGACCATACATCTGCGTAGAATTTTGAAGAAGACGATTTGCTAGGAGGACTTGCTACTGGCTTCCAGAATCCAGGCTCTTTTCATAGTAGGAGGTATGCTCACTCGATTTTGGGATTTTATTTTGTATTGTTACCATTTAGGATAACATCTAGGTTGAATTAACATACCAAACTAATTTTGAAAAATATCATCTAATTTCATCTATTTATAATGCATTTTTATGGTCAGAGGTGGGCTATGTATTGGCCTTGGTGACGACCTTACAAAAGCACAAATATTTTGAACTATTCTAAAACTCTTCTATTATGTTCTTCAATGTGCGTGCATCTGTCTCTCCACTCACATGGTTCAAAACATTATCATCTATTTATAGTTTGAGGTACCCATAAATTTGTATTTAAAACAAAGTCTATTCTACATTAGTCTTCGTATCTACTTTCTCAATAGTAAACACAGACAAATAATAATCCTTCAAATAGAGTACATTCTTCACATTTTTTTTTATATATATGGTAATTTGAACAGGTCATATTTATTTTTCTACTCATTGGTTTCCATATTTAATGCGCAAGACAAAGAAAAATTTCAAACCATACTTTAATACCAATTTGTTGTGAAAAATACTCTTTTATTTATAGATGTTTGGATTAGAATTTTCGATTCAATCAAACAACCACAAGGTGTTATGGTAACATCTTCTTCAAGATGACAATATTTATAGCATGAACACAAGGAAATAAATTATAACTTTTCCTCCCACACAAAGTCTGACCCTTATTTGTAATCTCCCACCCGAAAACTATTTATGTTTCCTATTGAAAACCCACGAACCCAAAAAACAAAAAAAAAACTCATAACCATCACAGAGGTTGTGTAAAGACATACAAGAGCAATATATAAAACACACATAAATAGGTACAAAATAATATGCAAGAAGAAGGAGAAGATCTTCCTTGGTCTCTTATGGCCCAAATCTTCTGCTTACCTTTGACAACCGTTGGCATTAGCTTAAGAGTACAGTAATGACTACATAACCTTGTAGCCCCAGGCCAGCAGATAAGTCTATGCAAGTAATAGAGAAATCAAATAATCATAAGAATAAGAATAATAATAAAACAAGTCATTCTTTTCACTAAAGAATCCTAAATTTAGCATGATAGGATTGAGTCTTTATGAATATCTAACATTAAAAGAACTTGTTCTTGCTGTGGACAAACAATCAATGTAACCGTACAACATATGTTGTAACATAGACATCTAAAAATTATCAAATTAAATCAAGAGGGGAGGAGCTTGCTACTTGGGTTCAACTTTTGCAGAAAGCGCATATCCACCACTGTAATCAAAGGCATGATCACTGTCATTGACATCCTTTTTGGGCAAGTTTTCGCCGTAAATATGTCTAATGACACCTTTTGTAGAGCCAAAATCTGTTGCAGATGATGATGCTGAAGTGGAGTTTGTGTTCAATCCATCATTCTGCAGAAGGGTTTCAATGGCCTTAACCACTTCACTCATTGTCGGACGATCTGTAGCTGATTCTTCAACACACTGCATTGCCAAATCTAGAAACCTTCCAAAACCTATAAGTCCTGTGTTTCTAATGGTGGGATCTATTATCTCCTTTAATCCATAATACTCTTCATCACTCTTATCCATAGCCATTCGAACTTCACGAACTATGTACTTTCCCTTCTCTATTGGTTGTCTAGCGGATACTAGTTCTAGCATAACCACTCCAAAACTATACACATCACTCTTCTCGGTTAGTTGTTGAGTCATGTAATATTCAGGATCAAGATAACCCTGCAACCAGACACCATTTTGGCATCTATGTGAGTCAAATGAAAACCTGTAAAACCCGATGAAATATATGGATTTTGGATGCTTACCAGTGTGCCTTTGACTTGAGTTGAAACATGCCCTTTTGAACTGTCTGATACAAGCTTAGACAAGCCGAAATCTGAAACTTTAGCTGTTAAATTTTCATCCAACAGAATGTTGGTGGACTTGATATCTCTATGGATAATCGGAGGATTTGCAAGCTCATGTAGGTAAGCTAGACCTCTTGCTGAGCCAAGAGCGATGCGAAGTCTCCTTTTCCAGTCGAGATGAATGCCAGATCTCCCTGGAAATGTTGAAACAAATTCTCTTCAGTGTAGTCAACGATGCAAAATTATTTTTCGTGAAACATTTGTGCAACCATCTGTGAGACTAGTTTGAGAGAAAGTTCAGTACCAGACAAGCTCTCCCTGAGTGATCCATTGGGGAGAAATTCATAAACCAGCATCTGTTCTCCTTGTTCGAAACAGAAACCGACAAGGCCAACCAGATTCTTATGATGAACTCGAGAAAGCAATTCGATTTCAGTTTTGAACTCAAGCCCTCCCTGCATTGATCCTTGCTGGGCTCTTTTAATTGCCACTTGTCCATCAGAAAGCACTCCTCTATAGACCTGCAGGGAGAAAAACAATATCACTTAGCAGCTCTTTAGATCCTCCTCAGGGAGAAGAAAACAGAGGAAAAATTATTTACCTTGCCGTAGCCTCCGGACCCTATCTCGTTGCTTTCGGAGAAATTACTGGTGCATTTTTTAAGTTCATCATAAGAGAACCATCTTGCTCCCTTTAATTGTGGTGCACATCCGCTGTCTTTTCCACTGGGTACCCAGGATGCTGCAAAACAAAGGGTATAACCAATACGACCCCAAAACTTTCTCATGCTGCACCACTGGAAACATACTAATTTGATAGAGGTCGAACATACCAAATGGTTTACTCATTCCAATGGCTCTTTCTGCACGTTTCTTTTGCCGGAAAGCATATATCCCGATTCCCAGAAGGCATAGAACAAGAAGGGCACCTGCACTTGCTATGCCAGCAACCACACCAGTGCTAAGAGTAGTTCCTTTAAGTGATTCTGAAACATATTTGTTGTTTCTCTAGTCAATTCATCATTTTATGATGTAGTTCTAACTACACTGACTAGCGAGATGAATTTAGTTACCTGGAAAAGGATAAGGAGTGGCGATGAAATAGTAGGGACCGAACTGTTTAGGAGGCTTGTAAGTTTGATTACTGAATTGAAACCCAATTCTCTGAACTTCTGACCTGTTAAAGTACTTTCCAGTAGATGGAAAGAGTGCAAGCTGCACTTGAAGGTAGTCGTCGATATTGAAGAAGGGATTCTGAAGAAAGACTGACCCAGGATTGAGCTCCATTTTCACCCACAGGCTCATTTCTAGTTCATGAAACAGGTTCACATTAGACAATTCCCTGAAGGAGGGTCCTCTGAAGTACATTGTCCCTTCATATGGATAGGCACATTCACAACTCTGAGGGCTGAGCTTCTGATCCGGGGGACATGACCTGCCTGCACAATTAGCCAGGCTGGTTGAATACGGCTTTGTCAATTGTTGCTGAACCTGGCAGTAGTTCATGCTTGAGAGGTCTGACAAGCATACAGGATTGCCTACAAGTCTAAAGAGAATAGTATCGATCGGCAAGTAAGAACCACACAACAGAAAGTCGCTTAATGAAACTTAAAGCTAATAAAATGTCTCACATTAATGTATAGTTTTTATATCCAGAATCTATTGTTAGTTTGGAGATTTGGTTGTTCTCAAAATCAACGAGGTGCAAATTTGGACCAATGGTGACTCCTAGGTTCAGTGTGTCATTAAAAGCATTGTTCTTCAGTTTCCTGCAAGAAAGTACAAAGAACTAAATTAAGATTCATAACTTTCTATTCACCAAAATTATTTGGAAACTTCTGTTATGGTCTTACTAAAAGCTTACACTTGTTGTATCTGTTGAAAACCGAAGACTTTCTGTGGAACAGTCCCCTGAAGTGATCCATGTTCTGCAATACTGAATAGGATATAGAATATACAGCCCCAGAATAAGTTCGGAAAGTGCTTTTGAAGGTCGTGATTTTCAGAATTTTAATCTGCGATTGACAGGAGACTTACAGAGTGGTAAGTGATGTTAAGGTTGAGAACCAAAGTGGAGCTTCTGATGGAACAAATGAATTATTGCTAAGATCGCTGAAAGATAAGTCACTGATCAGATATATTCTTCCACCCCCCCCAAAAAAAAAATCTGAAAAATCAACTGAAAATAAAAAGTTTTTGTCTTTAACTCACACATAATTGAGAGAATTCAGTTGAATGAAATTTGGAAAAGGGCCTGTTAGATTGTTGTGAGCTAGATTCCTGAAAGAGGAAGAAATTTGATTAACCATGATTCTATCCATGGTAAAAGCTTCATATCTTCTTGAAGAACAGTAACTTACAATTCATTGACGTTCGTAAGATTATTGAGATTTGATGGTACCTCTCCAGTCAGATAATTTCTGTCAAGCCGGCTGTTTGCGAAAGTTTGAGAAAGTTTTAGTTAAAAGAATTCTGGGATATCCTGACCGAAATCAAAATGTGAAAAAGAATAGGAAGAAAAATGAATATGAAGAGGTTTCACTCACAGAACCTCTAGAGTCTGAACAAGTCCTAATGTGCTGGGGATGGTCCCCGTAAGTTTATTTCCATCGAATAATCTGAAAATGAAAGAACCGAAAGCAGTTGGAAGATGGAAAGACAAATACATGAAAACAAACAATGCAGAGTGGACATCGACTTACACATGTATCAGTACCATGTCAGAGCTGAAAAGTTGTGGGGGAATGGTACCGGAAAGCTGGTTCTTGTTGAAATGGCTGCAAATCACAGAGTGAAGTTATTGTTTGTTAACAAGCTTATCTCCTTTAAAGACAGTTCAGTTCTGGAACTGGAAACCAAGAAGAACTCACAAGTGCTTAGCCTTCTTTAGTTGATCCAGTCCTGGAGAGCTGGTCGTCGAAACTGGGATCGATCCAGTCAACTGATTGTCTGCCAGGTCCAGCCAGTAGAGCTTGGAGAGTTTACCTAAAGAAGGAGGAATTTTACCGCTGAAGTTGTTCGAGTTCAGAGCCCTGGAATTGAGACTAGTTTTTAGCAAAGTAAACATAGAGAAAACCCTCAGAATGTGTATGTTAAAGCTATACTTACAAGAAAGATAGCTCTCCCAAATTGCCAATTGCATCAGGAATTTCACCAGTGAAACCACATCCGGCTAAGATTCTGAAAGATGGAAAACAAAGACAATCATATTTCATCAGACCATAAAATAAATAAATATGTTAGCACACAAGGCAATTGGATCTTACAGGATATTCAAGTTCAGAAGATCTCCTATCCGCGGAGAGAGCGAGCCTGTGAGGTCTTTATTGAATGACAGATCCCTGAGATAAAATGAATGCATAAATTCAATTACAATGTGAGAAGAAACAACTCTGAAATATGCGGCAAAATCAACAAACGTTCATGAAAATAAGCGAAGGAAACTGACAAGGATTTCAATTCTGTAAGCCCTCCAATATCTCCACTCAGTTTCCCTGCCAGGCTCATGGTTGATAATCCCCTGAAAACATAATGTACATAGGCAAATGAACATTGTTTCAATTGTCCAGTTGAACAGAAAGCAATCGAAATCAAACTCTTAGAAATAACCAAGGTCCTTAAAAATAGAAGGATACTCACAATGCAGTCACCCTTGAATTGCTGCACACAACTCCTTCCCAGGCCCCGCAAGGGTCATTTGAGGCTTTCCAGCTTGGAGGTATATTTTGCCATGAATCCTTCAACGATTGGAGCGCCGCGGCTGCACCATCACACCCACACCCACACAATCTTATGGTCAACATTATTAATCTTCACAAAAACAGTTTATACACATGCAATATGTTCACTAAATTAGACATTGCTTTTGCCATTTTTACACTACTCTCTTCGTAAACCTACTAAACACCACAACAGCAGCCACCACAGCCGCCACTAAAACCACCATTCAGCCAAACTAGCTAGCACACTATATAATCAAATTTGCACATAAAACTCACGTACTAGCACAAATCAAACACTTAAAAAAGTTGAAAATCGCATTACCATCTCTAGAGTCTGTAACACAAGAAATAAACCGAACTTTGAAGCAAAACAAAGTGATGAAGACGGCAAAGAGCAAGAATCTGTGAGAGGGTGCCATGCCTGAGAGAGCTTGACCAAAATTTGTCATATTAAAAGATGATTATTCAAGCACCATTGAAGAAACAAAGAAAGAAAGTTTCACTCAAAAATATCAAAAGGGTAAGTCCACTTTTGGTTATAGCATTGATTTCCCTTGTCTTGGAAGTCAATCTAACCATCTCCACTACTGACCAAGCCCATCATCGTAGCGTTTTGTTCAAATTTTTAATCATTTTCTTCATGTCTTTTGTTATAAATGTACTGTTCTCTGTAAACAAAAATTTCAAAGAAGAATATAAACAATTATGATTAAACAAACAATTGATATGTAAAACAATGGAGATTTATATATATAAATATTAAGCATTTGTCTATGAAAGTTTCTCATAGCTTGCATTGCATATGTCTTATGAAGGATTTTCCAACAAAAGTTTCACATACAAATAATTAAAAATTGTAAACATAACATATTACAAATTTACTATTCAACACACATTAGTAATTGCATATTCCATGTTATGAATATAGGATTAATTTGACGAATCCACTTTTCAGTCATCAAATTACATGATCTTTTTGCTATCAAAATCAGACCCACATGATAGATTTGTGGGTTTTTTTTTTCTTTTTTTTGTTCGTTATGAATACTAGTTGGATCACTCTTTTAAAGTGTCCAATGAAATGGAGTGAGTGTGTTTAAAGAATGCTTTGCTTTCTTCAACCTTCATCATCATACTTGCAATAATTAATATTTTCCCACTAAGCAAATCTGCATCTATATAGTTGGAAAGTAGTTGCAAAAGGGTCCCAACTTGACTTAAAATTTCTCCAACAATGTAAAACAAAATTCACCATTTGAAATTTGGGAGGCTACCTCAAACCCAAGACAAATAAATACAAGATTCTTTTGGCATTATTTATTTTTTGCCCTCGTTCTAAGTATATGAAGGGCAAATTTGGTTTATTTAAAATGGGATATTCTTTTTCCCTAACTCTAGAAAGTGGATAAACACATGATTAGGGCAATTATAGATTATATTTTAGTATTTCTCTCTGTTATAAGGCACAAATTTAATAGTGATTGGATTAGCGTAAAGATAGATTTTGATTAAGAAAAGAACCAGAAATACAGAGAGTTGCAAAGAAAAAAAAAAGTTAGAAAAGAGAAAGAGGTAAGAGAGAAGCAGAAAATTGTATTAACATTTTGTATCCTCCCTTAAAACAATGAGTATTTTTCAATATATGTGTATTCTCAAAACTAATGTCATAATTACATCTGACAATACTATAAAAAATATCCTATGTAACAATTTAGAGTTTTTATAATTAAATAAAAATATGAGATTTTAATAAAAAAGTAGTAGTGTTAAACTGTGGAAAAGTAATGTTGTGCCAACAATATTTAATTCTTGTTTCACCCCTTCAATCATTACACCTTATTGTGCCTGCCATGTGTAACATTCGTCCTAAATGTTGGATGTACACCGTTCAATAAGTCATAAGAAAATAAATTTTTTTCCGCCAAAATTTAAGTTGGTAGCAAAGCCAATCACTACAAAAAAAAAACTATTTATTGTATCGGTCAAATTATGATTCCAATCTGATGCTAATCTCTTTTTAAATCGAAATAGCATCGGATTTGTGCCCCATAAAAAAAGGGGGCGATATCAATTAAATTAGAATCAGATTATGTATCCAATACTAAATTAGTATCGGATTAGCATCAAAAATTTAAACCAATTCAAAATATGTTCAATGCTAAATTTAGAATTATGTCCGATACTAATATGATTCTATTTAGTATTATAGCATCTCATGATTAGAAATGCCCTTTAGGGTAGAATTTGAGGTTAGATATGAGAAAAAGCAATAGATTGAGAGTTAGAAGAGTTTAGGGGTGAGATAGTCAGTTTTCAGAGCCTGTGTGGCCTGTGCATGATTCTCCTTCAGAAGTTTCTTTCATGCGTAGCACGGGAAATGAAGAGTTTTTATTTTCCTTTGTGTACTCTCGTGCAGGTTTGATGGAAGAGAGAGATGGTGAGTTTTTAGGCTTTCTCACCTGGTTTTATCCCATTTTCATTTAAGTTTCCTTTGTTTTCAGAGATTCCCAACCCTAGAGTTGAGATCCAGCAGTCAACAGCTCCCAATCCAACTAGAAAAGAAAAAAATTAGTTAGAAAATGATTCCAGCAGCCATGGCAAGAGGTAAGTGCTTCCTTGCTTCTTCATTGAGTTTCCCAGCTTGTGTTTGATGCTTGTGAGTATATGATTGTGTTTCTAGCATGCTTCTGATTTATGTGAAATGATTATGTGTTGATATGATAAAGAGAAAATACTTGAGATGTTGATTTCCACCCAAGAAACATGCTTGTGTATGTATGTGTATGAATATGTGAGAGAAGTGATGGTTTTAATGGTGGATTGTGATGTTGCATGTTATGGATGAAATTGAAGCATGTTGTATGTTTATTGAAGTGCCAGAAATGTGTGTTTTTAATTAATTTCAGTCTGGTTGAAGTTTGGTGTGGATTCTTGCAAGTTTCAGGTGAGTGTTGTCGATGCAGAGCAGGACACACGCCCGTGTGCCTGCAGGTGCATGCCTGTGTGCCTTTGCTTTTGTAGGGACACGCCTATGTGCACAAAATGTGCACGAATTCTTGCTGAGGAGACACGCCTGTGTGCTTGAGGGACACGACCGTGTGCTTGCTTTTCTAGTGAAATATGTAGAAATTCCAGAAGCTTGCACAACCGGCAGCACAGCCAACGCACTGTCCTGTGTGTCTTCACACACGCCCGTGTGCCTTTGCCATGCATGCCTGTGTGTCTTGACCCATACGCCTGTACTCAAGCTAATTTTCCAAGAAATTGTTTAAAATGAAGCATAAAACATGAAAAACATTTCTAATGGTTATAAAGCAGTATACAATGACAAAATGAGATAAAACAATGCTGCATAAGCATTACATAGCATGACATGCCAAGACATAAGCATGAAAAGGGATCAAGGGATCCAAAAGCATTAGTCATTCAGTATTCAGAACTCAATATCCAGATTAGAGTTTTGGGTAAACTCGAAGGGCATCTGTGGGATTCCAGCCTTCTGACTGCAGTCAGATCGTTCCAGTTTCAACTTATTAGTCTGAGGACTAATATATTATTTTCAGCTTTCTAGCATTTCGCTAGACTGTTTAGCCCACATGGCCAAGATGTCGAATCCTTGTATTTATCAGCCTGATCAGTACAGTAGGTATCTTTGGATATGCAGAAATTCAGATGTATTTGACATGACATGACGTAATGACATTCATTTCATTGCATTACTCATTAATACGATCAAGAGAATAGATTTAGCAATATTCAGATAAACGAGCAAGCGAATGTATGAATGTTTTAGGCCAAGGCGAGGTATAAATTTAGTTTTGTTTGCTTGTTTGGGTTGAGGGAAATAAGGATTACTTACTAGGTGATTTTATCACTCATTCCTTTCTTTCCTTCCTTTCTTGTAGGTTTGTCTGGTGCTGGTGGGGAGCGAGTGGACCGTGGTTGACGGGAGAATGCTCCAATTAGATTTCAGTTGGCCTGGTGGGATATTTTGTAATTGTTTATATCCAATGTATTGTACAGAAACCTAAATGCATACGTATAAAGTTTATTTTGGACCACCATTGTACCTTTCAGTTTCAGCTTCCGCATGCATATATAATTGTACAGTAGCAGTTTCTTTTTTGTAGGATTCCTATCGCGTATACCAGGATTTTCAAATTATTAATAAAAGTAAAGAAATTATTCAGTAATAGTAGTATGAGCGACAGCGGGTCCTACAAGTATCATATTAGAATTGGAAATTTGAACTGATTTAAATTATATCCGATGCTAAATTGAAAACTATATCTGATACTAATTCGATTCTATTCCAGACCAATTCTATTCTTATTCTAATCCGATACTAATTATTTAATTATATTTTTTCTGTTTTTCTGTAATACAAGAATAATTTCTCCTTACAACCATTCCAATATACAAAATCAATTTCATATTCTCAATTAAAAATATAAAAAAATATCTATAACCATTTCAATAGACAAAACCAATTTCATATTCTCAATTAGAAAAGTATAAAAAACAAAATTCTTATACATCAAAATCAAATTTGTTAACTACAATTAAAATTCATTAATAATAATATATAAAATTATCAAATTCAATATTTAAATACAATCATTCTTTTAACAAAACACCTTAGCAATTTATAAAATTAGTACATAATTTTAGCCTCACATATAACACCGTCTTCAGCAAACACATACTCAACAGAGTCTAGGCATCCACCAACAAGATTACGAACAAGGGCCAGAGCTTGCTCTTGAACAAAAGATTCAGGATCTGCATGGTAGCAACAATAAAGTAATGGCTTAGATTTAAAAGTGAAATATCAGTGAAAATGAACATGAAACATATTTATAAGTGATAAAAGTTTTCAGAAAATGGAGCATTGTTTTCAATGAAACATAATTATAAAACACAAAGAATTGACAAAATGATATATTAACATGGTCAGCAACACAATTCCTCAAAGCTATGTGATAGAAGTTTCTTATATTCAGTTCCCACCCAACTCTTTCCCTCTGAAATTATTATTTGAGGTATATGATTTATCATATAATTTGTAAGTTGCTTATAGATATCTTAACAAGTCCTGGAGTTCATGCTGGTAAATCGTTACCTAAGTTATACTGGTAGAGTTGTCCTTAAACAAGAAACGAAACACAAGGAAAATTAGCAAATAAAAAAACCAGAATATTCAACAGTATCCATTTTTGTGTACGTTCTATATAGTGTAAAAAACTTAAAAGAGTATAATAAAATTTGCTTCTTGCAACTAATAATGTAACAAGAGATAAATCTGGGGAAAATTATCAAAAAGACACAAAGAAATTTCAATTGATTATCACAACATTTAAGTTGGTATTATATATTATAATAATTTAAGAGGGTACAATTTAATCTGCTAACTTAAGAAGGTATAATGAAATCTGCTTATAAAAACTAATAAAGTTCATTAATTATGCCATGAAGGGAGCCATTGAAGAGAACTCACTAAAGAACCCGAAAATGCAAAGCCAAATCTTGTGTGTAAAACTGTGTTTTATGTCAATTAGAGAAAAAAAAAAAAGTATTTTAAGATCACACCTTGTGTGAAAAAAAATATACTTCACTCGTAATTTAACTGTATAATGTAAACCTATTTATGAATAATATGTTCTATAATAACTTATTTTTATTGTAAGATTTACATCATGCCTTTAAAATTAAATTATTTGAATTAGTAAAAGAATTAACACATATGATATGCAGCAGCTTCAAAAATTGCAAAATGCAAGAAAGGCAGTAAGCGTGCACACACACACACACACACGCACATTATATATATATATATATAAATTTTTTGATCATATATATGGATTTTATTTTTTGATTTTTCTTTCCTATAAATATCTCCTCATCTTCATTCATAATTTCACATTAGAATCCATTTAGTCTTTTCTTCCACTTTCTAAATTTCATTATTTTTATATCAATTGTCATATTTTGCACTATTTCATTTAATTTTTTGTAATTAATTTATCTCCATTTCTTTTTACAAATTTTTCAATTATTATTTTTATTTCATTCATACAAATGGATTAGAGATTAAATGTATATAATCTTTTTGAAACCTTTGATAATAAAGAAAACCCATATGAAAATGAAGAAGTGCAATCACAAGAACATATATATGCACCACCCCTGTGGGTCATAGGAAAAAAAGAGAAAGGAAAATCAATAGTGTGGGAGTAGTTTGATCAATTTGAAGAAACTATTGATGGTAAATTGGTTTGATGGGCAATGTGGGAACATTGCAGTGACAATATAATGTGTTAGTTCAAGGGCACCAAGCATCTTCGACACCATAGAAATGAGTATTATAAATAAATATTTCAATACTTAAGAGTACAACAATAAATTGTTTTCATAGGATCATAATTAGTTTATGTATCTGTTTCAGGTAATTCAATTAGTTCTACCATCGAAGAAATGACAAACCTTACATACAATTAATAAAAAATGCAAAACTACATGACTATGTATATTGCTTTTGATCAACTATTTTCTTACACTGTGAATGAAATATTAGAATGTATGGTGTAAAATAATATTTAACTTGTATTTTAAAGAATTCCTAAGTTAACATGAAAATCTTATATTTTAAGAAATTTTAAATTAATGAAATTGAAAGTTATAAAAGAAACTAATTGATTTTAATGATGTCATTTATATAACTTTTGATTTATAGACCACTAGTAATTAGAATATAGGGTATGTTTGCACATATGCTACAAAAAAGTTATTATATTCATTAGCTAACACTTTTAATCAATATAAAATAAATAAATGCATATTTTTTATTATATTTGATAACATAAAAAGTAATAATAAAGTTGTTGAATACATAATGAAAGACTTGAATTTACTATTTTAAGGAAAGATTATTTCCCATTACATGATTATACAAGATGGAATGAGTTTAATAAAAAATCAAATAAGTGCAATTAGATATCTTGTAAATTATATTTCATCAACTCCATCTCATTTGCAAGTATATTATCATATGTGTAAAAAAATGGGGTTGAAATAGAAAAAGTTAAAAACAAATGTTAAAATTAAATAAAATTCAACATATTTAATATTAAAATCATGTCAGAGTTACGAAACTATAATAACTTAATTTTTTACTACTCAACCAAAATATTCTAAAAATCCTCTTTTATTTTTGCAAAATATGATTGGAACATGTTAGAACCTCCTCTTAACATAGTCATTCAAACTTTAACATCCAACAACTTAATCAATTTTAAATCATATGATAGATATAAATTTTATTTTCAAAGGATATAAGTATTATAACGTTTTTAGAAATGTCGTACAACAAATGAAGGAGAATATATATATATATATTTTGGTAATTAATGAAAGAGAAAATTAAAACATATTAAAAAACACCTTTGTCTGAGGACCCCACACATAAAATAAAAACAGTTTGATTTTTTTGCAATTTATTTTTTACATGAAAACTATCAGGCAGAATAATATATTAAAAGATTCAGAACTACAAAACAAAGAAAACACTTTCTTTAAATCAAACCACAAGGTTTCTGAGGTCAACACATGTTTATACAAACCATTCTTGTTCCTTTCTCCTAAAACTACTGGAAATATTCTGTTGTTTACCTTGATTGATCATGTCAGAACGGCTTTAAATACAGCTCCTGCAACAGTGGACTTCGTGTAAACGATTCATGGTAGATGAAATAGGCACCAATTTGAACACAACTGCGGTGTTGTATTAGAAATGTCACCAGGGTGATTATACTTTCTGATCTACCCCTGGATATGATTACCAATATACCGTGTAGGTTAGAAAAGGAAGGATGAATTCAACTGATGCTTACTTTAGAATAAACTCTGAAAAAAGTACCTGCTGGCTCATGAGGATTTCCACTGCCACGTTAAGATCTCCATCGGCAGCTGCTAGAGCAACTTCTACCTGTGTCTGAAATATGCTCAAGGAGTTAGATTCTTACCATGTAATTATTTGTATAGATGATTAAAAACATAAGCCACCAACTCATCATATGTTTTTAGAAATCTGTGAGAAATGAAATAATGAGAAAGATGCATGAATTAGGATGTGGTGACTTATGATCTTAACCTTTTCAAAGCCCATTGAAACAAGTTGTTGGATTTCTTTGTCCGAGACAACTGAAACCTGTATGTGGACAAGAAAACAAAAGAAAGGTTTTAGGAATTTAGACAAACCAAAACAAAGGGAAAACAGAAAAGCAACGACTAATTTTAAGAAAGAAAACCTGATGCTCTGCAGCAACAACACTGTCTACTGCTGATTGCCTGGAATACAATGAACAACTAAATCATCAAAAGGATGACCTTTGAATTACAAAAAATCTCTAATCTAAAATAATTTCTGAAGCTCAAGGCGATATAAATGATAGTTTATAAAGGTAATCAGCTCCAACTCAGCTTTCAAAAGTTGAAATAAAAACCACATCTGAGCTCATCATACTGAAATTCAGGCCGCTATCACCATTCAAATAGACAAAATAAAACCATTAAATGCTACCACCATCACATCATTACAACTGCTAAAGGCAACAATATTAAATCTGTTGCTCTTGTGGTTTAATTTTGTGTTCAGAGAAAAAACAAAACTGCTGGCCACAGCTAAAATGACTCCAAAGTTTCCAAATATAAAGACATTATTCAGATTCCACTAGCTTGCAAGATTTCTCAACCAAAACACAATGATGTAAAGTCAAACTGCAAAATTTGGACCTTCACATCGAGAAGAAATGACAATATTAATAATTAATATTAAGCTATCGTAAAACTGATAATCAAAGTCAGAGTTTCACTAAAAAAATTTTTGAATACCTTCCATTGGACAGCCGCTCTCCTGTACCAATTGATGGCGCATCTAATGGGTGGTCAGGGCTGCTACTATCCAGAAGCCTAGCTTGTAGATTTATATCTGGATTAACAAGACCTTGGGTGGAAACAAGAGTCCTTCCCCTCCCAGGGAACCTACTGTCTTGTGCTGGCTGCTTTATATTGAGAAAAAATATGAGCTAACAATGTCATGTTGAGTAAAGATTTTAGGTTACGAGGTTCAAGGAGAAAACTGACAGCAAATAAAACGAAAGAAGAAAGTAGAATAGAACAAAAGTATGTGAACAGAGTTAGAGAAAGAAAAGAGCAGGAGAAAAGAAACAGAATGCACCCATATTGCAACAATCCAGTCCATTGTCCTCTAATATATCCTTTCACCCATAAACATTTCAACAACCACAATAATTTCTCAACACAGCTACTTAAAGATCAACAATGAAAAACTGTTCAGTCAATTACACTTGCGATTCACAATTTTTTTGTCCATGAAGAACAAAAGCAAAAGATTGAATTTAGATAAGTTATTCCAATAAAACTGGAAGGAGTGCATGGTTTCAGATCTTCAGATGTTACCTTTCAAGAAGCATTGCTAAAGTTTAGATTCATAACAAAATAATCCCTCACAGAAACCCACTTTGGCATGACCAAAATCAGGTTATGGTTAACAAGCACAATACTTTAAATTTAAAAATTCACTAAAGTTGTTACATTTATACCTGTGAAGATCCTTCCCTACGTGGAAGCCAAGAGGAAAAGTTTCTCCAGATAGTTCCAGAAAATAATCCACTACTCAACAAGGTTAATTGAGTTAGATCTTTTCACAGATACAAAGCAGATTGTATAATAAGATGACAATATTTACCTGGAATTTGTATCCTGGCCAGAATATGTTGGGATATAGCCTGACGAATTCCCGCCAGTGCACAAGATAAATTTAGGCCGCCTTATGCAGGTGGACTGAAATCCACAATGGAAAAACATCACAGTGATTTAGAGTATATTGCTGTTAGTGGAACGAAACCAAAAGAAAATTCATGTATACAAATTTTACTGTGAATTGCACGTCACACTTGTCATGGTAATTATCCTAAGTATCACATGATCTCAGTGAAGAAGACAGATCAGAATTTTATACTACCTACTATATGGAACTTGCATCTAAAGCTTTGATTTAAAAAATTCAAACTCAAATATGGTTAAAGTACAGGAGTTTTGGGTGAAAAAACCCTAAATGAGGATACAAGTCTTTGTTGAGAGATCTTAAAGGACATTCTAATGTCTATTTGCATCTTTTTGGATGAATAGAGATTAAGGCCAGAAAACTGAATGCCATAAGTCACAAGGAAGTAAAGACCCTAAGAGAGAAAGAAGCCTTCCTGTGACAAGCACTAGATCCAAATTGGAGACCCACTTAAATATCATAATGATACCATGACAAGCAGATATTCATATTTTTCAAAAAACAAATTCAACTCCTGTTACCTTGACCAAAATGCAACTTATGAATAAATTAAAAGGCCGAAGATACTTAAGCAATCTAAAAGACAAATGAAAGTGAAACCGATCTACATGAAAATACTTACAAGCCAAGAGGAGGACTCAATGGACGAGTAAAAGGATGTTCCAGGAATGAGAAAGTTGAATAAGCCATAGGTATCTGAAAAATGTAAAGGATGGAAATAAAGCTTTTCAATGACTTCCTCAAATCATATAACAAAGCTGATAACAATATAGAGAAGAAGAGGACAAGAGGTACATACATGCAAATCCAGACAAAATGCCACATAGGTGACCAAGTAACGATACATTTGGCAAAAAAAGTTGGAAGAGTACCAATAAGATTAATGGATACCTAAATCACATATTTCTGTTATAAATGTCACATCTTTGACAGATTACAAAACGAGTTTCTTTAAAAGAGGTAATCAAAAATGAAAAGCAAGTTACAGCAATTACCATTTAGCAGGCACATTGAAGAGGCCAAACACACTACAGAAAAGAAAAAAAAATTGTCAGTCCTTTCTAGAATCAATACACCCACCCAAAACAAATGAAATCAATACACGTGTATCACATGAAATGACTCAGTTTTTATCGCAGGAGTATGCAGACATGTAAAAAGAAAAGTGCACATCTAATACTCCCTGTTAAACAGAGAAGTCAGTAGATCCCTTCCATGAAAAAAAAAATGGATAAAGGATAGAGATCATGCCAAAAATATGATTTCAAAGCAAGAAAAGGAAAAACTAACCTCCTGTACTGAGCTCCACTTAAGCTTGACTCTATAACAATCAGAGAAAATATGATTCCTGAGAAGCCTATTGAACACTCATCCATCAGATGAGGAAATGGATGAATAGGAATGTGAGCTGCCAATATGACTAGAATAAGATGAAACACAGCATTGCTTGTAGCCAACAAGATTATCACGTACAACATGCGGATGGATCCCATGATTCTCTCCAATTCTGAACCCAAAGGAACTAAAGCCAACATGTTGAATACAACATGTAGCAGTGAACCATGAAAAAGAACAGAGCTATAAATCCTGTAAACTACAATATAAAGAGTTGGTTAATGACTGTAACACAGAAATGAAGGTACCTATGAAAAATTTTTAACCAAAACATAATAAAAGCTTCAAGTAAAGAAAAGTGAATATATGTTTTTTTTTCCCTACATCATTAAACAATGAATTTATACAATAATGTGGTTTTAATAAGTGATTTGATTTCAGACTATTACTAGGTTTTAGAACAAACTAAAACAGAATTTTCTTTTTCTCAAAAAAACAATAACTAATATTTCCCACTCTTAGTAACAGATGGTTTTTAGCTGATTCAAATCATACTTGATTTGTAACTGAAAATATATATAACTCAGAGTGATTGAACGACAATTAATTATAGTTTATTAATGCTAAAGAGAGATACCATGATAATTGCAATATTATCTAGATTATGGCATAAATTAGCATTAATTGGCATAGCTCCTATACAACCATATTCAACTGGGAACCACAAAATCTCAACTTGAGGAATGTACAGAGAATTATCATATATGTAGTAAAAATCCCAAATTCATAATTTCCTTTAAAAAAAAAAAAAAAATTGCAATAGAAAATAATTTGGGGAAAGAATAGCAGAGAAAAATATAAGGAAAAATAGTTTAAGTATAATTACAGGAAGAAAATAGATGATTTATTTAGTTGAGGAATAAATAAAAGAAATTTAAAATAGGAGGAATTGCTTATGGCATATATCGGGGACTTATTCTCATTGATTTAGACAATTGACAAAGTGGTTGCATATACAATTTAAATGGAAAAGAAGAAAAAAAGTTCTTCCTAAAAACCAACTTTTCACAACACATCGACATGCATCCAATACACTTATGGTGATAAATGCATAAATATATTGGATTACCTTGAAATTGTGATATGAGTGCAAATGGCAAGAAGCATATTTGATCAAACAAATTGTATCCGGTCAACAGGCAGATAAAGTATATTGTCCCACAAACAATCACTACTGCAGACGTAAAGAATGGAATGCCATCCCACCATTGGCTAACTCTTGTAGACAATCCTGCCTATGAAAGAAAGACATCAAATTACTATGAAAGTTGAATATCAATTACATAAAGCTGAAAAAAGAACCCAATTTGTATTGTTTTCAAGTAATTACTAGCTGAACAACAAGTCTACAACCTATTCCAACCAATAGGGAAAATGGAAATTAATCACTCATGGATTACTAAAGAGATCTTAGTCTAACAAATAAAATAAGAAAGGGCATTGTTAGACAAAAAGAATATAATGCCATAACCAAGAGAATAGTTCTAGTACCATAAATAAGAACAAGTTTTATAACACGTAACATAGTACCAATACCATTAAACATCAAGTTCTTGATGGACTACTTATCCTAACACAACATTTATTTATTTAGCATAAAGGATGTGAGAAAATCATTGCCGACAATTAATGACTAATTCCAAAATGCCACCAACTCACTAGGCCACTTCCGTGATCCATAGAATTACTCATACATCACAAGAACACAAAAAAAATCATTACAGCTCTAGAAGCTCCATTTAATTGGAAATAATAAACACAAATTGATAATTCTTTCAAGCATTTTAAAGCAAGCAGCATTACACACTACAGGTTTCCATCCTTAGATCTGATGAAATGCTAATTAATTTCAATATGTCACTGACTCACCAGTCAGGGTGGATTTGAGCCAAGCTGACTCAAGCTTGTTTGTCAACTCAGCTTAGGCAAGCTTAAACTTGAGCTTGAGAGGTGTTTGGCTCACCAAGCTCATGAGCTTAGAAAAGTTCAATTTGAATCGGCTATAATAGCTTTGTTTCGACCAGTGCGCATCAAAATTACGTTGTTTTGGTCAATTTTGGCTTGGCTATGGTATTGAATCAAGCTTAACTCAAGCTCTACTTGGTATTGTAGCCAAAATCAAGCTCGGCTCCCCCCAAGCTGAACTGAGCTTGAATTTTTTTAAACCAAGCTGAACTCGAGCTGGCCCAAGCTCAAGCTCAAGCTCAAGCTCGGTTCAGCTAAAATCCACCCCTACTCACCAGACCATGGCCACAAAGTGACTCATACATCCCAAACACACAAAGAAGCATCCAATTCCTGAGTTCTAAAGCTTCAAATCATTAAAAAGAAGAAACAAATCCATAATTCTCCCAAACATTTTAAAGCGAGTACCACCATACACTCCTAGTCCGCATCCGAACTTTTGCATTCCAAGTGATGTCAAGTTGATTAACAATACTATCACATAATCCACAAGGCAATCACAGATGAATGCCACATCACTTGCGGTTTAAAACTTACAGAACCATAATTCCTTCAAAACAGAACACATTTTTCTTGTTTTTAAAATCCATTGAATCACAGAGAATCAATTCTCTACTTCGCAATGTAAAGAAGAAAACGGAACTGCTAAAGAAGTCCAACACTAAAACTCAACATAATTACCAACATAACTTCTAGAAACATCGGCTCAGATTCACAAACATTCAATTCTCTACTTTTTTTCTCAGCAAACAAAACACAATCAATAACAACAGGAAGCTAAACTGATTTCACTCTGCATCAACAACTAATTAAAAAATAAAGGATTAGATCTGAGTTAACTTACCTCGGAAACAATGTTTGGTCGCATTATTCTCCACGGCAAAAGCAGTTTTCTCGGAGACTTCTATATGAAAACATTTGACGAACTACTAATCAATTTATAGTTGATCGGAGGCTCCTCAAATCTCCACATTCCGAAATCGAAACTTCTAATCGGGGTTCGAGTCTAGACAATCAGCCGCTTTTAAATAGATCCGGGTTCGGGAACAATCGTTTGGCTTTAGGATATTTTTGGATGCCTGACAAAACAAATTTATGCGAAAATCAAATTTCTGCGAATTTTGTTTTTACATTTGTATTTTTTATATTACATGCACAAAATTTAAAATATATTGTCATTTATGAAAACACTAAAATATCTTTTATAAAATTTAATAATATTAATTTTAAAATAAATTTAATATAAATAATATTAAAAATAAATTTTAAAATAATAATAATAAAAATTAATAAAATAATAAAAATAAAAATAAATAATTAAAAAAATAGTTACCACCACCGGTGGCAGTTAACGACTTTAGAAAATGATACATGTGAAAATATATTTTTCTAAAAATACGACTTAGATCTACTCTATATAAAAAACTGTAGCGAGTCTCTGCTATAAGTCACTGTACACTACTATTTATTATTAATATTATACAAATAATCAACATATAGTAAGAATTTCTACAATAAAAAACTGGTTATGAATTAAAATTTTTTTTATGTGAAAGCTATAAGTAGAAAATACTATTAGTAATAATAAGAAAAATGTTGATTTTATGTTGAAAGTCCCTAGGCTTTTCATTTATAAAACATACTATCCAAACAATATGTATTAATAGCGTAATACACACATATGCATGGGTCAAAAACTGTATACAAATATGCAAGCCACCAACATGTTGTTTGTGAATGCATTAATATTATGTCAATGCTAGAAATCATAATAATTCATCTTTGGGCATGGTTTTTTGAAAATCCTTTTTTGAAATAATAACTATGATCCAAAAATCTTGAATATATACATATAATATATAATGAAAACTGTATCTAAAAATATTATATTTAAAAATAACTATAGTGTTGGTCAGATTAATGAATACAGAGATTCGACACCCTGACCGTGTGAGTTCAATCCTATTGAAAACTATTGATGTATAACCAATACTCTCTCTAACGAGCTTGATTAATAATCATGTTCTCTCCAACGAACATTGTTTCCTTCTCTAATAGGTATGTAAACTCATAAGTGTCTTCTTATATTTATCTTTAACTGATGTCTAAAATATCATATATTTATCTTTAAAAACATGTTATCAGATCCTTTGACCCTTTTTAAAAATGCTAGTATGACATGTTGTGCTAAATGATACTAATCATTTATAAAATTTTGTTTTCTCTAGTTATTATTGGGTTCTGTATATTTAAAAGTGGCTTAAAGTTGCTTAAGAATGCTTTAGAATTTATGTTATGCTTTTGTCATAGTGCATAAGCGTGTGATATGTAGCACATGTTCGTGTAGAAGGATGCACGGGTTGTGCATAAGGCATGTGCTTAGTCATGCTAGCTTTTGGAGTTTTCTTATGATTATATAACTTACTACATAGACGTGTAGTGTAAGGCATACGGTTTTGCATGAAGGTAGATGGTCGTGTCTTATATCTTGTTTACACAGGTGTGTAACTGCTTAAAAACACTCTCATATCTTATTTACACGGACATGTAAAATTGGGACGGTTGTGTTCTTGCTCACAAGGGCATGTGTCCAAGCTTTCCAAGTGTGCACAACTACGATACATAACTGTGTTATTACAAAAATGAGGCTACACGGTCGTGTACCTATGGGTACACGATTATACACTCAACTCAGCTTTTGTATAAATGCATTTGGAAAAAATCCCAATCTATCTTCATTTAAATGTTTTCAAAACTCAATCAAATGATTTTACAACCTTAAGGCATCAACAATAACTCATATGTTCATCATATTTCATCACAATCATGTCAACCAAGCCATATTTCTAAAAAAAAAACATGAAGCATAGATATACAACACATATGCATGTTTTCCATGAGATACTCCAATCAATCAACCATATATCATCATCTCATTACTCAAACAAGCTAAGCAAATATCAACAATACAACAAGCATTCTTAGAATTCAGAAAAATAAAAGAGACATGTTATGAAATAAGGTGAAAAAGGTAAGGAAACACTTACTTCTAGCCATAGTTCTATAATCTCTCTCTTCAGTAGTTTTTGGATCTCTAATCTGATGTTGGATTACTGGTTGCTCACCCTCACTAGGTCTAGTGTTCACTAAGTAAAAGGAGAAGAAGAAAAGTTGATAAGGGAAGATAAGGAGATCTAAAAAATAAATGTATATATGGTTGGATAATGCAATGCATGATCATGGTCATGCATCAAGGGAAATCTCAGATTTCCTCTCTTTTCGTACTATAAATAGAATATTCTCTCAATAATATTCATGTGTAAGTCACATATAACTTCTAAATAACTATTTTACCCCTGAACTCTCTCAAGTTTGGTTTCTATAATCAAATCTCACTTTTAACTCTGATTTTAAACCTAAAATGACCATTCTATCCTTGGATTATGACATTTGGCATGGAATTGATTCAAAAATATTTTAAGAATTTTTTAGGATGATTAATGAAGAAAGTATGATGTTAAGCGAAGTGGTTAAGGTAAGAAATAAAAAAATTGATAAAATCAAATTTGAGTTTGGACATGTTGACGTTGATCGATGGACTATATTTAGACTAATTTTTCATGCAAAAATTGAATTTTTGGTTGTTGATTTTTGAGCTAGGAGTAATCTATGACATTTGGTGACTACTTAACATGGACCTTAGATAGAAAAGGACTAACATTCCAACAAGATTTTGATAGCCAAAGTTGGCCAAATGTGCAGAATGGTGGAGCACTGTTATTGACAAAGTTGATGAATAACACTAGTTTAAACATAGATTTGTGTTGACTTTTAAGGTTCTTGATGAATATTTTGAGTTGGATAGTAGTAGTATGACATAAGATGAATAGTTATGATGGATCTTAGCCAAAAAAGGACAAAAAATTGATGAGATTGTGCTAGTCAAAGTTGGCCAAATGTGCAAAATTGAGTTGTGCTTAAAGCTGAGTTGCAACATGATTTTCTTCCAAGAAAATTTCTTGAAAAATGAATTGATAGAATTTGGTCGAAGTAATTGCATAAGTTGGCTGCATATTTGTTTGAATTAATCTAAAGTAATGTGTGTTATATTTTTTGGATTAATACATGTATTGGCAATCAATAGACAAGATTAATTATAACTAAGATATGATTTTTATTTAGTTAATGGAAAATTGATTATATATTTGGCTGGCAGTTTTGAAGTAAATACCAAATGATATTAGTTGGATTATGGATAAAATTTGGTTGAGTTGGCTGAAGTCAAATGGCTTTCGAAGCTTAGGTATGTGCTTATGCTATATTTATAGAAACTTAGCAAATTCGTTACGTTAGATTAGTTGAATTAGTAAGTGAAATAAAACTTTAGTACATAAAATTAAGTTAAATTAGTAGTTTTCAATAAGCTGAGTTAGTAGATTTTTTTTTTTTTAAGATGAATTAATAGTTTGGATGGTTAATTAAGTTGAATCAAAAGACAACCAAAATTAGAACTTAGTGGCTATAATTTATTTAATAGCATTTCATAGCATTCTTATTTCCATGACATACCAAAAAATAAGAATTTCATTAGAAACACAAGAAGAATGAGTTTGCATGTGATGTTTATTATTTACGTGAGGAAAAGAGTTAGACATAGTTTAAAGAAGTAAGGACTAAATGTAAGATCATGACTTGCGCCTACAATAATTTTTTGTTTTTATATGAATACGGTATCAAATGTTATTTTAGTATCAACCAATGAGAACTAAGCAATGGTTATTACAAATATGTTAAGTATTAGAGATGCGAGATTTGTATTTTACATTATTTATGTACATAAGCTTTGTGTTTTGCAAGACTTCTACAACTGAGATTTACCTTTATATGATTTATATGCTTAAGATTTATACTTTACATGATTGTTATATTTAGTTTTTATGAGATCCAAGTTAAATGTTAAAGGGAAGAGCTTTATGTTTCAAGTATAAAAGTTGTTAAGTGCTTTGAAGAAAAAATGAGACTTATGTTTTTCCAAATTTATGCATTTGAGATTCATGTTTTACATGACTTATACATTTAGTTTTCTTAAACTTTAAGCTAATTGTTTAAAATAAATGCTTAAGTGAGATGAGAAAGCAAGAAAGAAAGAAAATGAGTTTTAGTTCTTCTGAGTTTAAAGTCTTGTATCAATGTGACATAATTTAAGGGTTGCTTTGGTCTCACGAGATATCTTCCATGAGATGAGAAACTCCTTTTAGATGAGATTAAGTATTTTCCGAAGAGATGGAACAATTGTGAGATGTCTAGGATGTAAATTGCTATGCAGTACCTATATCCATGAGGTGAAAACCTTCCCTAAAGTGAAGTTAAGTATTCCCTACAAGGTGAAACACATTGATCCCTAGTTAAGAGACAAAGAATGAACAGGAGTTTAAGAGTTCTTTACTGTAAATTATTTTATATTTTCCAATAGTTATCAAGAGTTAAATTATTTTAAATTTGTTTTATGATTTCAATGAATTACCCAAATTAATGTTTTAAACAAAAAGTTATTTCAAGTTTACTTATATTTTCCAATTCTTACTAAGATTAATGTTTTAAGTAAAAATTTAAAATGAGATGAAATGATAAATGTAATAAAGTATAGTCCTTCTAAATTTTTAGTGACAAAGAATGCAATATAATCTTATATGAGTCCTGTCAATATAGAAATACTTAAGCTTTATAGCAAAAAAAAAAAAAAAAAATTTGAGCCTTTAATTATTACGTGTTGGTTATGCAATTTGCTCGAGGCTTTTTAAAATTTGTTTTAGTTGCATATAGTAACGAAGATTTGGCCTCTTCAAGGATTGACCTTGCCAGGGAAGAATTTGATCTATGGAGATTAGCTTGTATAAATAAATAATTAGTAAGGTTTATTTAAGTCAAGATACATGGATTTAAGACATTCTATGTTACCTAAATTATTGATATATTTTAAAAGTGATGTTCATATATACGGATCTAGCCTTTCCTACTTTCGATTTCGAACTTTATATTATTTGAGAATTTGCAAGGTTGTCAAATAAAGATATATGTCAATGTACGTACGTTTGATGAGAAAATATTTAGTTTAGCTTGAGTTTTCATATGGCATAATCTTTTGGATTTCAATTATAATATGTCATATTGTCTGAATGTAAGGTTGAAAGCAACTGAAATTCAAATAGTTACATTTATGATTTTATTAGTTGGAGCAATACAACAATAGCTCTAACCTATGATTGTTAAAGTTTTAGAGATGATTTTCAATTTTAACTTTAATTAAGGAGATTTCAGAATTCAGATTTTTATACTTTATATTCATCTATTATAATATAGTTTTTAGTATTTTAGATATGTTATTTTCAACAAGTTTACAAGCTAAGATCTAATTGTTAGTGCATGCCACTATTTACAATTTGGTACGTTAGCATTACATTCCTATTATACCAAGAAAAACATTCACGAGAGTTCTCTCAGAATTCAGTTATCCTTTAAGTTGAATATGATCACAAGGTGATTTCAAAGAATCAAAAAAGATCATATATTCTACTTAATGAGTAACTTAGCACTCATTCCTCCTTGTCATTTTTCCTTGCAAGTATTCTAGTATAATGAGTATAGCCAGATAGGGAGGCGAGTGTTATATTGTTAGCTAGGGTTTGGTATTTTTGTCTTGAAATATAGATTTTTATGTTATTAACTAAGATATAAGGATTTTAGATGTTATGTATGTTAAAATGTTTAATGATTGACATTGATTTAGTCTTAATCTACTAAAATTTGAGTTTAGTATTATTATAAGCTTTTTATAAAGAGACATTTTCATAAAGATTTATGATTACGATTTAAGAACAATAAATAGTTAATAAGTTTTCAATCATGGTCCCTTAGCCAGTTTACAACTTGGAGACTTGATAGCTGGTTAGGTGCAATTTTACAAGGGTAAGCTAGGTCAGGGTGCTACGAATTCAAAATTTAAAAACACATTAAAAAATAAAAATTGAAAATAAAACACTTATACAAGCAATAAATAATGTAAAATCACCGTTAACATATAAACATTATGACATTATTTTGGTAACTTATAACATGTAATCAATATTTGTAATGTTATATAGTTTGTATAAAATTCAAATGACAATCACATAAAATGAGAAATGAAAATAACGTTTCAACATCTTGTTAAATAAAGCCTATGATCTATGCAAACAGTAGTAAAACTATGAAAACCTACCCCCAACAAAATTTTCGGTCCATCACTGGCTATACATATTTTTTTCATAAATAAAATCGAACTATACTAGTTGAACTTTTTGATTAAATTATCTTCAATAATATAATTGCATTGAATTTTGACACTCGATTCAGTTGATCAAACTTAGGATTTTTATTAGAAATTATTGGTTGCTGCTCAATTACTTTATTCTTTTAATCTATTTTCCTAACATTAGAAATTTTTCAATTAAAATCTTATGTTGTTATATATCACCTTTAAAATTGTCGGTATATATACACACACACACATTCATGATGTAGCAAGTGATAAGACGTGTTTTTAATGATATGATAAAAGATGTAATGTGTTTATGTAACAAATCGTTTGACGTTAAGTTTTTCAATTTTATCGAGTTTAATTTAATTTAATTTAATTTTTATAATATATTTAATTTAATTAAGAACGTAAGTTTTGTAATTCAATTCTCTATTTGTAATATGTTTTCCTAAAATAATATGTTTTCCTTGTTTGATAAATTTTTCTAGTGTAATTAAGAAAAATAAATCTATACGAGAACATAAATTTTGTAATTTAATTCTCCATTTATAAAAAATCATCAATAAAACGTCGATAAAATTTTCTTTAAAACATTCATGGTATTATAAGAAAAACAAGCATTTATGATGATTTGATCGACTAGCATGACAAACCATATTAGCCTTAACTTGATAGGATTAGTTATCTTGTCTACTCAAAATAAATAATGTAAAGTGTTTTTACTATAAGATATTTAAGAAACAAAAAAAAGTAAAAAAAAAAAAACATATTATGTTATATTAATATCTAGTTTTTATTATAAAGATGATGAATTTATTATCTAATACCATCCATTCCTATTTAAAAAATACTATAAAATATGAATTACTCTATTCAATAAGAAACTGAACCATTGATGGTACTATAATATAGGCCAAAGAACTATTTCCCACCCATAGTTTGAGGCAGGGACATATTGCCCTCCCCAAGATTTCAAAAGTCCAAACTCCCACCTGTAAGTCAAATTTAATATTAAAAATAATAGTATACAGTAATAATGTAGGAACATTTTTGTCTTTTTAATATTAAAATTTTATAATTAATAAAATAAATTTTATATAAATATAAAATTTAAAAAAAAATTAAAAAATTAAAGCAACCACATCTGCCAATGTCGACTGTGGTGGCCACCCATAATAAAACCAGGTGGCCATTTCCGGTCACCTGGTTCCAGAGAAGGCTAGATCTGGCCCCCCGTTCAGTAAAGGTGACCAAATCGATCGCCTTCAGTTTTGGCGGAGGCGGCTCCACTTGAAATAAAGGCCCGAAACGGTCAATAAGGCCAAGACAAGCCCTTTACAGCCGTTTCCGACTCCTAATTCTGTCGGAGGAGGCCAGATTTGGCCGTCTCCTTCAAAATTGGAGGCGGCCAATCTGGCTGCCTCCACCAAACGGGGAGGCCAGATCTGGCCTCGGCCACCGCCATTGGCACCAATGACGGTGGCTTCTTTAATTTTAAAATTTTTTTAAATATATTTTTTAAATATTTTTTAAAAATATTTATATTTAAATTTATTTTATAATTTTTATTATAAATTTTTAATTTTTAAAAAGATAGTTTAGTCATTTTAATAGAAAAATTATAAAAAAATCCTTCAAAAGTTGGGAGATTGGGTTTTCGAAATCTTGGGGGTGGCAGTTTGTACCCGCCTCAAACTATGGGTGGGAAATAGTTCTTTGGCCTATAATATAATATAAATATATTATCTAAAACCTTCCCTTCGTTCAGGACAATTTAAATAGTGAAGTACAACGTACTAAGTACACCTTACAAACTTTTTGGCCGGCTTTATCATCAACGCTGAACAAGCCAAAATCACAAAAAATACATCATTTGAAAGGTCTAAATATGACTATAAATATGTACTTTTTATTTAAAATTATAATAATTAATCAAAAATCGTAAGTGGGCACCACGTAAAAACAGTTGGCCATCTCCATAGAGGCAAGCAAGGCGTTCATGTCACGTTCAGGGAAATCACAGAATCCATTCAAACAAATCGTGGAGCCCAGTTCAATTATTTTGTCTTGTATATTGATGTCTATAAAAGCGCATGCTGTTACTTCTCAGAGCAATTCAAATATACAATAGCATTTTTTCTTTCTTCTCTCAATAGATTTTCATAGTTATGGGGCTCATCCGTGTCTTCTTCACAACCTCATTGCTTTTCTTCTCATTGCTAATCCTTGCCTCTGCAAGTGATTATGGCTATGGCGGCAACCCTGAGGGCGACAAGCCAAAGTCTCCCGAATATAACCATGAATCCAAATCAGAAGACAAATTCAAGGTGGGATATAGTTATACTTCTAAATCATTTGATAAAGAGACGTCGAAGCCGGAGGATCGTCAGTGTACTTCTCATCAAGAAGTTGACAAATCAAAGTTCAAAGAAAAATCATACAAGGTGGACGAGTACTCCAAGTCTGAAGGTCATGATCAAGCAGAAAAAGGTCATGACTATAAATCATACATGGATAAGTCAGAATCTGTTGTCAACGGCTATGTTCCTAAAGAAATTCATCAGCAACCCACAGATAATGGTTATGCTCCCAAGCATGAAGATGGCACACCCAAGTCTGAAGCTAATAAGCCACAACCAAAAGACAACGGCTACACGTCTAACCCCACAGCTTACAATCCACAACCCAAAGATAACGACTTTGCTTCCAAGCCTGAAGCTGACAAACCACAACCAAAAGATAACAGCTATGGAGCCAATCCTGAAACTTATAAGGCACAACCCAAAAATAATGACTATAATCCCAAGCCAGAAGGTGCTACTTATAATCGTAAGTTGGTTGCTTTTAAATCTAAATCAGTAAAATATCATGGTCATGATTCAAAATTAGACTATGATAAGTCAAAGTCAGAGGAGAAAGAAAAGTCAAATGGTTACTAAATGCCTCTTGTGGCTAAATATTTGATGTTCTGATTTATTTTTTGAAATTACAAATTTCTTGTTATTGATTGTATTTTTAATATCTAATAAAGGAAAGATTATGATGCTTGCAACGACGATCTCATTGAGACATTCCTTAATACAATCTTTCAAATTTAAATCCTTACATATTCATCTATTCATGATATAAGAACAAAAGATTTTCTGTTTCTTGTGACATAATCCAACAATTCTTTTTTTCTTGGGTAAATGAGGGGCCAAAGCCCCAAAATCGAATGAGAAAAAGAGATACTCTCCTTAAAATCTCGTTCAAAGATTTTCTAAAGCACATAATGCATTTTAAATAACCTATTTAGTTTATTGTATGTGACATGAATAGCTTCATACTTATACACCATATGAAACATACGTATTCGTATCAAATACAATCATGATATTACAAGAATGAAACACGCCTATAAAAATCGATTGTGAATTCATTGACTGAAAAAAAATCGATTTAAAAATTTTCCGATGAATGTCGATAAATATCAAAAATAATTTACCAAAGTATAAAGAAAGTCACACAGAAGGTTATCCGTGGTGACAAATTTTGAATATAATAATTAACGATTCAATAATTAATTAAAGCTAAGGTTTTAACATAGCATGAAACCATCATTGACTAAGATTCAACAATAAATGGATTTTATTTTATGGCATGTACAATCAAGAAAAATGCTGTATGAAGTTTATCTTCATTGTGATTTAAGAACTATGGCCCATTACTAATTGTTTACCCCAGTCAGAGAGCTGTCATGTATATTTTTTTAACATAGTCTATGAGCATTTATGAATATTTTTTCGAGAAGTTGATTTTGAGCATACTAAGTCATAGTGAAATTAAAAGGTCATGCCAAAAAAACCCAAATGATTAGAGAAAGTATAGAAAGAATTGATTATCAATGGTGAGTAACACTTTTCAAAGGAAACAAAATTATTTTATAAAAAATTGATTCCTAAATGTAAGTATAAAATTTTAAAATTGTTAAAATATTAAATGAGATAACATATAGTTAAAGAATGTAAAAAGCATTTATATCAAGGGTTTCTCAAATCATTTTTATTTTACACAAAGGACATAAAAACAAACAAGAAAACACGAACTCATTTTACTCATGCTTCAATTTGGACATGAGCTTTCTCATCAAACCTCTCCTATTTGGTCTCTTTCTAGTTCGCAAGGACGCAGATTTGTTTTAAAGGTTGTGAAGTTTCGAAGCATAACTTCCTCCAGAATCATGCATTCTTTTAACAAACAAGAAGGTGACTTTTAAACCAATTTTTTTAAATTTTTTTGTCTATTTTTTGTCACAAGCCTAACCGATATGTCGTATACATACAAAGAAGTGTTTTTCATTACCGTTTCCGCCATGTGATTTTCTTCATCTTTTCCGTCATATATGTTCCCGATGATATTTTAATTAAAAAAACTATTTTAATTAATTGCCTCATCTTTCAACTTAACAAACATTAGTAAGAAACAATATGTACCAATTGAACGTAATTTTATCGAGTAACAAAAGCCAGTACACATCAAAGATATCCAAATACATCAACGATGTCCAAATACATCAACAGTAACGCTTGGAAGGCTTAGATTGAGCTAAACACTGTCCATCCGTTTCTAAAACACAAGATTTACCGGATATATTAGCCATAAAAGAAATACTGCAATATATATAACATAACATCTCAACAATGAGCAAATTATAAGATCAACTTTTTAATTAACTAAAAGCATCCTTAATATCATCCTATTCAAAACTTCAATCAAAAAGACATCCAACTGTCAACATAAATAGAAAACAAAAAAACATTCATAACTTGTCCAAGTGAGAAAAGATAATCTGATAAAGTACTGATAAAAACAAAAAAATATTCTCTGCTTACTAATAATTCTTCAACGGTTGGCCTTGGCAACCCTCTCAATTTCATCCTTCTTCTTGATGGCATAGCTGAAAATACAAGCACATATAATCAGTTACCAAATATCAAGAGATGATTGGAATATAAACGAGGAACAAGGGCCAGAATACCTGTTAGATGAACCCTTTGCAGCATTGATAAGTTCATCAGCTAAGCATTCAGCAATTGTCTTGATGTTTCGGAAGGCTGATTCACGAGCACCAGTAGTAAGAAGATAGATGGCCTGATTCACACGTCTCAATGGAGAAATATCAACTGCCTGACGTCTAACCACACCAGCTGATCCAATTCTGGTAGCATCTTCACGGGGACCACTGTAGTAAAAATAGACAGGAGAAAGGAACATTAGACCAGAATATTGCAACAATGATCATCTCAAAGAGCGAAAAGAGGAACTCCCACCAACCCAGATATTCTATACGTTAAACGCAATTCAAATAAACTAAAAAACTGGAAGTCCAACTCCCATACCTATTGATGACGGCATCAACAATGACTTGAATTGGGTTCTGGTCAGTCAAAAGGTGAATAATTTCCATTGCATGCTTCACAATCCTTACAGCCATCAATTTTTTACCATTGTTCCTTCCATGCATCATAAGAGAGTTCGTAAGCCTCTCCACAATTGGGCACTGTGCCTTCCTGAATCGTTTCACTGAGTACCTTCCAGCAGTGTGGGGCACATAGGTGGCATGCTTGGCAGCTTGAACTCCAATGTAATCATTCAATGAAATGTCAACAACCTGCATAACACAATGAATCAGATAGATTAAACAAAATAAATTGCTAATTATGCAATCATACACTCCAAACTACACAAACAGCCAATAATTCATAAATTTTCAGTAAAATAACCATAAATTGTCACAAGCGTTGAGCAACAATTCCTCATTGTCATTATATATTATGCAAGAAATAAAAAGAAGAAAGCTAATATCACATAAACATATTATCTAAAATAAGTGTATCTACGTTAAACTAAGAATGATAAAAGAATCAAAACACCTTCATCCTAATACAATGTATCAAGGTTTGACCAAGAATGATAAAAGGACCAAAATGAAAAGAATTGATCTAATATATAAACAAATCTTGAAGAAAATAATTTCACTAGTCATGATAAATCATCTTCACAAAGCAACCATGACCATAGAAAGAAAAATCATTATAATCTACTAACTATTCTAAACTTGATACTTCCAACAAAAATTCGCTTATTTTCACTGGAATTATTTACACCTCTATCCCAATATTATTGTGAGAGATTGTAAAACAATTAAGCCGATCTAAATCTATACTACCAAGTCTCGAGTTCTTAAAAACTTCAAAAAAGCAGAACACCTTAATTCCACAAGTCACATCACATTCCTCTTAATCAAAAAACGTAAAACTGAAACAAATGCGTAAAACATTATAAAAAGAAGTCCACAAATCAAAAGAAGTTCTCTAAAAATCGTAAATGAGAAGAGATTAAATTTAGATACCTGAACGTCGTCGAAGGTCCATCGGTTGAAGAGCTTTACATCGTAATGAGCCTGATTCGAGTCCTGAGAAGGCTGGACCGGCGCCACAGTGGTTGCTGCCATCTTACCTGCACAAAAAATACGATACAATACTCAAGTCCAATTAGAGAAAAAGAGACGGAGATTGATATAGAGAGCAACATTTAGAGAAAAATGAGGACCTGAAGTCGAAGAGCGCTACGAAGAGAGTGAGAGGCAGAGAATTGGGGCTTTTGAAGGCGCGGCTGCTCACAAAGCTGTCACAGGAGAGTGAACATGAGGGAATTAGGGTTTCAGTTTTTTATAGGCGTGTTTAAGTATTTGTGGTTGTGATGCAGTGTGCTCGGGTACATATTATACACGATGGTCGACACATTCATATAAATAAGCGGGAAATTAATTTTAATAACCAATTTCTAAATTAAAAAAAAAAAATTTTATCTAATAAAAATCCACTTTTATGAATCTATTTAAAAATCTATGTGTACCCAATCACACATTATAAGTGTGTCACACGTAGTCATCGAACTAACAAATCGTATATAAACAAAACACTTATAGAACAAAAATACGTGTTAAATAAAAATATCATGATGAATCAATAGGATATCGTTAACGATGTCAAGCATTTCTAACTTATTTCAGCAATGGAACATATCTAAAATGTTGTGATTTGAAGTGATTTGTGGGTACTTATTAAAGCTCTCTAAAAATCAAAATTAACTACAAAACTTCATTGCGAATGATTTTTCTGCAATTTGTCTCAAGTAACCCAAAGTAAAGATAGTGAAAGAGTTTTATCTTCATTGCATCCAAGTCATCCTAACCCCATGTGATGTTCACAAATATGCGATGAATATCATCGTATGTTACATATCCCAAACCCTTAAAGTAACTCTACTGTATCTAACGCCTTATGCTGGTAAGAATGTAATGGCACATGTCTGTCTGTTGACTAAAGTGTAATTTTGTAATCAGGGCAAACTCATACGAACTAAATCAAACCTTGATACCATTTATCATGAAGTATAGTTCATCACTCCGAATTGTTGAGCCCACCAACTTATGTAACGTGAATGTAGCATCCCAGGATTAGAAAAGCCCTTAGGGGTAGAGTTTTGGGGTTAGATGTGATATTTAGAAATAGATTAAGATTTTAGAATAGTTTAGGGGTGAGATATTAAGTTTTCAGAGCCTGTGTGGCTTTCGCATGATTCCTTTTGGGAGGTTTCTATTATGCGAAGCACAAGAAATGAATTTAATTCATTTTCCCTTGTGCACGCCCGTGCATTATACCCTGTACACCTGTGCAGGTGAGTAGAGAAGAGAGAGACGAGAGATTTAATGTTTCTCACCCAGCTTTTATCCCATTTCAGCCAAGTTTTCCTTCTGTTTTTAGTGGTTCCTAGCCCTAGAACCTATTTATAGCTTCCAGCAGCTCCCAATCCAACTAGAGAAGGAAGAGAATAGCTTGAGAGATAGATTCTAGTAGCCATGGCAAGAGGTAAGTGTTTCCTTACTTCTTCCTTGTGTTTTCCAACTTGCTTTTGATGATTTGAAATGCTTGGATGTGTTCCTAGCATGTGTATGAGCTACATGCATGTTTATATGTTGATATGTGATGGAATGATGCATGAGATGATGATTTCCACCTTTGAACCATGCTTGCTTTGCTTGTATGTGTTTATGTGAGAGAATAATAGATTTCCATGGTGGAATGAGTTGAGATGGATAAATGATGAAATTGATGCTTGATATATGTATATTGAAGTGCTGAAAATGTGTGTTGAAAGTTAATTTCAGTTTGGATGTGAATTTCCATGGTTTCTTGCATTTCCAGGCAAGTGTTATCGATGCAGAGTAAGACACACGCCCGTGTGCCCGCATGTTTCTACAAGGACACGCCCGTGTGCATAAAGTGTGCACGACTTGGTTTGTAGACGCACGCCCGTGTGTCTTGGGGGATATGGTCGTGTGTCAATTCTTTCAGTGTTTTTACGTGATTTTTTTCAGAAGCGAGCACAACCTGCTGCACGACCAGGGCACGACCCCGTACGTCTGGGCACATGCCCGTGTGCCTTTACCATGCACGCTCGTATGTGTCTCCAGCACGCCCGTGTGCTTTGCTGACATGCCCGTGTGCCAACAATTTTCCAGATAATGAGCAGAAAATGGTTGATTAAGCATGGAAAACTAATTTTAAAGGCTAAAGAGCATCAGATAAACATGAAATCAAACAGTAAATGTTGCATGAGCATTTCATAGCATAACATATAGTATGAGAGGATCAAGGGATCTGAATTTAGTAGCATTCAACATTCAAAACCTGATATACGGGTTAGAGTTGGGTGAACTCGAGGGGGCATCTGTGAGATTTTAGCCTTCTGACACCAGTCAGATCGTCCAACATTACATATTCAGCTTTCTAGTCTTTAGCTAGACTGTTCATCCCACATGGTCAAGATGTTGAATCCCTATGGTCATCAGTCTGATCAGCACAGCAGGTACCTTCGAGTACATATAGATATTCAGATGCATGCATATTCAGTTTTCAGTCAGCATGACATGACATTTAAATCATGACATGAATGAATAAAGTAATTAGATAACAGAATAAGCAGTAACCAACGCTAGCAAGCGACTAGATGAATGTCAGGGTCGAGGCCAGGTATGTTTGCTTTGTGTGTTGCTTGCTTGGGTTGAGGGAAGAAAAGATCGCTTACTAGGTGATCTTTATCACTCATCTCTTTCCTTCTTCCTTCCTTTTCAAGTCAGTGTGCTGCTGGCGAGGAGTGGGTGGACCGAGGCTAACAGGAGAGGGCCCCATACTCAGTTTTCAGTGTATATTTTCAGTTTTGGCCTGTTGGGCTTTGTATTGTATACTTTGTGTGTACCCATATGTAATCAGATTGTACAAAACAGTATGTATATATGAAAGTGCCATTTGGGCCCATTGTATTATTCATTTCAGCTTTCGCTTATACATTGTATAGTAGCAATAGTTTTTTTCATAGGATTCACGTCGCGTATATTTAATTTCCAGTGTATTAATTAAAAAGAAAAGATGATATTCAGCAGCAGAGGTATGCGTGACAGTGGGTCCTACAATAAATGAGTGCACTGAAATGCTACTAAATCAGGAACCTTGCAGTGTCAAAAACTATCCCAAACATGTTTATCTAAATACTCTCGGTTGTATCTCAAACAGTCTCTGTCTAACTAAACTAATAACATTAGGGCTTGATTTGAATCGAACATATTCGAATTTGATTCAAAAAACCTAAAACGAACTATTCAAATCCAAACATGAACTTGAACTATAGTTTTGAAAATTGATGAACATGAATCTAAATACAAACTGTAGAATCAAACACGAACACAAATCCAAACTTAAATTAAAAAAATTTTAATTATATTTTATTAATTATATTTATTAATTATAGTTTTAAAAAAAATATAAATACTGTAGCAACCCAGGTTTGCCATGGTGGAATCCGTAGTTCGGGATGGATAACGAAATTGAGGATATATATGTGTTATTTGAAGTGCCTTGGATGTGTGTTTGTGATTAATTTCAGTTTGGATCAGAAATTGATTGGTTTCCAGCAGTTTCAGGCAAGCCATGTTTGAGCAGGACAAGATGCACGACCGTGTGCCTGCGAGAGCACGCCCGTGTGCCCTTGTCTCTGCGAAGGCACGGCCGTGTGCACGAAGTACACACGGTCTGAAAAGTTGGGGACACGACCGTGTGTCCTGAGGGGCACGGTCGTGTGTCCTTTATTTGCTTGAAAGGCCAAATTTTCCAGTAGCTTGCATGGTCAGACACACGACCGGGGCACGGTCCCGTGTGTCTGGGCACATGCCCGTGTGCCTTTGTGCAGCACGCCCGTGTGTGCATGCACGACCGTGTGCTTTTCCCTTGCACGGTCGTGTGTCCCTTGTGCACGCCCGTGCGTTCTCCTTTGCACGCCCGTGCTTCAACATTATTTTTCCAGAAAAGGCAGAAATGACTTTTTAAAGGTTTGGTAATCCATTCGAGGCCTAATAATCATCAGATAATCCAGAATACAGATAAGAAATGCAGCATATGCATTTATAGCATAGCATGTAGCCTGAAAGAGGATCCAGGGATCCGAATTCAGTAGTTTTCAGCATTCAGAACCCAATGTATGGGTTACAGTTTTGGGGTGAACTCGAAGGGGCATCTGTGGGACCCAACTTTCTGACACCAGTCAGTCTGCTCAGCATATCAGTACTCAGTTTTCTAGCCTGTCGCTAGAATGTTCAGCCCACTTGGCCAGGATGTCAAATCCATGTGTTCATCAGCCTGATCAGCACAGCAGGTACCTTTGGGTACACATAGAGATTCGCATGCATGCATATTCAGATTTCAGTTACCATATCATGACATTCATCTCAGAACTTGATTAATAATGAGAACAGTGAATCCATAAATCAGTTTCAGCACCCGCAAGCGCGTAGATGTATAATAGGGGCGAGATTAGGTATGTTTGCCCTTGTTTGTTGATTGCTTGGGTCGAGGGAAGTAAGGAATGCTTACTGGGTGATCTTTATCACTCATCCCTTTCCTTCTTCCTTCCTTTTCAGGTCAGTTTGCTGCTGGCGAGGAGCGGGTGGACTTAGGCTCGCGAGAGAGGACCCCACACATACTCTCTAGTTGTATTTTCTTTCAATTTTGGACCTGTGGGTTCTTGTATGTATTTTGTATATTCCAGATGTAAAAACAGATGTATAGAACAGTTATATGTGTATGAAAAGCCAGTTTTGAGCTCATTGTATATTTCATTTTCAGTTCAGCTTCCGCTTGAAATGTAATTTAGTTCAGCAGGTTTCTTTTCCATAGGATTCCCGTCTCGAGTGCCCGATTTCCAGTTTAATAAATAAAAAGAGCAGTGTTTCTCAGCAGCAGGGGTACTCGGGGCGACGGGTCCTACAAATACAAACTATACAAGTCAAATATAAATATAAACACAAATACGAATTGAATATGAATCAAACTATATGAACAGAACATGAACCTGAATTTTACTTTAAAAAATTCGATAAATACGAATCCAAATACAAATCGAATCATAAATAATAAATCTGAACATGAACATATATATGTTTGCATTTGGTTCAGTTTGAATCCAACCCTAGATAGCATTCCTCATCCTTTAAGTCATCTCCTACATCTACAAGTGGTGCTCTAATGTATATATCAACATCCTATGCTCTATTTTCATTATTTTTCCTTCTTGTTTTTGTGCCATCATATGCAATGAACAAAACAAATCATTAATTAGTTTTCAAAATATATGTTAATCTTTTAGAAACCCCCATTATTCAAATAAAACACTTGAAATAACACAATCTAATAGAGAGTATCAAAAAACAATTCAAAAAAAAGGAAAATTCAAAAAAAAAAAAAAACCCACCATAGATACTTACTTTGCGTATAAAGCATAAACGACAAAATCACGTGTATAGAAGAAATTTCCACCATGCATTCTTTGCGTGTTGTAGGCTCCCTCCCAATTTTTTAAAACTAACAAAAATCCCCCTCCCCCAAATGTGTATCATGCATATTGCATGCTACCCTTTTCACTTTTAAAAACTAACAAAATAAACATGTGCCTAACCTTCATAATAAACAGACTCCACACAAAGAAAACACATTATACGTGGTTGTCGAGTGGCACGTCTTCTAACAATTTCAGTCACCAAGTAAATCCCAACATCATCAACACCTATTATGGCACTAGTGCAATGACACATTTCAATCAAAATCATCAATAAACAATAATTGTAAACATTTTAAATTTTTATTTTTTCATTACAAAAATGTCGTAAATCAGAAGGAAAATTAATGAAATCTCTACTCAAGGCTTTCAAAAATTGATGTAATAAACTTTTGCATCATGTTCACTATCAAAAATCGCAAAGTTCATGCCTAGAATTCTAACTCACTAAAATTTGAAAACAAAGAAAACGTGTTTTGCATGTGTTATGCATACCATCCAAACCCTTTCAGTTTACTTTATATATGAGGGGCAGATTCATTATTTTAAAGCCACTCGTTCTACGCAAATCACATATATCATGTAGGTATGGTATTCTTTGAAAAAAAAAATTAATTCGTTAATCAAGAGTGTCACGCGAGCTTGGGTACGTGCAAATTTTTGGATCGATTTGTAAAAGTGGATTTAAATTGGATATTTTTGTTTTTCTAATTGAAAAATCAATTATTAAATTAATATTCCATAACTATATATATATTAGGCCAAAAGACTTTTCCCACCTAAGGAGTTTGAAATGAAAGACTTTTACTGATTAAGTTTGAAAAAGTTAAGTTCTCGTTTATTTGTCAAAGTCAATAATTAAGTTTAACTATTAATGAATATTTAATTCATTTTATTTAAATATCATAGTAGAGGTACATTTAAAGTGTAAACGTCATTTTTTAATTTTGTTATAGATAAATAGATATCACACCCACACTCATGTACATTTAACATTTTCAAATAGAAATTTCTCTTAATAGTTTTATTAGAAATTTATTTGAAAATGTATAGAAGAATAATATTTTGCACTATAAGTAAAATGATTATTTTAAAAAGATTCAAGAAATAAAATAGATATTAAAACAAAAGAATAGAAAGTAAATTATATGTTTAGAATCGTCATTCTTGCTAAATTACATAAAAATATAAACATAAATATTGAAAAAATATGAGAGACATTTTTGAAATTAATAATATTTAATTAAATAAAGAGATAAACATGCAAAATTGTTCATTATCTTCTCCATAGCAACCAAAACTTCTTTCTCTCCTTTTTCACTTTTTTTAAATTTTTTTTAAAGGAAATTAGGTGACTTGTGAAGGAAAATTACAAGAATTTACAAGAATGTGTGTTCATCACCATCTAAGGTAAGAACTTTACAAAAAAAAAAAGAATGTTGCAATTTCATATATTAAATGATATTTTAACTCTCTAAGGGTAGGTTAGGAATTTAAAAAGAAGGAAGCTATTCAAAAAAAGAAGCAAGAAAAAACTTAAGGGTAAATAAATTTGATTAGAAAAATCAAGTTTCTCATCTTAGGGTTTATGAAAAAATTAAAATATATTAGTTTTGATAGTTGATAATATATGTCATGGATAATATTATGAAGATGTAATGATATAACATTAATTGTGGAAGAAAATAATTAATTTAATTAAGGGAAGAATTCAACTGTATCAGGAAAATTAGAGATGGCGTAACTTTAATGCTAAGCATATGTTTATATAAGCATGATGAGAACTTGACTTGTTATGTACGGTTGAATGTTGTATTGATATAGTAATGCTAATATGTGATATTAATAAGTATTTATGATGTTTTCATGGCTAAATTTGATAAATAATAACTAAGAAAATGAAATATATCCTTTGACAGTGGAACATGCATAAAGGAAACATGTATATTGTTGTAATTTGGTACATATTAAGATTGAATGATCCATTTTATCTTAAGTAATCTTAAACGATAAAGATTAAGTTTGTTGTAACTTAAAAGTTAGTTATGTTAAAAAAAAACTAATGTGTCACACCTTAGTAGATATTACTCTTACCCTTATATTGATAATGTATGAAGATATATGACAGATAATGTATGAAGATATATGACAGATAATGTAGCATCCCAGGTTTTAGAAAAGCCCTTAGGGGTAGAGTTTTGGGGTTAAAAATAGAATTCAAGAATAGTTTGGGAGTCTAGAAGAGTTCAAGGGTGAGATGGTAGTTTTCCAGAGCTGTGTGGCCTTCGTATGATGCCTTTAGGGAGGTTTCAATCATGCGAAGCGCGAGAAATGGATTTCATTCATTTTCCCTTGGTGCACTCCCGTGCATCATCCCTACACGCCCGTGCAGGTGGGTAGAAAAGAGAGAGAGACGGGAGAGTTATTACATTTCTCACCCAATTTTCAGCCAATCTCTTCTTTGTTTCCAGCGGTTCCCAGCCCTAGACTCGAGATTCAGCTTCCAGCGGCTCCCATTCCAGCTAGAGATCAGAGAGATCAACTTGAGAGCTAGTTTTTCAGCGGCTATGTCGAGAGGTAAGTGTTCCTTACTCTCTCCTTGCGTTCCCAGTTTGTTTGGTGATGCTTGGAAATGTTTACCGGCGTTTCCAGCATATTATGTCATGTTGTGTATGTTTATATGATGCCATGAAGATGATATGATGCTTGTTTGATGATTTTCCACCCGAATGCATGCTTATTTCAGTTATATGTGTGTTAGTGAGAGAAATCTCCATTTTGCCATGGTGAAATGCATGATGTTAGGTGAAGGATGAAATTGATGATGATTATCTGTATATGGAAGTGCCTTGGATGTGTGTTTGTGATTAATTTCAGATTGGATGAGTTTTGGGTTGGTTTCCAGCAGTTTTAGACAAGCCATGTCTGAGCAAGGCCAGGAGCACGGCCGTGTGCCCGCACGAGCACGCCCGTGTGTCCTTGTCTTTGCGAAGGCACGGCCGTGTGCATGAAGTGCACACGGTCTGAAAAGTTGAGGACATGACCATGTGTCCTGAGGGACACGGTCGTGTGTCCTTCTTTTGCGTGGAAAGGGCCAGATTATTCCAGTAGCTTGCACGGCCAAGCACACGACCGGCACACGGTCCCGTGTGTCTGGGCACACGCCCGTGTGCCTGTGCTCTGCATGGCCGTGTGTGCTCAGCACGCCCGTGCGTCTTCTCTTGCACGCCCGTGCTCCAGCTTTATTTTTCAGAAAATACAGAAATTGATTTATAAAGGTTTGGTAATCCATCAAAGCGCTAATTGACATCAGATAAATCAGTATTCAGATAAGAAATTGTAACATATGCATTCATAGCACAACATGTAGTCTGAAAGAGGATCCAGGGATCTGAATTCAGTAGTTTCAGCATTCAGAACCCAATGTATGGGTCTCAGTTTTGGGGTGAACTCGAGGGGGCATCGGTGGGACCTAGCATTTTGACACCAGTCAGTTTGCTCAGCATTTCAGTTTCAGCTTTCTAGCCAGTAGCTAGAATGTTCAGCCCACTTGGCCAGGATGCCAAATCCTTGTGTTCATCAGTCTGATCAGCACAGCAGGTACCTTCGGGTACATTCAGAGATTCGCATGCATGCATATTTAGCTTTTAGTTTTCATGTCATGACATTCATTTCAGAATTTGACTAATAATGAGAAACAGTAATCCAGTAAACAGTTTCAGCGCCCCTAAGCGATTAGGCGTATGTATGGGCCGATCAGGTATGTATGCCCTTGTTTGTTGTTGCTTGCTTGGGTCGAGGGAAGTAAGGAATGCTTACTGGGTGATCTTCATCACTCATCCCTTTCCTTCTTCCTTCCTTTCAGGTCAGTGTGCTGCTGGCAAGGAGCGGGTGGACTGAGGCTTGCGAGAGGGGACCCCACACACAGTTTTCCAGTTGTATTTTCCATTTTGGACCTGTGAGGTCTTGTATGTATTTTTGTACATTCTCAGATGTAAAGACTAATGTACAGAACAGTTGTATATATTTATAGCCAGTTTGGGCTCATTGAATATTTCAGTTTATTATTCAGCTTCCGCATGTGTACAGTTGTCTAGCAGCAAGGTTTCTTTTCATAGGATTCCCGTCTCAGGTACCCAATTTTCCAGTTTATTAAATAAAAGATCAGTTTTCTTCAGCAGCAAGGGTACTCGGGGCGGCGGGTCTTACAGATAAGAAGAGATTAAGCAAAGTAAGAATAATAGAAATGTGAAACTTTATATGAGATACATAACAACTAAGAAAAGAATATATCATTGTATATACATTTATATACATATTTTTCAAGACTTAGTAAGTCATATAGCTTTTATAAAAGAATATTTTCTTACTTTTAAACTTAAATTTTTTAAACAGATTTATATGTATAAATTTAAGTTTTCAGTCAATGAAAATGCATAAAAACATGTAAATTGTAAACAAATTTTTTAACGAACTGTTGCGATAGAGAACTTATAAGTACTCTTACATGCACGTCACCAAAAGGAAGTGATATTAGATTTAAATGTATTATACAATATGTTTAGTGTGTATGTAGGATGGGGATTGTACCTACACAATTATGTTGCTCATATGGCCAAAGTTTCAAAGTCATGCTTTAGTCCAATCTAATTGGCAAGTAGAAACAAGTTTCATAAAGAAATAAGAAGTTTAGAAACACATGTTTTAAAACTATATTTGTATATTATAAATTGTATTAAATATTTTATGTCATGCATGTTATCTATCATGCCTGTACATTTATTATTTATTTTGTGGAGGAATTTAGAAAGATTAAGTGAGATTTAATAAGAATAAATGTAGTATCTCAGGATTAGAAATACCCTTTTGGGTAGAGTTTGGGGGGTTAGATGTGAGATTTAATATTAGATTGGAAGTTAGAAGAGTTTAGGGGTGAGATAGTAAGTTTCCTGAGCTTGTGTGGCTTGCGCATGATTTTCCTTGGGAGGTTTCTATCATGCGTAGCATGGGAAATGAAGAATTTTCATTTTTCCTTGTGCACTCCCATGCACTTTTGCCCTGCATGCCCGTACAGGTGTGTTAGAGGAGAGAGATGAAAGCTTAAGTGTTTTCTCACCCAAGTTATCCCATTTCCAGCTAAGGTTTCTTCTTATTTTCATATACTCCCAACCCTAGAACTGATTTGTAGTATCCAACAGCTCTCAATCCAGCTAAAGAAGGAAGAGATTAGTTAGAAAGAGATTTCCAGCAGTCATGGCAAGAGATAAGTGCTTCCTTACTTCTTCCTTGAGTTTTCCAACTTGTGGTTGATGTTTGATAATGCTTGGATGTGTTTCTAGCATGCTTATGAGTTATGTGAATGATTATGTGTTGATATGCTGATAAGAAATTGCTTGAGATGATGATTTCCACCCATGAACCATACTTGTTTATGCTTGTGTGTGATTATGTGAGAGAATGAGTTGTTTTGATGGTGGAATGTGATATGACATGTGATGGATGAAATTAAAGTATGTTGTATGCTTATTGAAGTGTTAGAAATGCATGTTTGAGATTAATTTCAGTTTGGTTAACGATTTGTGTGGATTCCTATAAGTTTCAGACATATGTCGTCGGTGCAAAGCAAGACACATGCCCATGTGCCTGCGGGTGCACGCCCGTATGCCTTTGTTTTTGCAGGGACACATACGTGTGTATGAAGTGTGCACGGTTTGATTTGCGGAGGACACAATCGTGTGCTTGAGAGACACGATCGTGTGCATGTTTTTCCAATGAAATGTGTAAAAATTTCAGAAGCTTGCACGATCAATACACAGTCCCGTGTGTCTTCACACACACCCGTGTGTTTACTTTCTGCACAATCGTGTGTGTTCTTTGCATGCCCTGTGTCTTGCCCACACGCCCGTGCACAAGCAATTTTCTAGGAGAATGTTATAAAATGAAGCAAAATACATGGGAAACCTTTCTAATAGCTATAAATCAGTGAATAATGGTAAAATGAGATAAATTAATGTTGCATAAGCATTACATAGCATGACATGTCAAAACATCAGTATGAAAATGGATCAAAGGATCCGAAAGTATTAGTCATTCAACATTCAAAACCTGATATCCAAGTTAGAGTTTTGGGTGAACTCAAGGGGGCATCTATGGGATTTTAACCTTCTGACTGCGGTCAGATCGTCCAGTTTCAGCTTATTAGTTTGATGACTAATATGTATATTTAGCTTTCTAGCTTTTCGCTAGACTGTTCAGCCCACATGGCCAAGATGTCTAATCTCTATGCTCATTAGCCTGATCAGCACAATACGTATCTTCGGATACGTATAGATTCATGTGCATGCATAATCAGATATATTCAGCATGATATGAGGTCATGACATTCATTTCATTGCATTATTCATTAACTAATAATGTAACCATGAGAACAGAATAAGCAATATTTAGTTTATTGAATGAGCAAGAAAATATATGAATGTTAGGGCCGAGGTTAGGTATGATTATCGTTTTACTTGCTTGCTTGAGTTGAGGGAAATAAAGATCGCTTACTGGGTGATTTTTATCACTCATTCCTTTCATTTCTTCTTTTCTTTTCAGGTATGTTTGGTGCTGATAAAGAGTTGGTGGATCGTGGTTGACGGGAGAGGGCTCCATATCAGTGTTTAGTTTGGTCTAGTGGGAATTTATTTGTAAATTTTGTATTTACTCAGTGTATATTGTATAAAACAGTGTATATATGTAAAATGTATTTTAGCCACCATTATACTTTTCAGTTTCAGCTTCCGCTTATGTAATCAATAGTAGCAGCAGTTTTTTTTCATAGAATTTTTGTTATGTATATCGAGAATCTCAGTTCATTAATAAAAGAAAAAAATAATTCAACAGCAACGGTATGCATGGCAACGGGTCCTACAATAAACGCATAGTCTATTTGATTTATTTACTAAGTCATTGGTGTTTATCCTATTAGATTTTATTAAATTTACAGGTACTTGATGAGCAGTGGTTGAGAAAGTCATGACATGGTCATTGAGCATGACATAGTTCGTTTTTTGGAATTATAGGGAAGTATTTTGGTTTTTGATATTGTATATAACTTCATATAATGTATATAAGTTTGTAACCTTTTTTTTTTTAGGTTGTAAATAAAATACATTACATAGAAAATATCTTTGCATCTTCTGTTGTGATGTCATAGTCTACAGTTTATCATGTTTTTATTATATAATAGTTGTGATGTTATTGAGTTATGAAAATCCAATTGTTTGATAACCTGGTAGTTGTGATTGAATTATTTAGAGTGTTTGTTATGATTATTTTGAATAAGATTAAGAGAAAATTTCTAACAGATTGTATTATTTTTAAGGAAACTCTTATTATTTTTCTTTAAAACTAACTCAACTAAGGAGAGTTTACAATAAATGTTTTTTTATATCTTGATTAAGAAATTGTCATATGTATTCCATTTATCTTAAAAATAATTATAGTTTCAATACTTTTTAATATATGACATTTAAATTCTTAATTTATCATTTTTTAAGGTATAATTATCTTTTTTAAACTACAAAAGATATATTAAAAATTTAAAATTTAATAAAAAAAAAACATCCCAATTTTTCTCAAATGTAATACACCTTTAAGATTTTTTAATAAAATTTTTTAAATTGTACAATTAATCCTCCAAACATATAATTATATGTTGTTGACACTTATATCTATATTTATATTAGTAAATATTTTTTTATTTTTAATTAAATTTAATATAAATCAAAGTAAAAAAAACCATTTAATAAAATTTTGAGAGCAAATTGTTATTTAGATTAGAGGTATTTTTTTCAATTTTTTTTTTAAATTAATAGAATTTGTTAACAAATTTAACAAATTGGTAAAGATTTGACTTTTTTAAACTCGATAGGTGAGAATTGTTGTTTCATCAAACTTTGGGTGGGACATAGTTTTTTGACCTATATATAAATAGTATTGATATTTGATGAAAATAATTTAAAAAACATGTTTAATGTAGCAATATATTTAGTAATAGTTTGTAAACACTTTGAAGATCTTCAATTCCTAGTTTGTGAATAACTGTTTTTCTTTTGAAATTATAACAACCCTGAAATTATTTTTTTTAAAGCTAATAATTTAAAATAATAAATAAGTGATCTTAATATGTGTTTTCCAAAGAAATGTATTGAGGATTCAAATATGTATTCATAAAATAAAATAGAAAAAATTTATTTATTTTGCCTAACATTATTTTGTATACATGTTTTACAGGGACTAGTTAGTAAATACGAAGAAAAAAAACCTTTTCAAACAAAATGTTAGTATTAATCTTAATTTTAATATTTTTTATGGACACATTTAATTAAAATCACCATAAATATTTCAAATACAAAATATTTTATTGACCATTAAATCTAATATAACACAATACAGAAATGTAAATTATAGTTTTAAAATTTTCAAACACAATACATAATTAAGATTTAATTATAGTATATCTAACAGATGTCATAGTAAAAATTCAAACTACCGTTTCAAAAATATAACCAGAATTCAAATTATAATTTACATCAGAAAAACAAAAAAAAAAAGAAATAGATTTAGAAATTCAACTCAACTTCACATGCTACACTAAGAAATAACATGACAAGATGCAGAACTTTCCACCAAAAAGGAACATGAACATCCATGTAGACACTTGCATACACAAGTTTTTCAGATTTAATATATCGAAAACCATTCCATTTACACCAAAACTAACGCTGTTTTTTTTTTTTTTTGAAATTATTAAAATGAATTTTGTAATAACTAATTAAAAATCACGATAGATGATTATTTTGTTTTACTAATATAAAGAGTTTCAACAATAATATATTAATTAAGTTCATTTTTATTCTCTATAGTTAAATTATATAGATATGATCCTCAAAGTTAAAAAGGAAAAAAAACGCATAAACCCCTAAATAAAAATAATTATAATGAAATTTCATATGGTTTTACCTAACTAAAAAGAGTTTTGGTGATTGGGTTCAAATTCTTTGTAATAAATTAGGGAATTGGAGACATAACCAGAAGTAGCTGGTTTTATTGATTAGAAATCAAAACTATAACCCGTTTCTGACCTGTAACCGAAATTTGATTTTATATTATTTTCTTATAATTTTTTGTGAACTTACCCCTTTTCTTTTTCTTTTTTTTTTTTTTGATTGTGAATAATGTTGCTTGTTCTGAGGGATCAAGCTCGCCATACTGCAAGAAAGAAGAATAACAAGGAGAGAGAGAAGGTAGTTTACGGATGATTTATATGGTAATCATCCCCTGTTTCTTGTTCTCTCTTCTTTTATCACGCATGCAATGACTAACCATCTAGCAGGGTTCAAATTCAACATTTCTATTCCGTTTTCCTTGAAGATTCCAGTCTTAGAGAAGCTATGTGCTAATGATACCTTCATCTACAATCCTCTTTATTTTTTTAACTACTTCCTATATAATCTTATTGCAGTATGTTATAGTTTGTTAAATTTTAAGCTTGAAGAGCTTTTAGTTTTGCTTACTAGCTGCTATATCTAACAAAACAGGATTCTAAAATTTCCACCATTGTTCTATAAAGGATCCTACCCTGTTTCTGTCCGTTTCAGATAAAAATCTATTTCTCCTGTATTTTTATATATTCCCATTCAACAATGAATACTTAAGATAGCATAACCTATGCAATAACAGACTTGGAAAAAAAAAACCATCTTTAAGCCAAACTCACTCCCATTTCAGAAGTAAAATGATTACTAATCATCCCATGAACATAACCCACATCCTCAAAATCAGGTCTATATAATGCATAAACTTATAAATATGAAGTTGCAAAACTGAAAAACATTGCCATTCTGCTAGTCATTAAATAAAGCAATCACACCCTAGTCACCAAAAATCTGTTGAGGAAGATAGTACCACCAGAGACAGATGGTGGGGCAAATCATCGCAACCTCCTAGCTTCTCTCTCAGACTCAAGAAGGGTTAGGATATCACCTTCTCTCACGGGTCCCTTCACGTTCCTCATGATGAACCGATTCTGATCATCCAAGAACTTGACTCTAACCTGAGTCACCTGCCCTCTTGAACCTGTTCGTCCCATGACTTTCACTACCACAGCATGCTTAATGGCTGAATCCATTCTGCATACAAAAATAACAAGAGAAAAGCAAAATGTTGCTCAATAAGCAATACAGCAAATAAACGAAACATCAAACTCAGATAAACAAACTTAACAACTATTTTCGTCACAAAATTTGCAATCCACACAAACGTACCTACTTCATACTAACAATAGAAACCTAAGAATTAACTCAACATTCTGGGTGCTCCTTAAGCTCACTTTGGAACAATAAAGAAAGCTAATCTTAAGTAAACACAAGTTTTTTTGCTTCTAGAAGATTCTAGGATCCTGGAGGCAGCCTATTTCATTGTCAAGTTCTCTAAGCGTATACAGAAGATCAATCCATAAAAAAGACGCTTATTATCCACATAATCTTCAGATTAAACATCAAATATTAAATGTAATTCATTATTTTCTCTGCAGCCAAACAAATCATTTATGAAAATAGACAAGCAAGAGTATAACTTTCACACCAGTAAATTTCATAATCTTCAAACTCGCAAAATTTTCTTTAACAAAGAGAATGAACAAGATTCTCGGCAGCCAAACAGATAAATCACAGCAACATACAATACACAGAACAAATTAATTTAACTAAAATAAAAATAATAAATAAATGAACGAGAAATTTCGATAGAACACGTTAAACAAGTTAAACCAAGCTCAAAAAGACTAAAAAGAGTCTATGCAATATGATGAATTTTTAACTAAAATCATAATAAATAAATAAACATACGAGAAAATTTGATAAAACAAGAAGTAAATCATGATAAAACATGCTCAAACGACGGTAAACAGAAGCTATACAGTAAGATGAGAGAGAACCGTTGACAAGCAAACCGGAGAGAAGAGGGCGAACCTCAGAAAGAAGTGAACTTGAAAGAGAGGCTGTAGAGCAGAAGCGGCTACCAATTCTTGAGCAGTTCTTTCAATGCAGAAGTAAAACCCTAATTCGAGGAGAGTTTTATATAGGCGGAGGAAGAGTAATTGACGGTTTTGCCCGAATGGTTGATTTACTGGGTAGGGGTATTAGGGTCAAGTGGTAAGAAATTTTGATACAAGTAGGAGTTTAGATATAGTGTTATTCTTGTCATAGTTGATCGAAGTGTACGATTTTTGTTTGGCACTGTCAACCGTTCGATTTGAGGTCGAATAATTATGGATCTAACTGTTTTGGGCCTGCTGTTTTAGTCCATTCAACCGTGTGGGCATCTGGTTACGTTTTGATATAATTTTCTAATTTTTTTGTAAATTAATTATACATTATTCTCAATTGACATTTCTCGTCTAAAGAATATAATTTTTAAATTGGCATCAATAACTTTTTGTCTTATTAATTCTCAGTATTTTATATTTTGAATATAATCAATTAATAAATTATTATTTGAATTGAAATTTTAAATGCAAGCGACATGATTAAAATTATCTTTTTTCAACTTTCAAGGGTTTAGGGTAAAGAAAATTAATATATTAGGAAATTAGACAACCCTGATTGCATTATAGTTGGTATATCATAAGAGAGAGGGTTTCTGACTGGGGATTTTTTGATGCAAATAATCCTCTCCAAGCCCCTCAACTAAAGGGCCACCTTGATGTAAACAATTTCACATCCAATAAAAATCAAGGCTTTTGGATTTATGCAAATTCATTGTTTCTCTCTCCGTTACGAGGGGCTTGAGGCATGTCGACTGGCTACGGTTGTGTTGACGTCCAACCTATTGTCTTCCTCTCAAGAGGAGCCAGGGACCATGGTTTACAGGCCAAGATAAACTTCTCTGGCTTCCTTGACGTAAAACAAAGAACGACTGTTGGTTAAATCTTCAGCTTCGCAACCCCCACAAAATTTAAGTGTTTAAAGCCTAAAACAGACTGCAATATTTAAATTTGTTTTTTAGCAAGTTGCAATATTTAAATTTTTACAACACATTATCTTCGACAACAACAATTTGAGATACATAAAAAAGGATGCATGTCTCTAAAAGCATTTGATGAATGTCTTTAGATTCTCTCTCATTTTCAATCTCATTCACTCATTTGTGTTTATTTTTTCTCAGGGGATTGTCAGAAATGGGACTTGTGGGGAATCTTACTGGAGACATTGGAGGGCTCACTGAGTTGCAATCTTTGTTTGTTTTAATCTGTTACTTTGTTGAAAGTTATACAAATTTACTTGAATTGTTAATTGAAGTTATGCATTCCTTAACTTTGTCTCAGGGATCTGTCATTCAATCGAGGTCTCGCAGGTTCAATCCCTCGGCAGATAGGAGACCTTCAGAAGTTGAATATCCTGCAAGATCCTGAAGCTTTGTTCTTCCTTTTGATTTCTCTAACGTGTTAGTGGCCTAGTGCATCCTGCTCCTTGTAAAAGGATCTCTAATGGAGTCTTTCTTCTTTCAGACTCTTAGTCAGCTGCAATTTCAGCGGTATCATTCCGGAAGAAATAGGCAATTTGACAGAGCTGTCTTTCCTGTAAGTAATAGCTAAAAAATTTAATTATAACATTGAAAATTTTACTCTTTGATTCACTCTACTCATAAAAACAACTCTTATTTCCAGGGCTCTCAACTCAAACTTCTTCAGTGGAACAATTCCTCCTTCTTTAGGCATGCTTTCCAAGCTCTATTGGCTTGACTTGGCAGATAATCAGTTGTCAGGAACGATCCCAGTTTCTACACAAAACTCTCCAGGATTGGACCTCCTAAAAAATGTTAAACACTAGTGAGTTCTTGAGCAAATAATTAAAAAAAAAATGATTAAACTGTGCCTTTTTAGAAGTGGCCAAGCTTCACTGCAGCCTTTGACAAATAGTAACTTATATTTCATAAATTTGCAGCCATTTGCAGAAGATCCATCTTTCCGGTTCTATTCCCCAACAACTTTTCAGCTCTGACATGGTGCTTTTGAATTTGTGAGTTGATATCCTCCTTCCATTTCTATGTATATGTCAGAAGTTTGTCTGTGCGTGTACGTATACACAGTATTGTGAAGCTTCTTGTTGTTCAATTGCCAGATTTCTTGACGATAATCAACTTACTGGCACCATCCCAAGCACTTTAGGACTTGTTCAAACTCTTCGAGTTCTGTAAGTAAAAATCTCCTAAAATTATCCATTTTTTATTTAGTTTTTGAAAATTTATTTCTTAGTTTTTAATTTTCTTTTCAATCTGCAACAGCCGGCTTCATGGAAATTTTTTGACAGAAGTACCATCAAATCTCAATAACCTTACAAACATCAATGAATTGTAAGCAGTCTTTTAACCAAAATTTTCAGCATTTATTATGACATTTTAATAACTAATTAAATCTGATTATTATATACATTTTTTCAGGAATTTGGCAAATAATAAGCTGACCGGCCCTTTTCCAGACTTAAGTTCAATGAATAATCTCAATTATGTGTAAGCTAATGGCACATAACTGACCATTCTTTTAATTTTTTTTTTTTTTTTTGGTTAATAAGTTTCTCTTTTTGAGGTTCTAAGATAACAATTTACCAATTGTTGTTGTTTCATCAAAGTTTCGAGTAATCAGGCGAGAAAAACCCAGAATACTAATAACAGAATAAGTAAATTATTATTTACAGGGATCTGGGCAACAATTCATTTGATCCATCAGAAGCTCCAGCTTGGTTCTCAACCTTATCATCTCTTACTGCTTTGTTAGTCCTCTGTCTCTCTGTTTAAAATTCTGGAAAATAAAATACCATTTATCAAAGTCTCATGATTCTGAATGTTTTCCTCCAGGATTGTAGAATATGGTTCACTTCAAGGGCTTCTTCCAGCTCAACTCTTCAGTTCCCACAGATACAACTAGTGTAAGCATTAGTAAAACCCTTATCTGCAGATAAATGTATGAAATTAGAAAAAGAAAAAAAGTAACCTTTAATTTGGCGTAAATCTGGCGTGATCATTCATGTGTTTCTCATTCATGATCACGTAAATCTGGTGTAAATGTATGAAATTCTTGAGCAGTTCTTGCAATGCAGAAGTAAAACGCTAATTTGAGGAGAGTTTTATAGAGGCGGAAGAAGAGTAATTGACGGTTTTGCCCGAATGGTTGATTTACTGGATAGGGGTATTAGGGTCAAGTGGTAAGAAATTTTGATACAAGTAGGAGTTTAGATGTAGTGTTATTGTTGTCATAGTTGATCGAAGTGTACGATTTTTGTTTGGCATTGTCAGCCATTCGATTTGAGGTTGAATAATTATGGATCTGACTGTTTTGGGCCTTCTGTTCTAGTCCATTCAACCGTGTGGGCATCTGGTTACGTTTTCATATAATTTTCTAATTTTTTTGTAAATTAATTATACATTATTCTCAACATTATTTTTTGTTATGCAGTATAGTTTCCAACCCATAAAATTGACTTTTCTCAATTTACAAATTGACATTCCTCCTCCAAAGAATATAATTTTTCAATTGGCATCAATAACTTTTTGTCTTATTAATTCTCAGTATTTTATGTTTTGAATATAATCAATTAATAAATTATTATTCAAAATGAAATTTTAAATGCAAGCTTTTTTCAACCTTCAAATAAAGAAAATTATAAGGGAGAGGGTTTAGGGAAAAGAAAATTAATATATTAGGAAATTAGACAACCCTAATTGTATTATGGTTGGTATAAAATTATTTTTTGATCTAATCGAATGTAATAAAATTGATTTTTCTTTTTCAAATACAGTGAATAAACGATATTTGGTATGATATGTTTTTAATTGTATGTGTATTGAGAAATGGGATATAACCCTTTTTACACTAATTTATTAGGTCTACCAATTATAAGCCAACAAATAAACTCAATAATTCGCATTTATATAATCATAATCCAAATTTATTATATGAAATATATTGGACATTCAACAAAATTAATTATGTTACATCTACGAAAGAACTCAATGGACTATACATTTACTAGAGTTTTATTAACCTAGATTTTGTAAGCCAACCTATATTTTGTCATAAATCTTTAAGTCTTTGAGTATGCCTCTCCTTGGCTCCAATCAATCAAGAGCTTGCAAAAATCAACAGAATCACATTTCAAGAAGTAATTTTCAAGATAAATGTTTGAAATTAGAAAAAGAAAAAAAGTAACCTTTAATTTGGCGTAAATCTGGCTTGATCATTCATTTTTTTTTCTCTCTTAACTCCATCTGAATTTTAGTGGTGGGGGCTTTTGGTTTTGTTCTTACACAACTGTTTCAACAGCCTAGCGTGTTGACCAGATATCCTCCCTTCCAGATTTTTTTTTTTTTTTAAGGCCAATTCATTAAATGTACCTTATATGGGCTTACACATAAATTTTGCCTTCAACCTTACTAGATATAATCTTCAAAAGAATTTAAAATTTTTGCCACAGTCATGTGGTGAATCTAATAATGACAGAAAAATTATGGCTAAAATTTATTTTTTTTTTCAAATTAAAATTTACTGTAAATGATTTTAAAGTGTTAAAGTTATAATTGTTAATTTTTTATTTGGTTTTCTTATATGAATTAGTTGATTTAGATTTTTTATACATTATTTAGCTTTCGTATATAGACTTTATTCTTCATTATATATACGTATAATACATGATAATTTATGTTATGTACAAAATACATATATATTCAAAACACATTATTATTTTTATTAGTATAAGAGCAGGTAATATCCCTTTACATCCTTTTGGTTTGATTCCTTCCTTTTTCACCCCTGCTAGTTTTTTTTTTTTTCTTTGTTTTAAATTTTTCCCTGGCAAACATAACTTCTCACACATGAAAATCTTCATTTTAGCCATTGTAGTTGAACATTCTTCGTCCGTGTCTGTGCTTCCTTCACTAGCAATTCCTTTGATCTATCTCCCTTTTCAGTGCTTCTTTTACACCAGCAAAATAGTTCTTCAGCAAGTTCTCATGTCTAACCCAGCACACTCAAATTCTCTAACAATGATTACAATTGACTCACCTACTTGAACAGAGCAATTATCATTATATATTTTTTGGAGAAACCAAGTCACTCTTTTGTAACACTTCTCATCAGACGGGTATCCTTTAAGAAGAATGCATGTTTGGTGAGCGAGCGTTACTTAGATTTAACTTCATGCATGCATATAATCAAACTTAATATATGCAAGAATAAAATATCAAAAGACTTCAATTGACAAAACCTCAACATCTTTCAAATAGAACTTCATATCTAATAATACATAGCATAAATGTGCAAAAGATGTTCATAACAATAAAGAACAATAGAAGAATCCAAATATATATATTGTAGAATTATAAACAACAAAGACAACAATGAATAGTTATCCCCTCATACAATCCTTTTCATTGTCCTGCATCCTATAACCACTGCTCACATGTTACCTATGAAATATAACATGAAAGGAATGAATGTTAAACACTTAGTCAATAGACAAACACTTGAGCTGCAATGTTAAAAACTTGAATTTATTTCATAAAAACTTTTCTAATAATTATATTTGTTCACGTCAATCATACTATGTTGAGATAGGAATTTGGTGCCCTAACCATGTTAACAAACATAATCTGATATAGTTCCTCTCTTCATGCATGCAATACACGTAGTACACGACTATGAGACTATTAATATAGCTCTGACCTTACTATTGGTGTGCCTTATTACAAGCATATGAATGACAGAGCTCACATGTGCCCCCTCACATGTACCTATGAATGCATCATTTATTCAAAGTTTTTATTGGCTTGATTTATGAGAGATTGATTATTTCATTAGAATTATGTCGCTCTCTTCTGAACAAATTCTTATATTCTGTGTGAAGGTAATTTTTTAAATATCAATTATAATTTTGAAAAATTAAAATTATGTCTCTTTTCTCTTTTTAAGTTTTTGTCACTGATACGAAAGGGAAACACCGGCCAAGCGAAATGCACCCGGTTAAACCCTCAATTGCTATAATTTGTCCAAACAACTTTAGTTTTCTGCCTTGCCTCTTTCATGTGAGACTTTTATTTTACCTTTTTTTTTAATTTAAAGAAAAACATTATCATTTTATTTGACTTAAAAAATTATTTTTATTAATAATTTTGAATCAAATATAAAAATATCAGTTGAGGATAACTAAAATTAGGTATCTTGATTTTTTTTCTCTTTATTTCAAGTATATGTCACCTTATAATCTTTAAATATTATATTAAGGAATCAGATAACGTGTAAATAATCGCCTTGATGACTCGTCAGTTATATTCTATCAATCAAATCCTTTATAACACTTACCCAAAAAAAAAAAATATAGAAGAAGATCAAATCCTCAATAATAAATAATTATAATAGTACTCAGCTGCAGCCTCTTCATGTACCTGCTTCTTCTACAACTGCCCCTGCCCTAAAACATTTTTCTTCTTAGTTCTATTGTCATATTCAAAATCGAATCTAAGTGAGTGAATAACCGCGTAGCTCCTCTGTAACGGTCGAATCATGGCGGTTTCCGAGGAGGAGTGTTCGACAACCAAGTCGCAATCGTCGCCGTCCTCCGCGTCGGTTGTGGCGCCTTCGAGAAACGTTCACTACCTCGCCAAGTGTGTTCTCAAAGGCAGCGTCGTTCTCCACGTCGCCTATGGGCACCTCCGCTCTCCTTCCTCCAACGACGTCGTTTTCGGCAAGGTACTTTAATTTTTTAATTTCTTCTTCTTCTTTTTTTTTTTTTTCAATTCATTGCCAGCTCTATACCATGGTTTTTTTTTTTTTTTCTCATGTATACTTTGAAATGTTAACTTAAGTGAACCTATTTGCTAATTTACTTACTGATTGTGCTACTTGTTGGAATCGGTAACCATACGGTGACGGTTTTTCGTAAATTATAGCTGGCTTTCTGCTGTGATTTGACAGCAGTTAATAATTTACAATGAAATGTTGATGGAAGTAGAAGGCATTGAAAATTTTGTTACTTGCAGCTTCTTTCGTATAGGATCGTACTTAGTTGCATTATACATGGTACTAGGATACGTTTAAGTAACTTATATTAGTTATTTTCATTCTGTTCCTTATATCGTGTACATTTTTGCATACTGCCCATTTACAAAATAACTAGCGAGCTCTCTGCCGTGCTTCTAATGTCAAGTAATGATTTACTTTTGAAGTGTTGTCGGAAATGTAATCTGTTTGACAAATTTAGTTACTTACTACTTCGTTAGTGCAAGGATTGGAATGGATAATGGTTCTAGTACGCTTTTTAGTAACTTTACATTACCAGGATTTTGCTCTTGGAAACATTGCAATTCCTATGTTGCACTTTAATTTATATTTTTATCATTTTCTTCCTACAAATTCTTACATTTTGGCCCGTTTTCAAAATTAATAGCTGACTCTCTGATGCTTTTGACGTAATTTATCACTTGGAAGTGTTAATGGAAATAATCTGTTGGCAAGTTTAGTTTCTTACAATTTCTTTAGTGCAAGGATCATATTAAGTTGCTGGAGTAATTCTGGTACTGCTATGCTGCTTTATAATTAGAAAACTTTTCTTCATTTTGTTCAAGTTATTCTACCAACATTTACTTGTATTTATATTGTGATTTGCTTGTTGCAAATGTACAATTGAAGTTTGTCTTTCTTTACATCATAGGTTAACAGGATCAGTTTTATCTTTGCACTTGCCAAAGGCCACTTAATTGATTTAAGTTTCCTTGATGCATAAATGGTATTCTTGTACTTATATGAAGTTAGGATTCATCCTTTAGTAAATTTCTTTTCTTTGGAACAAGTTTTATTGGATGTAAGATCATTGGATGCGGCTTGTTTTATTTATCAGAGGTAAATTTATTGCTCATAGTGGTGTTTCTGCTGTGCTAATCTAAGGAATCAATAGGAAGTTTATAGTGTACTATGTTTGTGTAGACCCTTTGAATGGGATGGAGACACATGCATGGAATCACAAAGAGTTGACAATTGAAACCTGTCCTGTGTTATATTTTCGAACTAAATGCCTCTAGAGAATTTGGTGGTTCCTTTTTTATTTATTATTCCTTATTATCTCATGGTAAATCAAACAGTGATATAATGATGTTATCTTATTTAGGAGACATCCATAGAATTGTTAATAATTGGTGAAGATGGGATTGCTCAGTCAGTTTGTGAGCAGGCGTTATTTGGCACAATTAAGGATCTTGCTGTCATTCCTTGGAATAAGAAGTTCTATCCACAAAATCCACAGGTCTTTTAGAGAATTTACTGTAATGAACACCTTATATTATATTTACTTTTAGTTTCATTTGCTGTAGTAGAAATGTTGTGGTTATCTTTTTGGTTCTTAATAACTCATTTTCCTGAATGAAAAAGTCTGTCTGATGACAGACAATTCTCTTGGGTAAAATTAATTGCTTGGTTCACACTATTATTGTCTTTTTGTCGATGCTGGAGAAAGATCTATTGATTGTCATCTCTGATTCTGGAAAGCTCTCATTTCTGACTTTTTGTAATGAAATGCACAGGTTGACGACTTTTTCATGCTTAGCTCAATATAGTTATTCCCTAAAAAGGCACAGTTGCATGACATCTTGATGGTGTTTACTTATTCAATGATAAACTACTTGTTGTTTGGATAGGTTTTTTCCTTTGGCGCATGTTGAACTTTCTAATCCGGGAAACTCAAGGCATCAGCTTGGGAGAAAGCTAGCTGTAGATTCCAGGCAAGTAGTTGTATGGTTATGGTTTTTTAATTTGGGACAATTTGGCCTCTCCGTTTAGGTGTTTTTTTTGTGATAAATGAAAGAATGAATGGTGGTGTAGTAGTTTTTATTTGCTAATTTGGCCTTTTCTCTCTCTTTTATTTTACCTAAGTTTTACTCTGTTCTTCAATACGTTTATTTTGACTTGGAGTTGGTTGATTCTTTGGCTGTCTTAACCTTTATCTGCAGATACAACTCTTCAGTTTCCCACAGATACAACTAGTGTAAGCATTAGTAAAACCCTTATCTGCAGAATCTTTTAGAAGGCAGGGAAATATAATCCTTTTAACTTTCCACAATTTGAAATTTCTCATAGCATCAACTTGGATAATAATCATGTACATTTGAATATTACTATAATCTTAATTTAAAATCACAAATTATTACTAATACTTGTTATAAATACATATAGTTTTATATTCAACTAATAGATTAATCCAAATAAACCATTTTAAAAAGCACTTAAAATTATAGCGTGGTCTTATATAATGTTTATGGGGTTAGGGAAAAAAACACTAAAAAGAATAAAAATACCCTTAAAACATATACAGGTTTATTCGCCATATCATAATCAAAAACCATGGTCAAAAGTTGAAAATGAAAATGTAAGTAGGGATTTTATTTTTTATTTTATATTATGTCAACAGGAAGCTGAGGAACAATTCTTTTAATGGCACATTGGACTTTGGAGGCCAAATTGGTCCACAGTTGCAACTTATTGATTTGGAGAACAACAAAATTTCTGCGCTGGCATTGAGTTCTGGACATGAAAATTCCAACTATACATTGAAGTAAGTCATTTTTATAAATCTTATGTTTCATCTAACTCTGTCCTGTCTTTGTTAACATGAGGGCTTCTCCAGCCTTGGCCGCAACCTTCAATTTTTTATGGTGGGGAATACAACATCACACTTGACATGTAACCAGAAACACTGGAATGTTTTAATTTAATTTTTATTATTTATAATTATTATCCATATATATTTAACATATCATATATTTTTATCGAGGAACCAAATGCTAATAATCGTCCTGTCTTCAGCCTTGCAGGGAATCCATTGTGCACTCAATCCCTCTCAAATGTTAGCTTTTGCCAACTTGGAAAGCCATATTCAACAAGCTTGGCTCAGTGTGGAGGCAAATCATGTCCTTCTGATAAAAAATTCAGCCCACAGAATTGTGAATGTGCCTATCCATATGAAGGAGAATTGAATTTCAGAGCACCCTCATTCAGGGATTTGTCAAATGTGAACTTGTTTCATGCTTTGGAAATGAGTCTGGGTGCAACTGGGGCTCAACCCTGGAGCAGTTTTTCTGCAGAATCCATTCTTCAATACTGAAGACTACATTCAGGTTCAGGTGGCTTTGTTTCCATCTGTGGGACTATATTTTAATAGTTCGGAAGTTGAGAGGATCGGATTGCAATTAGCTAACCAAACTTACAAGCCTCCCTTGGAGTTTGGCCCCTACTTTTTCATTGCTTCTCCTTATCATTTTCCTGGTTATTAAATCCCACTTCATTCCGCTGAATGTTATCTCCGGAATGGTGAACTGACTAGAGTAGATAGGAAGTTGAGTCATGAATTTGTTAAGAATAAAGTTACTCAGTTCAATGTATTTTGTTTTCGCATCATGAATGTGTTCATAGGCATTTGTTGTAGAAGCGAAATCATGTAGATTTTCAAGTGAGGAGGAATACATTTCTACGTAGGAAACTAAGCAAGAAACATTAGACAAATTGCATATGTAAGAAAACTTATTCAACATATCATTAAAGAACTTAATACAAAAATCTGTCCTCATCTCGAATGAAAGTGTCAAAAATCGTTGAGAGGCACAAAAACACTGAGAAACTTTTATAATAATAAAAAAATAAAAATGCAAAAGCATTCTATGCAAGGTAACAAAATTTCTATTGTCCATGAAAACATATTGCTCAAAAGACCATAGATAGTAGGTCTAAATTTACTTTCTATTTTTGCTCGATTTTCAATTCATTATCTCTATGCCCTTTTCACTAACTTCGCCTCCATTAATTTTTCCTTCTTCATGAACTTTGCTTCCTCCATTAGTTTTTCCTTCTTCCCGAAGTTGACCAATGTCATTAGCATTGCCATATTCAATAGTCCTACCTTCTTGGTTAACTTTTCCTTCTTCATCAGCTTTGCCCACTTCATTAGCTTTGCTTGTTTCATAACCTATTCCTTCTTCCTTAGCTTTGTTTCCTTCATGAATTTTTCCTTCATCAACTTTGCCTACTTCTTTCAATTTGCCCATTTCAATAACTGTACCTTCTTCCTTGGCTTTGCTGACTCCATTAGTTTTTCCTTCATCAAATTTTCTTACACCAATAACCTTGCCTGTTTCATTAACTGTTCCTTCTTCGTTAGCTTTTCCCCTGTCATTAATTTTTACTTCTTTGTTAACTTTTCCTTCAATCTTGCTGCCTTCAATAATTTTTCCTTCTTTGTTAAGTTCTCCTTCTTCAGTGACTTTGTCGACTTCGTTAACTTTGCCTGTTTTATTAACTGATCCTTCCTCATTATTCTTGCCTTCTTCATTAACTTTGCTTTCTACACTAGCTTTGTCTTCTTCGTTAGCTTTACCTTCTCCATTAACTGTTTCTTCCTCAACAACTTCTCATTTTCCATCATCTTTGCCTTCTTCAGCAACCTTATCCATGATAGTAATTTCCAATGGCCCAAGTGTCGCCTCAACATTCTTGCCTGAGAAGGTTAGAGATTTGATATCTCTGGCTTCCATGAACATATCTAGGGATGTCTGTAAAAGAAAATGATAAATTTTGCACTTTGAGTTATCTAACATTGTTATATAATTAATGCTAGTAGGATAAACACATCATCAAAATACAAGGCAAATCAGAGGAACTCCATGAAATAAGAAACTTCAGAGCAACCATAAAATTAAAGTGTATGCAAAAACATCCCCAACTCCCAAAAGCTTTACATTAAATAAAAAAAGAATCTGAAAATTTTTGTGAGTTGGTAGTCCTCCTAACAAACCAAGCATTGATTGAATACAAAGTTTTGAGGCTGCAGTAATTGTAAGATGATACCAAATATTAGAAAACTAAAGGTAAACTCTATTTCATGGTACCTTCTGTTTAAACAGAATGTACAAAGTTGCAGGATCTCAACCAAAACATGGTAGAGTCTGCAGATGCTAGTTGCCACTTTCTCATGAGCACTATCTAATTAAAAGATGAAGAAATTGTAAAAATTCCATCTAAAAACATCAAGGTTACTACTTACTAATATTTTGGGTTTTGCAGAATTTGATAACCATAAATTGGGACACAGTAAGGCGATAAAACAATCAACATGTCAAATGTTAATATCGTTTATGGCTTCCCAGTTGGACAACTTTACATGGGGTTAAGAAATTTCAAGATGTAATAAAAAACATTATATTTGGTTTACCATTAGATCCCATTTTCATCATTATATCATTCTGTTATGGATATCCTAAAGCAAGTGGAAGCTTTTTACAGTTATATATGCCTCTGTGTCATTCCCATTCTTCAGTATGAAGTCACCAATATGACACAAATGATTTCATAAAACAATCATCGTAAAGGCTACTTTAATCATACATCTTTTTCACTCAGAAAACACAGCTTGACATGGAAAAGCAGGTATTATGATATCAGCTAATGACATTGAGGTTCTATGCCATTCTGCTGGGTTATTGTTTGATTTATTTTTTCTCCAGTTTTTTTACATTAAAAATGGCAAAGCGCAGGAAGCCACATAAGAAGAATGATGATTTATGAATAAGAAAAATCATATGCATTGTGCTTAAGCATGCCACAGCACAGGCCACTTATCCTTACGATACTATATCAGAAATTAAGCTATACCGGTTTCAGAAGTTAAATAAACAAAAACATACGCAATCACATTTGACTAACCTCTTTTAGTTGCTCTACCCGTCTTTCAAGATCCCTCACAGATACTTCCTTGTGTATAATTTGAAGAACATATAACAAGTGAGAGTTTAGCTCATCCTGACGATGTTGATCTATCATACATTGAGGTACAACTTGACAAGCTTCATTGGACACACAACTATGCAGTGTCTGTCCATCGCTCTTCTCATGAGGCTTTCTGAGCACTTCTGTTCACATGGTATGATCTTCAAAGGGCAAACTGAATCATGCTTTTCCAGTTGGCCAGCAGAAAATAAGGCATTACAACCCTCATTTTCGCAGAGCACAACCTTAAAGCCACAGTTAGGAAGATGCTTAGGACGTTCTTCCTTTGTGTTAAATTTCATTTCACAATGAAAAGCATTCTTGAAATCAATATCCTTCAGCAAAGTTTGTGCAATTGCTTCTCTCTTATCCATTCGCCAAAACCCACTAACTTCCATCTCTTGTACAAAATCATCTATCTTATCTTCTCTCTTGTCACTCAACAACCATCCCGAAACCCGACAAAATAAATTCCTCTTCAAACTAGCAAAGTCATCAATAAAATTAGAAATGATATCAAATAGATGATCTGTAGGACCCGCCGCCACGAGTACCCCTACTGTAGAGCAATACTGTTCTTTTACTTATTAAACTGGAAAGTGGGTACCCGCAACGGGGATCCTACGAAAAAAGAAGACCTACTGCTACTGTACATTACATGTGGAAGCTGAAACTGAAACTAAATTACAAATGAGCCCAAACTGGCTTTTCATATATATAAAGTTTCTGTACAATAGTTCTTTACATCTGAGAACACTTACATTAAGTACAAGACCTCACAAGTCCAAAAACTGAAAGAAAATACATACACATGCTGAAAAGTATGTGTGGGTCCTCTCTCGCAAGCCTCAGTCCACCCGCTCTTCGCCAGCAGCAACAAAACCTGAAGAGGAAGGAAGAAGGAAAGGGATGAGTGATAAAGATCACCTAGTAAGCATTCCTTACTGCCTTCAACCCAAACAAGCAACAAACATACACACATACCTGGCCTCGACCCTATTCATACATCTAATCACTTGCTGGCACTACAACTGATTTATTTGAATGATTACTGATTTTTGTATTTCATTATTAATGCATGTCATGCTGTAATGTCATGTCATGCTAAATTGGAAACTGAACTGACTGATGATGCATGCATCTGAATCTATCTGTACCCGAAGGTACCTGTTGTGCTGATCAGGCTGATGAACACAAGGATTCGGCATCCTGGCCAAGTGGGCTGAACATTCTAACTACAGGCTAGAAAGTTGAGTACTGTACTGAGTAGTCTGACTGGTGTCAGAAAGCTGGGTCCCACGGATGCCCCATCGAGTTCACCCAAAATTGTAACCCATACATTGGGTTCTGAAGGTTGAAATCTATTGAATTCGGATCCCTAGATCCTCTTTCAGGCTACATGCTGTGTCATGATATGCATATGCATCATTTCTTATATGAATTCTAGCTTATCTGGTGATTATTAGCCATTGGATGGGTTACCAAGCCTTTACATTTCATTTTCTGAAATTTCTGGAAAAATTAAGCTAACGCATGGGCATGCAGAGAAGACACACAGGCGTGCATGCGCACACACGATCGTGCTGGACAAAGGCACACGGGACCGTGCACAGGCCGTGCTTCTGGTCGTGCAAGGTTCTGGAAATTCTGGTCATTCCATGCAAAGAAGGGACACACGACCGTGTCCTCTGCTCCCATGCCGTGTGCACTTGTCCTTATAGAAACAAAGGCATACGGGCGTGCTTATGCGGGCACATGACCGTGTGTCTTGTCCTGCTCAGACATGGCTCACCTGAAACTGCAAGAAACCATCCAATTCACAACCAAAATCAAATTAAATGAAATCAAGCATCTAAGGTACTTTAATATACGCATATCATGCATCAATTTCACCATTCATCATTCCCAGCACATTCCACCATGGAAATCTCATGTTTCTCTTACTAACACACTCACAAACAAGCAAGCATGCACTTTGGGTGGAAAATCATCAAACAAGGCCTCATATCATCATCATGGCATCATACAAACATACACAACATGTCATAATATACTGGAACGCCGACAAACGTTTCCAAGCATTAACAAACAAGCTGGGAACGCAAAGAGAGTAAGAAACACTTACCTCTCGCCATTGAAGCTGGAAACTCAAACTCAAGCTAATCTCTCTGCTTTCTAGCTGGATTGAGAGTCGTTGGAAGCTGGATCTCACGCCTAGGGCTGGGAACTGCTAAAACAAAGAAGAGATTTGGCTGAAAATGGGTGAGAATGCATAAATCTCTCGTCTCTCTCCTTTTCTACCCACCTGTACGGGCGTGCAGGGAAAGGTTGTAGGATCCGCCGCCACGAGTACCCCTGCTGCTGAATAATATGGGGAGCTTTTATTAATAAACTGAAAACTCGGGTACCCGCGACAAAAATCCTACGAAAATAATAAAACTTGAAACTACTGTACATTACATTCTGAATACAATGCGGAAGCGTACATTAATTAAAACTGAAATATACATGATCTGTTCTGTACAATGAGCCCATGATGGCCTTCTCACATATACAAACTGTTCCTGTACATCTGGATACATAAAACATTTACAAAATGACCACACAGGTCCAAAAATGAAAGTACATACTGAGATCATGGTGTGGGCCCTCTCCCGCAACCTCGAACCACCCGCTCCTCGGAAACAACACGAACGCCTGAAAAGGATGGAAGAAGGAGGGGGATGAGTGATAAAGATCACCCAGTAAGCGCTCCTTACTTCTCTCAAAACCCAAGCAAGCAACACATAATAATCATATATACCTGGCCTCAGCCCTATTCATACATCTAGTCGCTTGCTGGAATCTGTAACTGATTATCTGAATCTCATTCATTTACTGTTATCATTATTATTCATGTCATGATGTGTATGTCATGCCATGCTAACTGAAAATACTGTGGATGCATGCATCTGAATATCTCTCTATATCTGTATGTACCCGAAGGTACCTGCTGTGCTGATTAGACTTGGTGAACACAGAGATTCGACATCCTGGCCATATGGGCTGAACAGTCTAGCTACTGGCTAGAAAGCTAAATATACTGCTGAACGATCTGACTGGTATCAGAAGGCTAAATCTGAATGCTGCTGGACATTCTGACTGGTGTCAGAAAGTTGAAACTGTAATGCTGAACAATCTGACTGGTGTCAGAAAGCTGAATCCCACAGATGTCCCCTCGAGTTCACCCTTACTCTTACTGATACATCAGATTCTGAATACTGAATACTTCTGAATTCAGATCCCTCGATCCTCTCTCATACTGCATGACATGCTATGAAATGCATATGCAACTTAATTATCTGAATTTATGCTTATCTGATGCTTATGTGAAGTAATTTAGCCATTAATTGAATTTCCCATGCTTTATTTCTCATTTTCTTTCTTTTTCTGGAAATCTGCTGATGCACGGGCATGTGGGGCAAAGCACACGGGCGTGCATGCCTCACACACGGGCATGTTCATCAATATGCAAAAAACTCATCCATGACATCAAAATTCATAAAGCAAGCCGGGAAACTCAAGGAAAAGGTAAGCGAACACTTACCTCGTGCCATTGCCTTTGAAAGCTTTCTCTTACGACTAATCTCTTGGCTTTCTAACTTGATTGAGAGCTACTTGCTGCTGGACTTCCTCTCTAAGGTTGGGAGGAACTGAAATAAGAAAGAAATGGCTGAAAATTACAAAGTGGGTGAGAAAAGAAACTAATTTCTCTCGGCTCTCACTTATATACTATGCCATGCACGGGCGTGCACAATGAAAAATGAGTATTTCTCATTTTCCGCTCATTCGCTCACTCGAATCTTTTCGAAAAGATTCACACGAAAGCCACACAGGCTCCCAATCTCTCTCTGAATCTCGTTTCTAACCCCAAAACTCTTCTCCTAAGGGCTTTTCTAACCTAGGATGCTACAAAGGTGCACGAGAGTACACCAGGAAAAATGAATATAATTCATTTCCCACGCTTCGCATGATTGAAACCTCCCTAAAGGTATCATACGAAGGCCACACAACTCTGGAAAACTACTAACTCACCCCTGAACTCTTCTAGACTCCCAATCTATTCCTGAATTCTATTTCTAACCCTAAAACTTTACCCCTAAGGGTTTTTCTAACCTGGGATGCTACATTCCTCCCCCCTTATAAAAATTTCGACCCTGGAATTTACCTGAATAACTCTGGAAACCTATCCCTGATCTCAGACTTTACCTCCCAAGTGACTTCTTTCACACGCTGGCTGTGCCACAAAACCTTGACCAGTGGGATCTCTTTGTTTCTGAGGACTTTAACTCTAAAGTCCAGAATCTGTACTGAAAGCTCTTGGTAGCTCAAGTCTTCTCCCAACTCAATCTCTGAAAACTGAAGCACATGCGATGGGTCTGCCACATATTTCCTTAACTGTGACACGTGGAAGACGTTGTGAATTCTGTCTATGCTGGCTAGCAGTACTAATCTGTAGGTAACTGTCCCTACTCTCTCAAGAATCTCGTAGGGACCAATAAATCTGGGTGCTAACTTTCCCTTCTTGTTAAATCTGAGAACTTACCTATAGGGAGCAATTCTCAGGAACAACTTATTGCCCACTGAAAATTCTATCTCTCTGCGCCATAGATCAGCATAACTCTTCTATCGATCTTGGGCCTGTTTCATCCTTTGCCTGATGATCTTGACTTGCTCAATCATCTTCTGAGTAGTCTCTGGTCCCACTGCTATCTCCAAGGAGTCTCTCTTTCCAATTTCATCCCAAAAGAGAGGAGATCTACACTTTCGACCATACAATACCTCAAATGGAGCCATCTGGATGGTCACCTAATAACTATTGTTGTAGGTGAACTTCATTAGAGGAATCAACTCTATCCAATCAGTCTAGAAGTCTATACAATAGGCTCTCAGCATGTCATTCAAAACCTTATTCACCCTCTCAGTCTGACCATCTATCTGAGGGTGATATGCTGAGCTGAACTGCAGTCTGGTTCCCAATACTCTCTGCAGAGATCTCCAGAAGGCTGACAAGAATCTAAAGTCTCTGTCTGACACTATCGTCCTGGGAACCCCGTGGAGTCTGACCACCTCTCTAATGTAGAGTCGTGCTAGTTGCTCTGTAAACATGCCAGTCTGATCGGTAGGAAATGAGCCGACTTACTCAGCCGATCCACTATCACCCAAATACCATCAAATCCTCTCTGGACTCTAAGAAGATCAGAGATGAAATCCATGGAGATGTCATTCCACTTCCACTCAGGAATACTTAAGGGGTGAAGTAATCCTGAGGGTCTCTGGTGCTCTGCCTTCACTTGCTGACATACCAGACACCTAGAGACGAAGTCTGCTATATCCTTTTTCATCCCCGACCACCAGAAACTTTTCTTGAGGTCTTGGTACATTTTCGTGCTGTCTAGGTGTGCTGAATATACCACACTGTGCGCCTCTGATAAAATCTTGTGTCTCAACTCTAAACTCTAGGGCACATAGACTCTATCTCTGAACCTCAAGATCCCATCTCTGAACTCAAAGTCTGGTACTGCTCTCTCTGACACCCTTTGAAGCATACTCTGAGTCCACTCATCTGACATCTGACACTCTCTGATCTCATCATACAGGGAAGATCAGATGCACAGCCTGGAGAATCCCGTAGACATAATCTCAATCTGCTCTCTGATTAACTCATGCTGTAACTCTCTCTGAATTGATAGGCTGGATAGAGCCACTCGCCTGTTCAAAGCGTCAGCCACCACATTGGCTCTCCCTGAGTGATATCTGATGTCGCAGTCGTAGTCCTTCACTAGCTCCAACCATCTCCTCTATCTCATGTTGAGCTCTTTTTGGGTGAAGAAATATTTCAGACTTTTGTGGTCTGAATATATGCTGCATCTGACTCCGTAGAGGTAATGTCTCCAAATCTTCAGGGTAAATACGACTGCTGCTAACTTCAAGTTGTGGGTAGGGTATCTCAACTCATGATTTCTCAATTGCCTAGAGACGTAAGCAATCACCCTACCATTCTGCATCAGAACCGCTCCGATCCCCTAATGGGATGCATTTATGTATATATCGAACTCTACCCCTTCCTGGGGTAGCGCCAAAACTGGAGCACTGGTCAACCTCTGCTTGAGCTCCTGAAAATGTTGCTCGTACTCTTCTGACCACATAAAGGGAGTCTCTTTCCTAGTCAAGGTAGTAAGAGGCCTCACTAGGCTCGAAAACCCCTCAATGAACCTCCGGTAATAGCCTGCTAACCCAAGGAAGCTTCTGACTTCTTTCACTGTCTTCGACCTTGGCCAACTCAGAATCGCTTCTACCTTGCTGGGGTCCACTGAAATGCCTTTTGCTGATACCACGTGGCTTAGGAATGCCACTCTGTCGAGCCAGAACTCACACTTGGAGAACTTGGCAAACAAATATTGGTCTCTCAGTCTCTGAAGCACGAATCTAAGATGCTCCTTGTGCTCTGCCACATTTCTGAAGTAAACCAGAATGTCATCAATGAAAACCACCATGAACCGGTCAAGGCAGTCATGAAATACCCGATTCATCAGATCCATGAAGATAGCTAGGGCATTGGTCAACCCAAATGACATGACCACGAACTCGTAGTGCCCATAACGAGTCTTGAATGCTGTCTTGGGGACATCTCTCTCTGCTACTCTGACTTGATAATAGCCAGATCTAAGGTCGATCTTAGAGAATACTGTTGCACCTCTCAACTGATCGAAAAGGTCGTTGATCCTCGACAGGGGATACTTGTTCTTCACCGTCACTCTATTCAGCTCCCTATAGTCGATGCACATCCGCATTGACCCATCCTTCTTCTTCACGAATAAAATTGGAGCTCCCCACGGTGAACAGCTTGGTCTGATGAATTTCTTATCGACCAGCTCTTGCAACTACTTTTTCAACTCTTGGAGTTCAGCTGGAGCCATCCAGTACGAAGCCTTGGAGATTGGAGCCGTACCAGGGAGAAGCTCAACACTGAACTCTAACTCCCTGTCTGGAGGTAGCCTTGGCAACTCATCTAGGAAGACATCTTTGAACTCTCTGACCACAGACACCTCTTCGATACTTGGCCCCACTGAATTGCTGTACACAACATTGGCCAAGTACCCTACACAACCCTGCCTCATCAATCTGCTCGCCTGGATGCACGAGATCATCATGCTCTCTACTCTGCCCTCACCAAATATAAAACAATCAGGGTCTATGTGGAATCTAACTTTCTTTCTTCTACAGTCTATTTCTGCATCATATTTCCCCATGAAGTCCATCCCCAAGATCATATCAAAGTCTGCTAACTCTAGTAGAATCAGATAAATACTCATCTGTCTACCCATGACCTCTATCATCTAATCTAAGAAAACTCTATCACTCACCACATAACCCTTATCTGACATCTCTACTAGGATACTCCTATCGGCTAAACTAGGGTTAACCCCTAATCTCTCCACTACTCCCCTGAATATAAAGCTGTGTGTGGCCCCGCAATCAACCAAAACAGATAATAGAGTATCGAAATAAAGCAACTGACCCGTGACTGCATGGGGTATGACATCTGCCTACTCTTGGCGGACAGCATATACTCTGGCTTGCCATCACCACCTCCTAAAGTACCAACACCTCCTCTAGGTGCTCTGGCTCCTAGTTTGGGAAAGTCTGCTCCACCCCTATCAGCTTCAACTCCCCCTCTGGGTGGACCTCCTTTACCTCTGTACTGACCACCACCATCTCTGCTGGGCCTAACACTAGCTCTACCTCTGGCTGGGCACTCTACCATCCTGTGCCCTGGCTGACGGCACAAATAGCATACAATCTGTCTGACAAGGCACTCTCCAGAATATCACCTGTCACATCTGGTACACTGTGGCAAGGAAAACTATGGTGTAGTCCTCTGTCTCTGCATACTTCTGGCTGATCTCTTGGCCTGCATTGGCCTCTTGCCCTTATCTCTGTCATCTGACCTCTGATCTCTGTCACCCACTCTGGTCGACACACCCATCCTTTAAAGACCAGCCTCTGATCTGAGTGCTCTCCCCAAAGCATCACTGAATCGCTGGGGAGGATCTACTCCAGTCATAATATCCTTGGCTATTATAGGGTGCAAGCCATGGATGAACTTCTGTATACGTCCTATCTCGGTCCCCACCAAACTAGGGACAAACCGTGCCAGTGCATTGAACTTTATCGCATACTCCTTGACTGAACTGGGCCCCTGAATCAAATCGATAAACTCCTAGGCATTGGCATACATCATCTTTGTGCCTCGGTACTCGGTATCAAACAGCCGTCTGAACTCTGCCCAGGTAAGCTGATCCTCATTGATGGTAGCCTTGGCTAGGCCCCACCAAACCTTGACATCCCCTTTCAAAAGGAACACCGCATATCTGACTTTCTTCCGCTCTGACAGTGTGAAGAGGCCCATTACACTCTCCACTGACTCAATCCACTCTTCTGCCACTGCTGGATCCCTGGACCCATTGAATTTCGACGGCTATAAAGACCCTGGCAGATGATAAATGAGGTGCAGTCTCTCTGATGAACTGGTGCCAGCTATCTTTGTACTCATAGCCTGGCTATACTCTGTAAAAAACTTAGCTGAAACCCGGTATCCCTCTCTAACCACTGAGGTTGAAACTGATAACCCTCTCTGACTGACTGAGACACTGAATAATACTGTGGCTGAGGCTGAGACTGTGGCTGAGACTGTCTTCTTTTTGAAGTTTGGTAGGCTTCATACTGTGGGGGATTAACTCTAGCTGGCTCTTGCACATTACCCATACTAGCCTGCTGTAAACTCTCTCTAACAACTTCTCCAATCATTTCCCTTAACTGTTCTCGCCTGATAGACACATGAGAGGCACTCTGAGATCACCGCCTATCACTCACACTCATAGGACGGACAGAGGGACTACTACTGGCCTCATCTACGTATCTAGGGACATATTTTTCTCTATCTATAGCATCACAAGCAAACAGGGTTAGAAACGTAAAACACATCAAAGCTAGAAAGAAATACCTGACTGTACTGTGAGGAGGGTCTTGACAATGGCTGCGAAGGAGAGAAAATAGACACCATACACTTACAACTCAAATAACTACTGAAATGGCTCAGAGAACATGCTCTGATACCAACAATGTAGAACCCGCCGCCACGAGTACCCCTGTTGCAGAGCAATACTGTTCTTTTACTTATTAAACTAGAAAGTGGGTACCCGTGAAGGGGATCCTATGAAAAAAGAATACCTGCTGCTACAGTACATTGCATGCGGAAGTTGAAACTGAAACTAAATTACAAATGAGCCCAAACTGGCTTTTCATATATATAAAGTTTCTGTACAATAATTCTTTACATCTGAGAACACTTACATTAAGTACAAGACCTCACAGGTCTAAAAACTGAAAGAAAATACATACACATTGTAGGACCCGCCGCCACGAGTACCCCTGCTGCTGAAAGATATTGATCTTTTATTAATTAAACTGGAAGTCTGGGTACCCGCGACGGGAATCCTACGAAAAAGAAAATACTACTGCTGATCTGCATTACAAGCGGAAGCTGAAACTAAATCTGAAATATACAATGAGCCCAACTGGCTTTCATACATCTATAACTGTTTTATAGATCTGTTTTACAACTGAGTACCTATACATTTACATAAAGTACAAGTACAAGACCTCACAGGTCCAAAACTGAAACAAAATACAAACTGGAGAGTGTGTGTGGGGTCCTCCTCGCCAGCCTCAATCCACCCGCTCCTCGCCAGCAGTACACTGACCTGAAAAGGAAGGAAGAAGGAAAGGGATGAGTGATAAAGATCACCCAGTAAGCATTCTTTACTTCCCTCAACCCACGCAAGCAGCAAACAAGGGCACACATACCTGGTCGGCCCTATATATGCATCTAAGCGCTTGCGGGTGCTGAATCTGATTATCTGATGTATGCTTATTCTGTTATCTAGTTATTGGTTTCAGATTATCTGATTAATGCATGTCATGTCATGCTATACTGAAAATAACTGGCAATGATGCATGTATCTGATACTATGTCTGAATGTACCCGAAGGTACCTACTGTGCTGATCAGGCTGATGAACACAGGGATTCGGCATCTTGGCCAAGTGGGCTGAACATTCTAGCTACTGGCTAAAAAACTGAAACTGATCTGCTGATATGCTGCTGAGCTGACTGACTGGTGTCAGAGAGCTGGGTCCTACAGATGCCCCCTCGAGTTCACCCCAAAACTGAAATCCATACATTGGGTTCTAACTGCTGAAATCTACTGAATTCGGATCCCTGGATCCTCATTCAGGCTACATGTGCTATGCATGCTTATGCATCTGTTCTTAGCTGAAATCTGGATTATCTGATGATTATTAGGCCTTGGATGGATTACCAAACCTTTAACAATTCATTTCTGCCTTTTTCTGGAAAATCTGGAAGGCACACGACCGTGCAAGGAAGGCACACGGTCGTGCACGCAGTACACACGGCCGTGCTGGGCAAGGGCACACGGGCGTGTGCCCCGGCACACGGGTGTGTGCCCCAGCACACGGGACCGTGTGCTGGCTGTGCGTCTGGGCGTGTGTGCTTCTGGAATTTCTAGGCCATTTCATGCAAAGATGGGACACACGGCCGTGTCCCTCAGGACACACGGTCGTGTCCCTGCGTTTTCCTACCCGTGTGTACTTCGTGCACACGGTCGTGTCCTTGCAGGAACAAGGGCACACGGGCGTGCTCTTGCGGGCACACAGTCGTGTGTCTTGTTCTGCTCAGACATGGCTCGCCTGAATCTGCTGGAAACCAACCCAAACCTCATCCAAACTAAAATTAACTGAAAACATGCATAAATGGCACTTCAATATTCATACATCAATCATCAATTTCAACATCCATCCATTGCTATTGATTCCACCATCAATGCATCAAGTTTTCTCACACTACACTCACACAGCAAAGCATGCATGGTTCTGGGTGGAAAATAAGCATAGCAATCAACATATAATCATCATCTCATCATCATATACACATGCAAGCATAGCATCTCAAGCTGGAAATGGAAACACACGTTTCCATCCACATCAAACAAGCTGGAAAACTCAAAGAGAGAGTAAGGAACACTTACCTCTCGACATGGCTGCTGGAAGCTTATACTCAAGCTATTCTCTCTGATCTCTGACTGGATTGGGAGCTGCTGGAAGCTGGATATCACGCCTAGGGCTGGGAGCTGCTGAAATGGAGAAGAAAACTGGCTCAAACGGGTGAGAATAATGAAATAACTCTCGTCTCTCTCTCTTTAATCCCACCTGCACGGGCGTGCAGGCTTGGCGCACGGGAGTGCGCCTGGGAAAATGGATAAAATCCATTTCCCGCGCTTCGCATGATTAAAACCTCCCTAAAGGCATCATACGAAGGCCACACAACTCTGAAAAATTACCAACTCACCCCTGAATTCTGCTGAACTCCCAATCTATCTCTGAATTCTATTTCTAACCCCAAAACTCTACCCCTAAGGGCTTTTCTAAAACTGGGATGCTACACACATGCTGAAAAGTGTGTGTGGGTCCTCTCTCGCAAGCCTCAGTTCACCCGCTCCTCGCCAACAGCAACAAAACCTGAAAAGGAAGGAAGAAGGAAGAAGGAAGAAGAAAGAAGGAAGAAGGAAAGGGATGAGTGATAAAGATCACCCAGTAAGCATTCCTTACTGCCCTCAACCCAAACAAGCAACAAGCATACACACATACCTGGCCTTGACCCTATTCATACATCTAATCGCTTGCTGGCGCTACAACTGATTTATCTGAATGATTACTAATTTCTGTATTTCATTATTAATGCATGTCATGCTGTAATGTCATGTCATGCTAAACTAGAAACTGAACTGACTGATGATGCATGCATCTGAATCTATCTGTACCCGAAGGTACCTGCTGTGCTGATCAGGCTGATGAACACAGGGATTCAACATCCTGGCCAAGTGGGTTGAACATTCTAACTACAGGCTAGAAAGCTAAGTACTATACTGAGCAGTCTGACTGGTGTCAGAAAGTTGGGTCCCACGGATGCCCCCTCGAGTTCACCCAAAATTGTAACCTATACATTGGGTTTTGAAGGCTAAAATCTATTGAATTCAGATCCCTAGATCCTCTTTCAGGCTACATACTGTGCCATGATATGCATATGCATCACTTTTTATCTGAATTCTGGCTTATCTGGTGATTATTAGTCATTGGATGGGTTACCAAGCCTTTACATTTCATTTTCTGAAATTTCTGGAAAAATTAAGCTGACGCACGGGCGTGCAGAGAAGACACACGGGCGTGCATGCGCACACACGACCGTGCTGAACAAAGGCACACGGGCGTGTGCCCAAACACACGGGACCGTGCACAGGCCGTGTAAGGTTCTGGAAATTCTTGGCCATTCCACGTAAAGAAGGGACACACGACCGTGTCCCTCAGGACACACGGTCGGGTCCTCTGCTCCCAGGTTGTGTGCACTTTGTGTACACGGGCATGCTCATGCGGGGACACGACCGTGTGTCTTGTCCTGCTCAGACATGGCTCGCCTGAAACTACAGGAAACCATCCAATTCACAACCAAAATCAAATTAACTGAAATCAAGCATCCAAGGCACTTCAATATACACATATCATGCATCAATTTCACCATTCATCATTCCCAACACATTCCACTATGGAAATCTCATGTTTCTCTCACTAACATACTCACAAACAAGCAAGCATGCATTTTGGGTGGAAAATCATCAAACAAGGCCTCATATCATCATCATGGCATCATACAAACATATACAACATGTCATAATATACTGAAAAAGCCGACAAACGTTTCCAAGCATCAACAAACAAGCTGGGAACGTAAAAAGAGAGTAAGAAACACTTACCTCTCGCCATTGAAGCTGGAAACTCAAACTCAAGCTAATCTCTCTGTTCTCTAGCTGGATTGGGAGCTGCTAGAAGCTGGATCTCGAGCCTAGGGCTGGGAACTGCTGAAACAAAGAAGAGATTTGGCTGAAAATGGGTGAGAATGCATTAATGTCTCGTCTCTCTCCTTTTCTACCCACCTGCACGGGCGTGTAGGGAAAGGTGCACGGGAGTGCACCATGGAAAATGAATAAAATTCATTTCCCACACTTCGCATGATTGAAACCTCCTTAAAGGTATCATATGAAGGCCACACAGCTCTGAAAAACTATTAACTCAACCCTAAACTCTTTTAGACTCCCAATCTATTCCTGAATTCTATTTCTAACCCCAAAACTCTACCCCTAAGGGCTTTTCTAACCTGGGATGCTACATGATCAGATACTTCCCCATCCTCACCTTCTAGTATAACAGATTCCGCAACAAAACTTTCACTTCGCTGGGTAAGGTACTGCACCATTTCAGTCCTAATATCAACTGCCACTGTACCAGGCGTCTTAAAGATATCACCTGTCGTGCTATCAACACATGCAGAACCTAATCCAGGGAGAAAAGCTTGTGCTATTTTGTGAACTAATTTTGTGTAAAAAAGATGACAATGAAATGAAGGACTTTCCTTATTCTTATCTTCAATCTTCTCTGGTAAAAGATCCTCAGCTGAAGCAACATTTGCATTCATGTTTCAACTTACCTACAAAAGAAATTACACATCCAACACAATCAAAAGAGATGAAAATCGAAACTGCTTTTAACATGAAGATAAAAACATATTAAGTTTCAAAACCAATTCAAATTTCCATTCAAATCTATAGCATTGCATTAATATGAGATACTAATTTCACCATTTAAAATAAAAAAATTAACATTTCTCAAAATTCCCATTTTAAAAACATGAATCTACCAAAATAAAAACATTAAAACTCAAAAATTAAAGAATTTGAAATATGAAGAAACAAAAACACATAAAATTTCAGAACAAATTTAAATCAACAGCCTTGCATCAACCAAAAAAAAAAAAAAACTCGAAATTTAAAGACATTGAACAAGGAAATGAGAATTACCCTGTATTTAATTCCCAAATTAAAAGGTTTTATGAACCAATCAATCAAGAGCCCGCAAAAATCAACAGAATCACATTTCAAGAAGTAAATTTCAAGATAAATGTATGAAATTAGAAAAAGAAAAAAAGTAACCTTTAATTTGGCGTAAATCCGACGTGATCATTCATGTTTTTCTCATTCATGATCACGTAAATCTGGCGTAAATGTATGAAATTCTTGAGCAGTTCTTGCAATGCAGAAGTAAAACTCTAATTCGAGGAGAGTTTTATATAGGCGGAGGAAGAGTAATTGACGGTTTTGCCCGAATGGTTGATTTACTGGGTAAGGGTATTAGGGTCAAATGGTAAGAAATTTTGATACAAGTTGGAGTTTAGATGTGGTGTTATTGTTGTCATAGTTGATCGAAGTATACGATTTTTGTTTGGCACTGTCAACCGTTCGATTTGAGGTTGAATAATTATGATCTGACTGTTTTGGGCCTTCTGTTCTAGTCTATTCAACCGTGTGGGCATCTGGCTACGTTTTGATATAATTTTCTAATTTTTTTGTAAATTAATTATACATTATTCTCAATATTATTTTTGTTATGTAGTATAGTTTCCAACCCATAAAATTGACATTCCTCGTTCAAAGAATATAATTTTTCAATTGGCATCAATATTTTTTTGTCTTATTAATTCTCAGTATTTTATATTTTGAATATAATCAATTAATAAATTATTATTTGAATTGAAATTTTAAATGTAAGCGACATGATTAAAATTATCTTTTTTCAACCTTCAAATAAAGAAAATTATAAGAGAGAGGGTTTAGGGAAAAGAAAATTAATATATTAGGAAATTAGACAATCCTGATTGCATTATAGTTGGTATAAAATTATTTTTTGATATGATCGAATGTTAATTTAATAAAATTGATTTTCTTTTTTCAAATATAGTGAATAAACCATATTTGGTATGATGTGTTTTTAATTGTGTGTATTTAGAAATGGGATATAACCCTTTTTACACTAATTTATTAGGTTTACCAATTATAAGCCCACAAATAAACTCAATAATTCACATTTATATACTCATAATCCAGATTTGTTATATGAAATATATTGGACATTCAACAAAATTAATTATGTTACACCTACGAAAGAACTCAACGGACTATATATTTACTAGAGTTTTATTAACCTAGATTTTGTAAATTAACCTAGATTTTTGCTGATCATATACAGATGTATCGAATCAGCAAAACATTTAAAGGGTGCCACTGGACATGTTTTTGCCTATGGAGATAAGCTATATGAATATTTAATTCTATATATGATTTAGGATATTGTTGAATATAAAATTTTAATTTTTTTTTATAACTTTTAATTAAAATCAATATAGAGATAAATAATATATTATATAAATTTTTGAGTAAAAATTATTTAGACTGAGGATTTTTGTATTCTCAACAATTTTATTTATTTCCTAGCGGAATTGCACACTTCTGTCTTCTCCTTGGCCATTTTGGGTAATTATCCTTTACTTTGGAGCAAGGGAACTTCTACCCAGTGGAGTTGAACATGCACCTCTTGCTCTTGGAGAGAAGTTTTCTTCCTCCAGAACCTGGCATTGGAGTTCCAAGGGGTAATCCCTCATACAACCAATCCGTGGCCCAGCTCCTGTACTCCATCTCTTTCCTTTATGTGAATCTATCCTCATTATGATTGTTGCTTTTAGGATGTGCTTATCATGTTCTTCTTCTTCTTCTTCATCATCTTCGTCTGACAAAAATGATTCTTCTGCTGTTTCATAACCATCTTCTGAAGGAGATTCTGGACTTCCAGATTGAGAATTTTGAGGAAGCACATCTTTCTTAAAAATGTCATACTCATCAACTATTGGTGGTGTTTCAACTCTTGTTACTTTCGAGCCAAATCGTCGAGACAATTGCGATTTGAGTCTACCAGAACTTTCAGCAGTCGTAGAGTCCTCTTCTGGCAGACTGATATCATCATGGGATGAAGTTTCAGCTTCTGTTGTTTCAGTATACTTACAGATTTCTGTGTCTAATGAAGTGCTATGCAGGCTCTTAATCTTCTTGATATTGCGTTCTTCCTCTTCAGCTGGCTCATTCTGAACACAACATATCCAAAAAAAAAAGTTGATACATCAAAGATTAGCCTGTCATTGTTAATAATACGCAAGACTCTGTCTTCAATGACATTTTTTAAGTTTTTGCCTGCCAACAGTCTCTTGCTAAGCAAATTCTGGGTTACATCAGATGTTAACTTCATCAGTGCCCTATTTACCTGCAGATTTTCAGTATCCACAGCGTGCTCACAGAGGTAAGACATGAACGCGTGGAAATTTTCTTCAGTTGGAAGGTAATGTCCACTGTGAGGCCAAGCTGACTGCAAAGTTGAATGAATCACATCAACATAAAACCCACTTGAGATAAAAGAATCTAAATTTCTCAGAAACTCACAGCAATGGCTTAATACCTTCAGAACACCGTTTTCGACAACTAATCTTCCAGCTGATAATGCTGCACCACCAGCTAGAAAACTCGAATGCTGAAATGTCCCCCCGTTCTTCTGCCCAACATACAAGCTCTTGGATGCACCAAGTACAAAGATCTATTTGGCATCTTTAGGTCCTCCAGTGGTATCAACAAGTTTGCCGCTCTTCTTGTACATGAACTTTGCACCCTCTACCACTACTTCATACTCGGTTCTTTCAGCCTGCAAGTCCGAAAAATTGTCATTTAGCAAACTCCACTTTAGGGTTTAATTTCTAAAGGCTACAGACGTCCGTCGAAAAGAAGAACAAGCAGAGAGATAAGGCGACTCACTGGTCCAAGATACTTAATGCATTGCTGTTGAAGCTTCCACCGGGGACACCTCTCAATAAGATTAACTTCTCTTCCTTCACCTATGTCGAGCCTGCACTTTCAAGATCAATATTGCGGCTTTGCAAAAATTTTTTCTGAGAATTTTTTAATTCATTTTGTTGTTATTCCAGGTATCCTTACCAGTAAAAGAAGGGTTGCTTGCTCTGGCAACGTAGCCATGTTCGATAATAAAACTGAAGATTATGGCCATAGCGATGGCGAGGATCAATCTGCCAATAAAATGAATAATGAATTAAGTATAATGCCATGTATCTTAAGTGGTGTTTCATATTCAATCATATAATTACTTGAAAGAACAGAATGGACTCACTGCTTCAAGCCAATGCTGCAAAGCAAGCTTACGAGCCTTTTCATGTTGGAATAAATTCAATATTAACAAATAAATTCAACTCCAACATACATATTCATTCACAACCATCATAGAATACTGTATAATTAATTTTGAGTTTTTAGACATACCTGTTTGAACCATTGTTGTTGCTGATCTGAAGTTACCTTACAATAAATTAATTATCAATCTTTAAAGGCTTGAATCTTCCTGTTTCTGAGTACCTAAAGAGCAACATAATTTAATGGAAAAGTGTATTACTTATAATGTATTGAAACAGGGGACCTAACCCTATATTTATAGTAGGTTTATTGGGTCTTGCCATTAAAAACCCAACAAACATTTATGAGCCCACACTATTAAAAGCCCAACCAAATTATTATATTATGAAATTGTAGACACCCCCTTTTGGACCCTAACAAGGTCACCCCCGATGATGAAAAACCTGGATGTTGACTTAGAATTTTTGAGATGTTGAGCCGAGGATGGATGAGAAAAAATATTTATTTTATGTTATTTTTATAAAAAAAAAAGAAAAAAAAGAAAAAAAAGTGTGTTATTTTATTACAAAAGAAAAAAAAAAAAGAAGAAAGAAAAAGAGAAAAACCCAAGCCCATGCAGCCAGCCCAAGTCAAAAAGGAGAAAGAAAAAGAAAACAGAAAAAAAGAAGAGGAAGCCCAATGCGCAGCCCACGCCTGAGGGCCAAGGCCTGGCCTGCAGCGCGCGCGTGTACGTGCACGGCTCTCTCTCCCTCTCTCCTGTCCAGGCCAGCGCGCCGCACGCTGGCCGTGCGTGCGCGTGGCCTGCTTTTTTGCTTGGGCGGGCTGTCAGTTTTTTTTACATTTTCCCAAAGTATAAAAGCAGCATTTATTGGAAAATGGAGGGGGACTTTTGGAGGAAAAACCTTCGGGCCGAGAGGAGAGAAAATTTCAGAGGGGCAGAAAAACTTTCGGAGAGAAAAAAAAATTGGGAGAAAGGGGGAGAGGATTTCCAGAAACAAAAAAGGTATTTCAGGGGGTTTTCCAGAAACGAAAACGGAGAGGATTTCCGAGAAAGGAAAAATTTGAGAGAGAAAATTTTCAGAAGAAGATTTTTCAGAAAGAAATTCAGATCGAAAAACTAATTTCTGTAATTTTGATTCATCCTCAACTCAACATCGAAAGATTTTTAGTCGATTTCAGGTTAGTCCCTGAGGGGAATTTTTACCAATAAAATTTTATATTATCTCATTTATTTATTTATTTTTTTCTTACTATGATTTTCCTTATGTTTCGTATTTTGAATTTTTTTTTGTTCGTATTTTGTATTCAATTTGATTGTTTGCATTGATATTTCTCTACATATATTTTGTATCGTATTTCTCTTTTCTGTATCTTCAATCCTGTACATATATATGTATGTCTGTGTACAAAAATAAATTATCATGAGATGCATGGTTGGCCTTTAGCAATCTGGGCGGAAGATGCAATTTTTGTATTGTGTGTGTGTCTGTGCAAGTTATATATATAATTTTGCATCCATTTGGAACGAAATTGGCTGTTGCCTTGGTGGGAAGAGGCGGAAGGTTTGGTCTGTGCGGCGCCGGGTTCGAATCGCGGCTGGGGGGAATTTGTTTAGTTTACTGTGCATGTGTATATTGGGTTTTCTGGTTGGGCTGCATGCTGTTCATTCTCTTGGGCGGGGCCGGCTGCATTTTGTTTATTCCTTGGATGGGCTGCTGTGCATGTGGGTATATATTATTGGGTTGGGCTGCATGCTGGTTATTCTCTTGGGCGGGCTGGCTGGGCTGCATTTTCTTTATTCTTTAGATGGGCTGGTATGCTGTCAATTTCCATTGGGCGGGCTGCACTTTGCTCATATCTTTAAGTGGGCTGCAATTTGTTTATTCCTTGGGTGGGCTGCTTTTATGTGGGCTAGCTATTAATTATGGATTTTATTTTTATTCTTATTTCATAATTGTAATTTGCTCCTAACGAAATTTTATTTTGCAGGGTTTATTTATTTATTTTATTAAATTAATTAATTAATTAATTTGTTTTTGTAGGATTTATTTTATTAGATTAACTAACAAAATTGTTTTACAGGATTTATTCGTTATTTTATTATTCTTAGGCTTGTTTAGGATTAGAAAAAATGTATAGGAGTGTATGGAAAAATGGTTGTAATTTTTAATTTCTATTTTCTTTTCCGTATTTTATTATATTCGTGGATGAATGTAATTTATTGTATATGTATGATTGTTAATAATGCATCGTGTGATAATCTGGAATTTAATTAAACTTGGTAACGCGCTTAACGAACGAACCACAATAGTGGAGGCCGGCTTTCATGCCGGGCGGCATGGGTGCCTATCACCTTCCCATTGCCGTACCTGACTCTCCGAACCCGACTCATTGGGCAGGTGAGGGGTAGTTAGTCCTTTGCAAGGGATCCATAAGTCGTCCATCCTCATCGATGTGTACTTTCCCGGGGTTACTCCTGGGTGGTGACTCCATAGACTCCGTAACGAGCCACAAATCCGTTATGTGCTCCTTTTGACCACGTTTAGGGTGGTTAAACAAGAGTGACAAGTCTGTCCTGGCGTGGCGCGGCAAAAACCGGCGTCACAGAAATGTATTGCGCTATACACTAAATTGATCACAACAAGCCCAATCAAAATATTTACTGGATCATAATTTACCCATATTTTTTAAAACTAAAATAAATAATAATTAATATTAGCCTATAATCTTACATTCTCCCACTTGGGCAATATTAATTATTATTATTTTTATTTCAAGAAAACGAAAACAATTTTATTTTTTAGGGTAAACTATATTTTATTTTAAAGTGGCCACTATTTTAAGAAAACACTTGATCCAGAAATAACATTTCAGTCAACAATCCGATCAATATGATTATTAAATAATGAACCAAGACAATCTATATATCTCAAATTGACATAAGATATCCATGATTACAATTATTTATAACCATACCACATGAATCAATAATTTGAAAGTGTGGTAGGAATAACATCCAAATGTGATCAAAATATGTTATTGTCTATTGGTCATTTTTATGATTTTTCTATGATTTTATGCTTCAAAGAAGCTAGAAAAATCTTACAGCTTTCAACGAAGCTTGTATGTTTCACCAAAGTCTCGAGAAATACAAAAGAAACATACCCATACAACTATCAAACTCAAGATAAAACAAAATCTTGAGACATATGTTGTATCACTTATCATACATACAACGGTCATACTTAAAATAAACAAAAATTTTGAGACACATGTTGTTTTATGATCATCAATATGTGCATATACACCTCAAATATCAATATGAACATGTTCCATAATACATATTGATCAATTCAAAGATCATTAATAAGTCTAAAACACCCATATTAGAAACATGTTGTTTAAAAACAATTGGTCTAAGTCCTTTGGTTAGAGAGTCAGCTAACATAGAGTTTGTATTAAGATATTCTACAACAATGTCACTTTTTTTTCACTAAATCCCTGACTGTGAGATACTTGATCTCTATATGCTTTAATTTGCTACTGATCTTATTGTTTTTGGTGAAGAATACTGCGGCACTATTATCACAATAAATTGTCAGTGGTCTTGAGATGGAATCAACCACACGAAGCTCAGAAATAAGATTCTTCAGCCATATTGCTTGAGTTGATGCTCCATAACAAGCAATAAACTCTACATACATGGTCGAAGAAGCTATCATAGTTTGTTTGACACTTTTCCATGATATTGCCCCTCCTACAAGCATGAAAATATATCCTGAAGTAGACATATAGTCATCCACGCAACCACCAAAATCATAATCTGAATAAGCCATAACTTCAAGATTTTCGACTCTTCTATATACAAGTTTGTAATCCTTTGTCCTCTGCAAATATCGCATGACCTTCTTGGCTGCATTCCAATGATCAGTCCCAGGATTAGAGAGATAACGATCAAGAACATTCACAGCAAAGGCTATGTCAGGTCTAGTGCAAACTTGAGCATACATCAAGCTTCCAATAGCACTAGCATAAGAAACATGTTGCATTGATGCCTTCTCTAAATCAGACTGAGGACACTACTGGATGCTGAACTTATCACCTTTGACCACAGGAACGTCTCCAGCTTTACAATTCTGCATATTAAATCTTTGAAGCACACGATCAATGTATGCCCTCTGGGATAAGCCAAGTAACTTATGATCTCGATCGCGATGAATTTGAATACCCAAGACAAAAGATGCTTCTCCAAGATCTTTCATATCAAAAGCCTTAGATAGAAATATCTTAGTCTCATAAAGCAAACCAGCATCACTACTTGCCAACAAGATATCATCAACATATATGTAGGACCCGCCACCACGAGTACCCTTGCTGCTGAGAACTGAATGGATCTTTTATTAATAATCTGAAAATACAGGTACCCGCGATGGAAATCCTACGAAAAGAAAATATGAAACTATACAACTGTACACGTGCGGAAGCGAAACTGAATATACATCTGAAATATATACATCGACTGTAAAATACACATATCTGTTCTATACAATGGGCCCACTGGCCTATATCATATACATACATAATGTTCAGATACATCTGAATACATCATCATATACAAAATGACCACACAGGTCTAAAACTGATACAAAACTGAGACCGAGGTGTGTGTGCGTGCCCTCTCCATCAGCCTCGATCCAACCGCTCCTCAGCCACAGCACGAACACCTGAAAACTGAAAGAATGAGGGGGATGAGTGATAAAGATCACTCAGTAAGCGCTCCTTACTTCCCTCAATACCCAAGCAAGCACAAACAATCATATAATTCAAACATACCTGGGCCTCGGCCCTAATCATACATTTATGCGCTTGCTGGAATCTGGAAACTGACGATCTGGATCTCATTCATTCATTATTATCATATGTGTTCATGTCATGATGTGTATGTCATGTCATGATAACTGAAAATATTGGATGAATGCATCTGAATACCTCTCTGTACCCTCGGGTATCTGCTGTGCTGATCAGACTGGTGAACACAGGGATTCGGCATCCTGACCATGTGGGTTAAACAGTCTAGCTACTGGCTAGAATGCTGAATCTGAAAACCACTGCCCAATCTGACTGGTGCCAGATGGTAAACTGAAATGCTGCTGAATCATTTGACTGGTGTCAGGAACTGAATCTGTAATACTGCTAAGCGTTCTGACTGGTGTCAGAAGGCTAAATCCCACAGATGCCCCCCCGTGTTCCACCTATACTCTTACCCGTATATCGGGTTCTGAATACTGCTGAATCCGGATCCCCTGATCCTTTCTGAAACTACATGTCATGTCATGATATGCACATGCAGTTTATTATCCGAATACATGCTCATTAAATGCTTATCTGAAGCCATTTAGCCTTTATTCTGAATTCGTATGCTTAATTTCTCATTTAATAACATTTTTTTGAAAATCTGCTGATGCACGGGCGTGCATGAAACGTGCACGGGCGTGCACCTTGACGCACGGGACCGTGCGCTGGTCGTGCGCCTGGTCGTGCAAGCTACTATAATTTCTGGAAAACATTCATTTATAGCGTATGCACGGGCGTGCGTATGCAGACACACGGGCGTGCATGTGCATTATCAGGCCGTGCATGGGGCGTGCACACGGGCGTGCATCTGGAAAAACAAAGACTCACGGCCGTGCCATACTGGCGCACGGTCGTGCGTCTGGTTCTTCAACAAAGCACCGCCTGGAAACTTGCCTCAAACGCATACCATTTCATATTCATTCACCAATTCACACAAATAACACATTTCCAGCACCTCAAACAATACAATTCAAGCTTCATAAGCAACATGCATCATCAATCATGGAATCCACCATGAAAACATCTTCTTTCTCGCACTAAAGCCATACATACACACATGCATGCTTCAAGAATGAAAATCCATCAACCAAATCAACATGCAATGGCATAAGAGCATTTCCAGCACTCATCAACATATAAAGAACTCATCCATGGCATCACAATTCATCACACAAGCTGGGAAAACGCGAGAAGAAGTGAAGAACACTTACCTCTCTCCATGCTTCGGAAAATAAGCTTCAAACACTAATCTCTTGGCTCTCTAACTGGATTGGGAGCTACCGGCTGCTGGATTTCCTCTCTAAGGATGGGAGGAGCTGTAAGGAAGAGAGAAACTTTGGCTAAAGAGAAAACTTGGGTGAGAAAAGTGTCTAAATTGCTCACGGCTAACTTATATACTATGCCACGCACGGGCGTGCACCAATGATGCACGGTCGTGCACCAGGGAAAATAAGCATCACTTATTTCCCGCTCGCTCGCCTGATCGAATCCTTCCGAAAGGATTCAAACGGAAGCCACATGGCTTCGAAAACTTACCAACTCACCCCTGAACTTATCCAGACTCCCAATCTCTCTCTGAATTCGATTTCTAACCCCAAAACTCTACCCTTAAGGGCTTCCGGATCTAGGATGCTACAATATAGGACTAAGAAAACAAAATTAATCCCACTTATCTTCATATAAATACATTGATCAAACCTGTTTTCAACAAAACCATATGAGCTTACCACTTCATCAAATTTCAGATATCATTGTTGAGAAGCTTGCTTTAAACTGTATATAGACTTTTTTAGTTTGCAAACCAAGTGTTCTGAACCATCAACAATGAAACCTTCTGGTTGTCCCATATAAACTTCTTTTGATAAATTCCCATTCAGAAAAGCTGTCTTCACATCCATTTGATGAAGCTCCAAGTCAAAATGAGCCACCAAAGCCATAATGATTCTAAATGAGTCTTTAGAAGAAACGGGAGAGAAGGTTTCATTAAAATCTATGCCTTCTCTTGGAGTGAACCCTTTGGCAACCAACCTTGCCTTAAATCTTTCAATTCTGCCTTTCGAATCTTTCTTAGTCTTGTAAACCCATTTACATCCTATGGGTTTAAAATCATTACGTGGTTCTACAAGATCCCATACTCCATTATCACTCACAGATTGTATTTCTTCTTTCATTGATGCAAACCATTTATCTGACTGTGGACTAGACATAGCTTCTTTAAAGGTTACAGGATCAACAGACTCACCAATATCATAATCAGATTCTCCAAGGTATACATAATAATCATTAGAAATCGCTGGACATCTTTCTCTAGTTGATTTTCTGATTGGGGTTTCAACAATTGGTTCATCAACTATAACATCAGATGAAGATGTTGAACCGAGATCCACTCAACAATAGGTTCTTCATATATGACTTCATCAAGAATACTTTCAGGCACTATAGTATTTTCTGACACTTGTTGTCTGGTCTCAAAAACAGGAGTAGACAAAATATTACCATGTCCACTAGTCAATAGAATAGAAGTAGATGATCTTGGTGCATAATCTTCCAACGGTTGAATATTCATATCATCTGTTGTATCCAATTCAAGAAACTTAGCGGTCATTGATTCAACCACTCTCATACTGTGGGAAGGACAATAAAACCTATAACCCTTAGAATGCTCGGGATAACCAATGAAATATCCACAAACAGTTCTAGGATCAAGTTTCCTTTCATTAGAATTATAAATCCTAACTTCAGCTGGACACCCCCAAACTCAAATATGTTTTAGACTAGGTTTTCTCTCTGTCCAAAGCTCAAAAGGAGTCTTTGATACAGATTTAGAAGGAACCCTGTTAAGAATATACAATACAGTTTTGATTGCTTCACCCCATAAAATTCTGGCAAATTAGATCTACACATCATGCTTCTCATCATATCCTTAAGAGTGCGATTACGTCGCTCAGTAACACCATTTTGTTCAGGTGTACCAGGCATAGTATACTGAGGAACAATCCCACAATCTTGTAAGAATTTTGCAAAAGGACCCATCTGTTGCCCTGAGTCATCATACTTGCCGTAATACTCTCCACCTCGATCAGACCTCACAACCTTAATGAGTTTCCCAGTTTGCCTTTCTACTTCAGTCTTAAAGACTTTAAATCTCTCAAGTGCACTAGATTTTCTTTGATTAGGTAGATATAGCCATATCGGGAATAATCATCAATGAATGTGAGAAAATATTTGTTGCCACACAAGGTAGTAGAGTAGGGTCCACTGATATCTGTATAGATAATCTCTAAAAGATCTTGACTTCAAATTGAACCATGTTTCTTAGTTTTGGTTAATTTACCTCTAATACAGTCCACACAGGTTCTTATATCTTGGAAATCCAAAGGTGGTAGGATCTCTTCTTTAATCAATCTATCAACCTTTTCTCGAGAAATGTGACCCAATCTTCTATGCCATAACAATGAAGATTTTTCTTTGATCAAAGGCCTTTTAATAGCAACATTCTCAGTACTTAGTGAATATGTAACATTACTAGTAGTCAAACATAATTTGTAAAGATTATCAACCAACACACAACTTCCAACAAGCTGGGAATTAAACAATAAATCAACCTTCCCATTTCGAAAATTAATTTCATATCTAAGTTTATCCAACAAAGAAATTGAAATTAAATTCCTCCTAAAAGAGGGAACATAAAATGTGTTTTCTAATAACAACTCATATCCAGTGTCTAAAACAAGTCTAATTGATCCAATACATTGAACTTTCACATTTGTATTATTTCCAACTTTGAGTCTTGCTTCCCTCTCAGTCGGATTTCCCCTGTTTACTAGGTCCTGCAAAGAAGTTATCACATGAACAAAAGCTCTACTATCAAGCCACTAACTATTTCTAGGAACATCAATGCGATTAGATTCAAAACAAACTAAGACAGTACCTTGATCATTCTTCTTCTTCTTCTCTAAGCAAGACTTGAACTTCATACAGTTGACTTTTAGGTGACCTTGCTTTTTACAAAAATAGCATTTCATCTCAGTTTTTACTTGAGGTTGATCAGTCCCCTTTTTCTTGAAGCTAACAGCATTCTTAGGTCCTTGAAAAGTCCTTTTCTTACGCTGTCATTTCCCTTTGACATAACCCTTGGAAGATCCAACAAGATTTGCAATCTCAGCCTTTTCAGATCTCAACTTTTCTTCCTTAGTCACACACTTAGAAATAAGATCATTAATGCTCCAATTCTCACTCTGAGCATTGTAAACAGTTTTGATTTGGTTGAACTCTGATGGCAAAGAGTTGAGAGTGTGGTAGACAATGAAGTTGTCATTAATGGGAATTTCATGAACCTTTAGCTTAGACTGTATACTAACAATCTTTAAAATAAATTCTCAAACCCTTTTTGTACTATCATATCTGGCCCCAGATAATTCACTCATCAACTGTGCAGCTTTAACATGATTAGACACTCGAAACCTTTGTCCAATAGCATGAAGGAATTCTTTTGCATTGTTTGTCTCTGGTAGGCCACTTAATAAATAATTCAGCAATAGTCCTCCTCATGGCTAAGAGACTAAGTCTATTAGACCTTTCCCATTTAGCATACCACTCCTTTTTAGCTATCGTACTCTTTTCAGCGGGTTTAGGTGGTTCATCAGCACGAAGGGCCATATCAATATCAGCTATACCCAAAACAAATTCTATATCAGACTTCCATTTGTTGAAGTTGCTTCCAGTCAGGATTTCTATGGTGACATTATTATTGTTCACTATAATATTAACTATTTGCATAGAAAACCAATGTAACAAATTAGCATTATGGCCAATAAAACAATTAATAGCTTTAAACCAAATAAACTATTTGGATTCTAGGTGCATCACCATTATCTCTCCTTTGGGTAGAGAAAATGATATGCTGTTAGAATCCTATCAGCACAAGTATCCATATGAGGACAAGTATCCATATGAGGACTAATATGACCAAATGATTTAGAAGAAAATATCCCCTTTGGGCAGACATATTCATTCCAAATCATTGTTCATTCCTCACAAATCAAAAGAACACACGTAATTGAATAAAAACAACCACCTTTGGATGATTTGAATCTACTCATAACCGATGTATTCCACAATTAACCTTATGTTATAGTCAATTTTAATACGTATAATAATTTCTTTGGGAAAAATTATATGAATTAAAACTGAAATCACATATCATAACCGAATGGAGAATTCTGCAAGTTTCAATGAATGCACCGCTTTGACGATGAAACATTCTGACAACTCACAAAATTACCCTATGATATAACAACCTTGTCCAAACTAAGATTTCATGAGATATAAAAACCTCTGACAATCTTTAGTCACTAAATGTTACATTGAAATTCAATAAACAACCATTCATATAAAAACATAAATACAAACAATGTGAATTTATAATGAGTGAATCCAAAATAGGGTTAAAAAGGCTAAAAACACACCCAATGATCAAAGGATTAAGCAAATGGGCCATATGAGCTATCAAAACCTTCACACTCCCCAGAAAAAACGTGGCACACGCCGCCAAGCTCCGAGAATGACATGCACGTGCCTCTACGCATCAAAAAAAGCTTCACATGCGCTGACACGCACCAGGAGAGTAGCTCACTCGTTTCCACGCACCTCAGACGCTTCCACACGCTCACACGTGTGGGTCAAACTTCTGACTTTGACCAGTCGACGTTTGACTGTTGACCAGTCAACGCTGGTGTCTGACCTGGCACGAGTTGACCGTTGATCGGTCAAACTGCCACGTCAGATTGAACAACTGGTTCGGATCGAATTATTCGGGTCGGATACTCTATACTCGGGTCGAATCCTCATGCGGGCCGAAATCATTTCTTAATTGAGCTGGGTCCAAGTTTAGTAATTGGGCCAAGATTATTCCTAATTGGGCTGGACTAAATTAAATAATTAGTCTAAATTGGGCTAATTTATATTTGCAAAAACATGGCTGAATCCATTTGCTGCAGCAGCATAATCTTATTAACATTTATATATTTATTAAAATAAATAATAATTAATATTAGCCCATAATCTTATATTTCATCCTTGGATAAACCTTTTCCAACCTGGAAACAAACAATTGGCAATCAGAAATTGAAGCCAAAATGTTAATAAATTAACAAGCATAACCTTCTTTCAACCTATTCATGTACCTTGGCAGCTCTTGTTCTTGCTCTTGACCAACGAGAAATAGCGGTCTCTTGCTTCCCTATGTCAAAAAACGATACCCGCTTCAGCTCAGCAAAGTCTAACACCTTCCACCTATCAACAATTAAATCATTCGTTTATTGTCAAATTCGTCTCACCAAAATCCAAAACTTGAAAATAAGAATTTCCCCAACCCATTAAAATCTTAACATAGAAAATATTATAATATTTTAAATATTTTGATACTAAGCTACCCTTGCTTACCATCTCTGCTCAGCAAGAACAGCACAATCTGCAAGCTTTCTCCTGGTCCTGAAACTCTTGTATAATTTTTGCAACCTCAATGCAGCTTGATATCTCCGATTACACTCAATTTCCGATACACCGGCCGGCTGCAATTTCTTCTCACGAACACCACTTAATCTCGGAGATTCATCAGCGCCATCTTCTAATCCATAAAGATCATGATCTTCAACATCCTCAAAATCTTTGTTCTTGAAACTCATGCCCTTGCCAAAAACTTGATTCTCCGTTTCTGCAGTTGGTGTTTTAAACGCTAACGTGTTCTCTAATATCCCACCTTCGAAGCTAAGTGATCTTGCCATGATTATCTTCGAGGTACTGTTTGATTCTCTTACCATTAGCTCTGCCTCACGGCCGTTGACACAGACTGAGCGAAGAAATGGAGCCTTAATTCCCCACCACCGCCGCCTGTGAAGCTTAATGATCTCACGAGAGCGGCCCCAAAACGGCTGTCTAAATTGTCAATTGGTATGAATGGGACATTGACACCCCCATTTGGCCTTTGAAACAATGCCAAGATCTCTTTGAACCTGTTAAAATATAAGCAAATTAAATCAGAAAAACTCAAGAAACTTGTAGTAAAAACAAAACAACAATAAGGATGTTGAAATTTTATGGGTTCTAGAATGAATAAAAGAGACTGAAAACGATTGTTTTTTGGAACATGTCCACTTCCTTTTTACTTGATTTTCTTCAAAAAAAATAAATAAGGAAAATGGCTTAAAAATTAGAAGGGATTCATGGTTGAACCAAAATATGTGAACCATTTTCAAGAAAATACATTACCCACCTCACAAATGTTCAAAATATTTGGTTTCTGTAATGGACGATGAAAATATTGCATTTTTTAACACTTCCATTTCCTGGTTTTCTTCATAAACATTCAGGAAAAATAGCTCTCAAGAAAAGAAAAGTTAAACCAAAATATATGAAAGTTTTCCAATATTTAGGTTGTTTAATGGATGAATATTGAGGTTTTTGAACTCAACAACTTCACCTTAATGTTGACGAAATTGAACAAGAGACAATAAGAGGAAAAAGATGAGGAAAAGAGAAGAAAAACGGAGAACCCAGCGAAAAGGAATGAAGGAGAGGCGACGAATGAAGGATAGATACGAAGGATATGAAGAGGATTTAACAAAGTGGATTTGAGCTTGTGTGAAAACTCAAAAGAGCTTAGTACCCAGTTGGGCGATAGCTGTTCCTGCAACTGCCAAAATTGCATATTTATACAGGAGAGAAGCAGGAGTGTCGGAGCGGATAAAGTTTAACTGCACGTGGCAATGTGAAGGCAAACCATAGTTTTTTCCGTGATCGATTTATAAAGGCCAAAGGACTTGTTCCCACGCACAGTTCGAAGCAGCGACAAAACGTCACTCCCAAATTAAAAAAAACTCAGATTCTTATCTTTGAAAATATCTTTTATAATTTTTATACTAAAATAATTAAAATATTTTTAAAAAAATTAAAAATTTATAATAAAATTATAAAATAATATTTAAATAAAATATATTTAAAAATTTTAAAAAATTTAAACTAACCACCATTGTCGATATTGTGGCGATGACCACCGATAACAAATCAGATGACCATTTTCGATTATTTGATTTCAGGAAAGTTTTCGCCATAAAAAAAGTTAGAAACGGTCAGTAAGACCAAGGACGACCCTTTTTGACCATTTTTAACTTATTTTTCTGGCGGAAGTGGTCGGATCTGGCCACTTTCGCCTAAACTAGAGGTCATCTCCACCGGCATCGGTAGCGCTAAACTAGAGGCCACCTCCACCGGCATCGGTAGCGGTGGCTACTTTAAATTTTTTTAAAATTTTAAATATATTTTTATATATTTTTAAAAATTTTTTATATTTTTTAATATTTTAGATTTATATAAAATTTATTTTTTTATTTTATAAAATTTTAATCTTAAAAGGACAAAATTGCCTCTGAACTATTATTATTTATTAATATATTTAATATTACACTTGGTTGGAGGGTAAAAAACTAAGTTTTTATGACTTGGAGTGTGACACCTTGTCCCTGCCTTAAGCTATTGGTGGGAATAAGTCCTTTGGCCATTTATAAATAATGTAAATAACACCCTTTTCACTTTTCTATAACAAACTGTAAAACCCCAAAAGCTAAATGACAAATAACCTAGAGGGGGGGTGAATAGGTTAATTAAAAATTTATCAAGTTTAAAATGTTTTTCCTATTCTACCAACTCAAATATGTATATAATTCAAATTAAACACAACCAAACAAATAAATAATATAAACACAAATTTAAAGAGAGTAAGGGAAAATAAATGCTCAGCCGATTTATAGTGGTTCGGAGCTTCTCCATGCCTCCTACGTCCACTACTCCAAGCAACCCCGCTTGAAGATTTCCTTCCACTAACTTTAACCCAAAGTTACAATAGTTTTTTTCAACAAGGAAATGTCGCCCTTCACACTAGTTTTGATACAAGGGATTGCGCCTTTAACTTAGTTTTAACAGGGATTACGCCCCACACTAGTTTCACGAGATTGCATCCAAGGGTTTGTGGAATATTACAAAAAATTTGCCTCACAAGGCTAATATGCAATATGCTCTCAAGGTTTCTCTCTAAAGGTTTACAAATATGCTTTTGTGAGAGAACAATGTAGAAGAGTTTATAGAATGAAAGAATCAGCTCCAATTTATAGGAATTGGAAGAATCTAGCCGTTACAGCTGATTTGAGAGCCGTTGGAGAGTTTCTGGAAAATTGCACAGGCGTGTCACTTTTCTTGCACGGTCGTGCTTCCCTTTTTCTGTAATTCCAACGGTCATTTTTGTACTAGCACGGACGTGCGTATTTGCAACACACGGGTGTGTGTTATTTTTCTTCAAATGCTTTCAGATTCCAGACGCTAGCACGGGCACACGCACGATCAACGCATGAGAAGCACACGGGTGCATTTTGGCCTAACACACGGGCGTGTGTTTTGTGCTACACGGCCGTGTGTGTCATTTTTCTTTGACACACGACTGTGTCCTTCTAGCACACAATCGTGTGTGCTTTTTCCTTGACACACGGTTGTGTGTCATTCAACACACGGGCGTGTGTGTTCTCCTCAGCACAACATGGGCGTGTGACTTCAAATTCTCCATGCACGGGCGTGTGTGGCTTTAAGGCACAGGCGTGTGTAGCTTTAATGCATGACACGGGCGTGTGCAGCTCAATACACGGGCGTGTGTGACTTCAAATTCTGAATACACGGTCGTGTGTGTCTTCAATTGCTCAGTGTGCATACATGTTCCTGCAAAACAGCTTTTCGGCCCGATTTCGATCATGAACCAAGTTCATACCAGGGGTAATTTTGTCATTTCATAAATTTAACATATTTTCGGAATCATCAAAACACTAAGGGTTCAACACAAACAAATTATTTTTAAAGTGGATTTAAAAACAGGCCAAAACTAATTTTCACTCCAAGTTTTCTTAAATAATAAAATATCTCCTAACAAATTTTAAAAAATTAAATATTTATTGTTGAGTAAAATTAATAATTAAATTTAAAAATTAACGGTTAAATTTAATTGATCAAAAGATATTTTTTTCTTTTTTGAATAAAAAGAATTTAAAAAATAATAAATAATATAATTAAATTTATAAAATATAAAATAATAAAAAAATTTTAAAAATTAATTAAAAATTTTTAAAAAGCTGTCACTACCATTGGCTATCTCTATGAGATCATTGACGGCCAAATCTGACCGTCAATCTAAATAGGTAGTTATTTCCAACCATTTGATCAAGTTTTCAATTACCACTATTAACAATGGCAGTGGTTGTTTTTTTAAAATTTTTTATTTTTTTATTTTTAATTAATTTTTTTAATTTTTAATCATTATTTTAATCATTATTTTATTTAAATGTTATTTTAATATTAATAGTATTAAATTTTCATGGTGAGCATTTTTATTCTTTATCATATAAAATATTAAAAAATTAGAATAAAGATAGGTATTTGATTTTTTAGAACTTTTTAGGTGAGACTTTATTATTTAAAGAAATCTTGGGTGGGCATCTCGTTTGGCCTTTAAAAAAACTTTTTCCATTAATAGGCTCGACTTTAGATAAAGCTAAAGTTAGATAAAATTCAAAAAATATAATATTTTATTAATTTATATTAATATTAAATTTATTAATTTCTTTTATATTTGAAATAAAATGAATTCAAAATAAATTTAAATATTATATGTATCTAGGTATAATTAAAAATTAAAAAGTCAAACTTCTTTTTAAATTTTTAAATTTTGTTAATTATATTTTTTAAAACATTTAATTTTTAAGATTGAATTATCTTATATTTTAATTTGAAGTTTGATTTTTTTTATATATTTACTTTCATTAGTATCAAATAAAATTAGATATAAATTGTAATAATGGGTTATGATTGTTTAAATTGTTTATTTTTTAAGCCAAAAAATTTAATCCCACCCAAGATTTTCTTACACGACAAAATTTCATTCATCAAATTTTTAAAACTCAAATACTCACTTATTTATCAAATTTAATAGTCAATCATTAAATATTAATAAATAAATGGTCATTTTTGTTTGTTTAATAAAAAAACTTAAAAATAATAAATATTTATAAAAATAATCATAATAAAATAAATTAAAACATATGAGAATATGAAAATATATACAAATTGAAAAAAACAATGCCCTATGCCACTAGCAACAATGGTCATCGAAAATCGAATCAAGTGATCAAAACCTTTTCGTTTGCTTGAAAAAGTCAAATTCGACTGTCTCATTTTGTGTGAAATAGTCAGATCTAACTGTTTTTATTATTAATGACAGTTGAAAATAGTAAAAAATGGTCGACTTTGTTCATAACGATCATTTTCAACCGTAATTAATGATAGAAATAGTTAAATTTAACTATCTTATATAAATTGGGATGGTCATATATAGTTGCCTCATACAAATGAAGCGACTAAAACCAAGTGGCTTTTGATTTTTGCTAGCTAACGATAGAGGTTGTTGCTTTTAATTTTATTAATTTTAATTTTTTATATATTTTAAATTTATTTTGCATTTTCATTATCGTTTTTTTTTTCTTTGGTTGAAAGTAATTTAGTCATTTCATCGTTAATATTGACAGAATTAGATAAAAAATATGTTAAGGATGAGTGTTTGAATTTTAAAAATACCAAACCGTAAAGTTGAAAATAGTTACCTGATTTACAAGACAATTGGATTTAGCTACTTCTAAAAACGATAAAAAATAATTAACTTTATTCATAACGATTGTTTTTTTTAAAATACAATCACTGGTCATAATTGTTGCTTTTTTTTAATTTAAACTTTTTTCTTTTAAGTGTAAAAATTATTTTTAATATGTTTAATATTTATTTTATTATTACTTTATATATTTTTTAATATTTTTAATAGTTTTAATTTTTAAACTTTTTTAAAAAGATAAAAATTATTTATTTAATTATTAATATTCAAAAATTAATTGTTAAATTTAATTACTATTTTTATTCTATAAAATAGTAAACATGATAAAAAAACGATTTACTAAGCTTCTTCCTTCCTTTTTCTCTTCAAAATTAGTTGGCGGAAGTCGCAGTAAACAGAGTTTTCAAATGTGCGTTTTTGGGTGGACCTGCATGTTTGAATACACGGGTTACATTCTTTATATATATATATAAATATACAAAGACATATCTGTCCAATGGCAATACCATGGTATCTTGTTTTACATCCAGAACCGATAAAAAATGGAGTCCATGCTCTACATGCGAAATTTTTCGAGCATACAGTTTAGTATGTGAGATTTGGTGGTCATTTTTTGTTCTCTATCTAAGCACTGAATCAATTTCCTTTGAACTATTTGTATTGTAGTTTTGGAATTAATTTCCCTTGTATATCCTTCTCTCACGTTACCAACTTCGTACAATATCCATTTGTCAATTCAGGAAACCTGCTCTTCACGTATTACACAAAGCAGAAATATTGAAGGTGAGCCTTTTGCATTTGTCATAGTTCTCTCCCATCTTCTCTTCTATTTATTTTTCATCATTCAGGAATCTTTCGACTCGTTTTACATACCCAACTTCAAAACTTACATCTCCTGACGTTGATGTCCAGAAAACAAGAAACAATACGAACCTTCAAACTTAGCCATTCTATTTTTTTTTTTTTGAGAAATTTTAAGCTAAATGCAAACTTCTATTTAAATAAAATATTCGTATCATATATTTACTTGTATGGAGAATCTTCGATCATATTAATGCACATTCTCGCCTTCGTGGAAAATTTGCCAGCGCCAGGCAGGCGAGAGGCTAAGTAAAAAATGTACCTTGTCTATAATATTTGTTTGACGGAGACTTTAACCAAAAGATCAGACAAACCTCATCACTTCTTCAAATGAAAATATATATAAAATCTGAATTGAGTAATGTTTCAACGTCCCAATTTAAGTTCATTAAAGTTTTAGCAGGCAGCCATGGCATTTCTTTGCAGATTGCTCGTGTTTATTGCGGTACTTAGTGTTAAAGTTCGCGTCATCTTTAGTGTTACTGACAATGGAGATAATAACTTTCTCTCCTCTTTTTGATCCTACTTTTGATTGCCTTATGTGAATGATATATTGTACGAGAATCGTAGCGTCTGCATATTTCTTAAATTTACTCTTATCGATGAGGCTTGTATTGATTGTGTTATATGAACAATAATGAAATGCAATTACGAAAGAAAATGAAAATACACAAGTGAGAAATGGGATAACATTGTATCATTAAATCCCTACATTTTTATATATAAAAGTTGTCAAATGTAACATGAAATTCGGATTTCAACTTTAGCTAAGAGGACTGAAATTTTGTATTCGAGAACTGAAAAGAGTTCATGAAATTTTATCGGGGAAGTCACACCCACCCTTTCCAGATACTACTTATGGCGAAGCACGCCTAAAAATTTAAAACTTACTTTATTAACTGAAAATGATATGGTGGATACAGCTGCGGTGCTCAAAGCTTTGAAGGATTCATGAAAAAATACACCACCAAGCTGGCAAAATTCCAATGACCCTTGTACATCCTGGGAAGGAGTTTCATATCAAAGTTCGAGAGTCACTACATAGTAAGTATCATTCTTGTTGATGTCAGGATTCCTACATTGCACGGGAGTTTGGGGGGTTTCCTCTTGCTGGCAAAGGGCTTGGGACACCTCGAGTCACTCGGGTTATGTTGATACCTAATCCGTTGTCTCCCTCTTTCTCGCAAGGAATACAAACTCATTGTCTCTCTTTCTGACTGGGGATTTTTTGATGCAAATAATCCTCTCCAAGCCCCTCAACTAAAGGGCCACCTCGATGTAAACAATTTCACATCCAATAAAAATCAAGGCTTTTGGATTTATACAAATTCATTGTTTCCCTCTCCGTTACGAGGTGCTTGAGGCATGTCGACTGGTTACGGTTGTGTTGACGTCTAACCTATTGTCTTCCTCTCAAGAGGAGCCAGGGACCATGGTTTACAGGCCAATATAAACTTCTCTGGCTTCCTTGACATAAAACAAAGAACGACTGTTGGTTAAATCTTCAGCTTTGCAACCCCCACAAAATTTAAGTGTTTAAAGCCTAAAACAGACTGCAATATTTAAATTTTTTTTTTGGCAAGTTGCAATATTTAAATTTTTACAACACATTATCTTCGACAACAACAATTTGAGATACATAAAAAAGGATGCATGTCTCTAAAAGCATTTGATGAATGTCTTTAGATTCTCTCTCATTTTCAATCTCATTCACTCATTTGTGTTTATTTTTTCTCAGGGGATTGTCAGAAATGGGACTTGTGGGGAATCTTACTGGAGACATTGGAGGGCTCACTGAGTTGCAATCTTTGTCAGTTTTAATCTGTTACTTTGTTGAAAGTTATACAGATTACTTGAATTGTTAATTGAAGTTATGCATTCCTTAACTTTGTCTCAGGGATCTGTCATTCAATCGAGGTCTCACAGGTTCAATCCCTCGGCAGATAGGAGACCTTCAGAAGTTGAATATCCTGCAATATCCTGAAGCTTTGTTCTTCCTTTGGATTTCTCTTACGTGTTAGTGGCCTAGTGCATCCTGCTCCTTGTAAAAGGATCTCTAATGGAGTCTTTCTTCTTTCAGACTCTTAGTCAGCTGCAATTTCAGCGGTATCATTCCGGAAGAAATAGGCAATTTGACAGAGCTCTCTTTCCTGTAAGTAATATCTAAAAAATTTAATTATGACATTGAAAATTTTACTCTTTGATTCACTCTACTCATAAAAACAACTCTTATTTCCAGGGCTCTCAACTCAAACTTCTTCAGTGGAACAATTCCTCCTTCTTTAGGCATGCTTTCCAAGCTCTATTGGCTTGACTTGGCAGATAATCAGTTGTCAGGAACGATCCCAGTTTCTACACAAAACTCTCCAGGATTGGACCTCCTAAAAAATGTTAAACACTAGTGAGTTCTTGAGCAAATAATTTTAAAAAAAATGATTAAACTGTGCCTTTTTAGAAGTGGCCAAGCTTCAATGCAGCCTTTGACAAATAGTAACTTATATTTCATCAATGTGCAGCCAATTGCAGAAGAACCATCTTTCCGGTTCTATTCCCCAACAACTTTTCAGCTCTGACATGGTGCTTTTGAATTTGTAAGTTGATATCCTCCTTCCATTTCTATGTATATGTCAGAAGTTTGTCTGTGCGTGTACATAAACACAGTATTGTGAAGCTTCTGGTTGCTCAATTGCCAGATTTCTTGACGATAATCAACTTACTGGCACCATCCCAAGCACTTTAGGACTTGTTCAAACTCTTCGAGTTCTGTAAGTAAAAATCTCCTAAAATTATCCATTTTTTATTTAGTTTTTGAAAATTTATTTCTTAGTTTTTAATTTTCATTTCAATCTGCAACAGCCGGCTTCATGGAAATTTTTTGACAGGAGAAGTACCATCAAATCTCAATAACCTTACAAACATCAATGAATTGTAAGCAGTCTTTTAACCCAAAATTTCAGCATTTATTATGACATTTTAATAACTAATTAAATCTGATTATTATATACATTTTTTCAGGAATTTGGCAAATAATAAGCTGACCGGCCCTTTTCCAGACTTAAGTTCAATGAATAATCTCAATTATGTGTACGCTAATGGCACATAACTGACCATTCTTTTAATTTTTTTTTTTTTTTTGGTTAATAAGTTTCTCTTTTTGAGGTTCTAAGATAACAATTTACCAATTGTTGTTGTTTCATCAAAGTTTCGAGTAATCAGGTGAGAAAAACCCAGAATACTAATAACAGAATAAGTAAATTATTATTTACAGGGATCTAGGCAACAATTCATTTGATCCATCAGAAGCTCCAGCTTGGTTCTTGACCTTATCATCTCTTACTACTTTGTTAGTCCTCTGTCTCTCTGTTTAAAATTCTGGAAAATAAAATACCATTTATCAAAGTCTCATGATTCTGAATGTTTTCCTCCAGGATTGTAGAATATGGTTCACTTCAAGGGCTTCTTCCAGCTCAACTCTTCAGTTTCCCACAGATACAACTAGTGAAAGCATTAGTTAAACTCTTATCTGCAGAATCTTTTAGAGGGCAGGGAAATATAATCCTTTTAACTTTCCACAATTTGAAATTTCTCATAGCATCAATTTGGATAATAATAATGTACCATTGGATATTACTATAATCTTAATTTAAAATCACAAATTATTACTAATACTTGTTATAAATACATATAGTTTTATATTTAACTAATAGATTAATCCAAATAACCCATTTTAAAAAGCACTTAAAATTATAGCATGGTCTTATATAATGTTTATGGGGTTAGGGAAAAAAACATTAAAAAGAATAAAAGTACCCTTAAAACATATACAGTTTTATTCGCCATATCATAATCAAAAACCATGGTCAAAAGTTGAAAATGAAATTGTAAGTAGGGATTTTATTTTTTATTTTATATTTTGTCAACAGGAAGCTGAGGAACAATTCTTTTAATGGCACATTGGACCTAGGAGGCCAAATTGGTCCACTGTTGCAACTTATTGATTTGGAGAACAACAAAATTTCTGCACTGGCATTGAGTTCTGGACATGAAAATTTCAACTATACATTGAAGTAAGTCATTTTATAAATCTTATATTTCATCTAACTCTGTCCTGTCTTTGCTAACATAAGGGCTCCTCCAGCCTTGGCCCCAACCTTTAATTTTTTATGGTGGGGAATGCAACATCATACTTGACTTGTAACCAGAAAAACTGGAATGTTTTAATTTAATTTTTAAATGAAATATTAAATTATAATTAACTATATATATTTAACATGTGTTATATTTTATTTAGGAACCAAATGCTAATAATCGTACTGTCTTCAGCCTTGCAGGGAATCCATTGTGCACTCAATCCATCTCAAATGTTAGCTTTTGCCCACTTGGAAAGCCATATTCAACAAGCTTGGCTCAGTGTGGAGGCAAATCATGTCCTTCTGATAAAAAACTCAGCCCACAGAATTGTGAATGTGCCTATCCATATGAAGGAGAATTGAATTTCAGAGCACCCTCATTCAGGGATTTGTCAAATGTGAACTTGTTTCATGCTCTGGAAATGAGTCTGTGGGTGCAACTGGGCCTCAACCCTGGAGCAGTTTTTCTGCAGAATCCATTCTTCAATACTGAAGACTACCTTCAGGTTCAGGTGGCTTTGTTTCCATCTGTGGGACTATATTTTAATAGTTCGGAAGTTGAGAGGATCGGATTGCAATTAGCTAACTAAACTTACAAGCCTCCCTTGGAGTTTGGCCCCTACTTTTTCATTGCTTCTCCTTATCATTTTCCTGGTTATTAAATCCCACTTCATTCCGCTGAATGTTATCTCCAGAATGGTGAACTGACTAGAGTAGATAGGAAGTTGAGTCATGAATTTGTTAAGAATAAAGTTACTCAGTTCAATTTACTTCGTTTTCGCATCATGAATGTGTTCATAGGCATTTGTTGTAGAAGCGAAATCATGTAGATTTTCAAGTGAGAAGGAATACATTTCTACGTAGGAAACCAAGCAAGAAACATTAGACAAATTGCATATGTAAGAAAACTTATTCAACATATCATTAAAGAACTTAATACAAAAATCTGTCCTCATCTCGAATGAAAGTGTCAAAAATCGTTGAGAGGCACAAAAACACTGAGAAACTTTTATAATAATAAAAAAATAAAAATGCAAAAACATTCTATGCAAGGTAACAAAATTTCTATTGTCCATGAAAACATATTGCTCAAAAGACCATAGATAGTAGGTCTAAATTTACTTTCTATTTTTGCTCGATTTTCAATTCATTATCTCTATGCCCTTTTCACTAACTTTGCCTTCATTAATTTTTCCTTCTTCCCGAAGTTGACCAATGTCATTAGCATTGCCATATTCAATAGTCCTACCTTCTTGGTTAACTTTTCCTTCTTCATCAGCTTTGCCCACTTCATTAGCTTTGCTTGTTTCATAACCTATTCCTTCTTCCTTAGCTTTGTTTCCTTCATGAATTTTTCCTTCATCAACTTTGCCTACTTCTTTCAATTTGCCCATTTCAATAACTGTACCTTCTTCCTTGGCTTTGCTGACTTCATTAGTTTTTCCTTCATCAAATTTTCTTACACCAATAACCTTGCCTGTTTCATTAACTGTTCCTTCTTCGTTAGCTTTTCCCCTGTCATTAATTTTTACTTCTTTGTTAACTTTTCCTTCAATCTTGCTGCCTTCAATAATTTTTCCTTCTTTGTTAAGTTCTCCTTCTTCAGTGACTTTGTCGACTTCATTAACTTTGCCTGTTTTATTAACTGATCCTTCCTCATTATTCTTGCCTTCTTCATTAACTTTGCTTTCTACACTAGCTTTTTCTTCTTCGTTAGCTTTACTTTCTCCATTAACTATTTCTTCCTCAGCAACTTCTGCTTTTCCATCATCTTTGCCTTCTTCAGCAACCTTATCCATGATGGTAATTTCCAATGGCCCAAGTGTCGCCTCAACATTCTTGACTGAGAAGGTTAGAGATTTGATATCTCTAGCTTCCATGAACATATCTAGGGATGCCTCTAAAAGAAAATGATAAATTTTGCACTTTGAGTTACCTAACATTATTATATAATTAATGCTAGTAGGATAAACACATCATCAAAATACAAGGCAAATCAGAGGAGCTCCATGAAATAAGAAACTTCAGAGCAACCATAAAATTAAAGTGTATGCAAAAACATCCCCAACTCCCAAAAACTTTACATTAAATAAAAAAAGAATCTGAAAATTTTTGTGAGTTGGTAGTCCTCCTAACAAACCAAGCATTGATTGAATACAAAGTTCTGAGGCTGCAGTAATTGTAAGAGGATACCAAATATTAGAAAACTAAAGGTAAACTCTATTTCATGGTACGTTCTGTTTAAATAGAATGAACAAAGTTTCAGGATCTCAACCAAAACATGGTAGAGTCTGCAGATGCTAGTTGCCACTTTCTCATGAATACTATCTAATTAAAAGATGAAGAAATTGTAAAAATTCCATCTAAAAACATCAAGGTTACTACTTAATAATATTTTGGGTTTTGCAGAATTTGACAACCATAAATTGGGACATAGTAAGACGATAAAACAATCAATATGTCAAATATTAATATCGTTTATGGCTTCCCAGTTGGACAACTTTACATGGGGTTAGGAAATTTCAAGATGTAATAAAAAACATTATATTTGGTTCACCATTAGATCCCATTTTCATCATTATTTCATTCTGTTATGGATATCCTAAAGCAAGTGGAAGCTTTTTACAGTTATATATGCCTCTGTGTCATTCCCATTCTTCAGTATGAATTCACCAATATGACACAAATGATTTCATAAAACAATCATCGTAAAGGCTACTTTAATCATACATCTTTTTCACTCAGAAAACACAGCTTGACATGGAAAAACAGGTATTATGATATCAGCTAATGACATTGAGGTTCTATGCCATTCTGCTGGGTTATTCTTTAATTTATTTTCTCTCCAGTTTTTTACATTAACAATGGCAAAGCACAGGAAGCCACATAAGAAGAATGACGATTTATGAATCAGAAAAATCATATGCATTGTGCTTAAGCATGCCACAGCACAGGCCACTTATCCTTACAATACTATATCAGAAATTAAGCTAAATCGGTTTCAGAAGTTAAATAAACAAAAACATACGCAATCATATTTGACTGACCTCTTTTAGTTGCTCTACCCGTCTTTCAAGATCCCCCACAGATTCTTCCATGTGTATAATTTGAAGAACATATAACAAGTGAGAGTTTAGGTCATCCTGGCGATGTTGATCTATCATACATTGAGGTACAGGGATTTTACAGCCTACTGCATAGAAAGGGCACTTGACAAGCTTCATTGGACACACAGTTATGCAGTGTCTGTCCATCGCTCTTCTCATGAGGCTTTTTGAGCACTTCTGTTCACATGGAATGATCTTGAAAGGGCAAACTGAATCATGCTTTTCCAGTTGGCCAGTAGAAAATAAGGCATTACAACCATCATTTTCGCAGAGCACAACCTTAAAGCCACAGTTGAGAAGATGCTCGGTACGTTCTTCCTCTATGTTAAATTTCATGTCACAATGAAAAGCATTCTTGAAATCAACATCCTTCAGCGAAGTTCGTGCAATTGCTTCTCTCCTATCCACACTACAGCAGGTTCGGCTTTTACTGGCGTTTTTTTAGACTTTTAGCGACGTTTATAAACACCGATAATAATCTTACCGACGTTTGTACAAACGCCGGTATAGGTCCCGTCGGTAAAGGTTTTACCGGCGTTTCATGAAAACGCCGGTAAAACCTTAATAAAAACGCCGCTACAAGTGGAAGACATTTAGCGGCGTTTTACCGACGTTTAGAAAACGCCGGTAAAACCTTCCACACCCTCCAATTTATTTCCCGTGTTTTTTTGGCGCACGATATTCTGTCAGGACACCAACCCTAAAGCGGCGTTTTTAAATTTTTTTGCGGAATATTTTGCGGCGGTTTGTATTTTTTTATGGCATTTTTTTCTTATAGCGGCGTTTTTTATATGGTTATAGAGGCGTTTTTTATATGTTTATAGCGGCGTTTTTAGGTTTTTTGCGGAATTTTTTTGTGGCGGTTTGGAATTTTTTTTTGCGGCGTTTTTTTCTTATAGCGGCGTTTTTTATACACTTTTTTGGCACTATTTTGCTTGTTTCATAAGCCTTTTTCCCTGCTTATTGATTAAATTTCCTGTTTATAATGAATATTATGCAAAACACTATAGATAACTGAGATAGACTTGATAGGAAATTTGTTCATGTCTATGGAAGTGAAAAATAACTGAAAATTGCTTTTGAGATATGCATACGGGAGCTTAATTAAAATTAAAGACAAATGAATATATATATATATATATATATAACAATCAATTAATTAAAGTGAGGTTTGATTCAAAGAATTACTATATCAAAATTTCTCTGAATTTATACTGTCAAAATCCAGGAACCCTAAGTCTCAATTCTTTTTTCTTTTTTATATGGATTTTTTTTTTTAAAAAAAAAAAAGCTTGATGTTTCATGGACGCCCAAATCACTAAGTTTTGGCTTTAGATTTTTTTTTTTTTTTTTTTTTACAGAATTTTAATTATTTCCATTAATTAATATGATTAACTTCTAACAATTTTTGTTTATTCTAATTGGCTATGAAAAGAGCAACCACAACACATCAATGGCACCAGAACTCATTCCATATTACAGCATATATTCTTCTAATGTTAAGTAACACATAAAATTATTTAAACCTAACAATCGACACTTCCAATTCAAACAACACACAAACCAACCCTCCAAATCAGTTGGATTTCAATTAACATACTTTAATAAATAATAAAAAACAAAAATAAATATAAAAGTTTCAGAAAACTTACAACTTCGCGTCCAAATGAGAAGCAATGTGAAGAAGAGCAGAATTTCGTCTTCCAATGAAGAAGAAATGGCCGGAAACCATCGAAAACAAGCCTGAAACCGGCGAATATAGCGATCACAGCGGGAGAAAAGAGGGTGCAGCGGCGGGAGGAAAAAAGGGAAAAGGAAGAAGAAGAGTTCGCGGGCTAGGTTTATACAGACCTTTAGTGGCGTTTTCTAATGAGCTTTACCGGCGTTTGTAAAAAACGCCGGTAAAGCCACTTCTTGCGGCGTTTTTTCACCGTTTTAGCGGCGTTCTGAAAAAACGCCGCTAAACCTTATGCATTTGGCGGCATTTGTGTAAACGCCGCTAAAAAACCGCCGCTAAAGTCGCGGTCTGTTGTAGTGCCATTGGCCAAAACCCACTAACTTCCATCTCTTGTAAAAAATCATCTATCTTATCTTCTCTCTTGTCACTCAACAACCATCCCGAAACCCGACTAAACAAATTCCTCTTCAAACTAGCAAAGTCATCAATAAAATCAGAAATGATATCAAATGGATGATCAGGTACTTCCCCATCCTCACATTCTAGTATAATAGATTCTGCAACAAAACTTTCACTTCGCTGGGTAAGGTACTGCACCATTTCAGTCCTAATATCAACTACCACTGTACCAGGCGTCTTGAAGATATCACCTGTCGTGCTATCAACACATGCAAAACCTAATCCAGGGAGAAAAGCTTGTGCTATTTTGTGAACTAATTCTGTGTCAGAAAGATAACAATGAAATGAAGGACTTTCCTCATTCTTATCTTCAATCTTCTATGGTAAAAAATCCTCAGCTGAAGCAACATTTGCATCCATGTTTCAACTTACCTACAAAAGAAATTACACATCCAACACAATCCAAAGAGATGAAAATCGAAACTGCTCTTAACATGAAGATAAAAACATATTTTCAAAACCAATTCAAATTTCCATTCAAATCTACAGCGTTGCATTAATATGAGATACTAATTTCACCATTTAAAATAAAAAAATTAACATTTCTCAAAATTCCCATTTTAAAAACACGAATTTACCAAAATAAAACATTAAAACTCAAAAATTAAAGAATTTGAAATATGAAGAAACAAAAACACATAAAATTTCAGAACAAATTTAAATCAACAGCCTTGCATCAACCAAAAAAAAAAATCGAAATTTAAAGACATTGAACAAGGAAATGAGAATTACACTGTATTTAATTCCCAAATTAAAAGGTTTTACGATCCAATCAATCAAGAGACTGCAAAAATCAAGGTTGTCGGAAACGACTGTAAATGGCCGGCCTTGGTTACGCTAGGCCGTTTCCGGCCTTTATTTTTTGCGGAGACGGCCAAATCTGGCCGCCTCCTCCAAAATTGGCCGCCTCCCCTGAAACCAGGTGGCCGGAAACGGCCACCTGGCCCCTTCAGCGATGGCCACCGCCGCGGCGGTGGCTACTACAAATTTTAAAAATTTTTCAAAATTATTTTAATATATTTTTAAATTTTTTTTAAATTTTAAATTTTTTATAAAATTTATTTTATTTTTTGTAAAATTTTAATATTAAAATGACAATATTATCCCTAAGAGTTATTGTTTTCTATTTTATTTAATATTAAATTGTTTCCATGGGTGGGAGGAGGCTTTTGAAACTTGGAGGGTGGGACTTTGTCCCCGCCTCAAACTATGGGTGGGAAATAGTCCTTCGGCCTTCTTTTGAAGATTATATCTAGGTAAGGTTGAAGGCGAAGTTTACGTATAACCACTTGTATAACGTAAATTTAATGAATTGACCTAAATATATATATATATATATATATATATATACTGGAAGGGAGGATATCTAAACACGCTAGGCCGTTGAAACAGTTGTGTAAGAACAAAACCAAAAGCCTCTACCACTAAAATTCAGATAGAGCTGAGAGAGAGAAAAACATGAATGATCATGCCAGATTTAAGCCAAATTAAAGGTTTTTTTTTTTTCTTTTTCTAATTTCATACATTTATCTTGAAAATTACTTCTTGAAATGTGATTCTGTTGATTTTTGCAGGCTCTTGATTGATTGGATCGTAAACCTTTTAATTTGGGAATTAAATACAATGTCTTTAAATTTCGAGTTTTTTTTTTTTTTTTGGTTGATACAAGGCTGTTGATTTAAATTTGTTCTGAAATTTTATGTGTTTTTATTTCTTCATACTTCAAATTCTTTAATTTTTGAGTTTTAATGTTTTTATTGTGATAGATTCGTGTTTTTAAAATGGGAATTTTGAGAAATGTTAATTTTTTTATTTTAAATGGTGAAATTAGAATCTCATATTAATGCAATGCTATAGATTTGAATGGAAATTTGAATTGGTTTTGAAACTTAATATGTTTCTATCTTCATGTTAATAGCAGTTTCGATTTTCATCTCTTTTGATTGTATTGGATGTGTAATTTCTTTTGTAGGTAAGTTGAAACATGAATGCAAATGTTGCTTCAGCTAAGGATCTTTTACCAGAGAAGATTGAAGATAAGAATGAGGAAAGTCCTTCATTTCATTGTTATCTTTCTGACACAGAATTAGTTCACAAAATAGCACAAGTTTTTCTCCCTGGATTAGGTTCTGCATGTGTTAATAGCACGACAGGTGATATCTTCAAGACGCCTGGTACAGTGGCAGTTGATATTAGGACTGAAATGGTGCAGTACCTTACCTAGCGAAGTGAAAGTTTTGTTGCAGAATCCGTTATACTAAAAGGTGAGGATAGGGAAGTATCTGATCATCCATTTGATATCATTTCTGATTTAATTGATGACTTTGCTAGTTTAAAGAGGAATTTGTTTAGTCGGGTTTCAGGATGGTTGTTGAGTGACAAGAGAGAAGATAAGATAGATGATTTTGTACAAAAGATGGAAATTAGTGGGTTTTGGCCAATGGATAGGAGAGAAGCAATTGCAAAACATTGTTGATTTCAAGAATGCTTTTCATTGTGACATGAAATTTAACACAGAGGAAGAACGTACCGAGCATCTTCCCAACTGTGGCTTCAAGGTTGTGCTCTACGAAAATGAGGGTTGTAATGCCTTATTTTCTACTGGCCAACTGGAAAAGCATGATTCAGTTTGCCCTTTCAAGATCATTCCTTGTCAACAGAAGTGCTCAGAAAGCCTCATGAGAAGAGCGATGGACAGACACTGCATAATTGTGTGTCTAATGAAGCTTGTCAAGCGCCCTTTCTATGCAATAGGTTGTAAAACCCCTGTACCTCAATGTATGATAGATCAACATCGTCAGGATAACCTAAACTCTTACTTGTTATATGTTCTTCAAATTATACACAAGGAAGTATCTGTGGGGGATTTTGAAAGACGGGTAGAGCAACTAAAAGAGGTCAGTCAAATGTGATTGTGTATGTTTTTGTTTATTTAACTTCTGAAAACGATTTAGCTTAATTTCTGATATAGTATTGTAAGGATATGTGGTCTGTGTTGTGGCATGCTTAAGCACAATGCATATGATTTTTTCGATTCATAAATCGTCATTCTTCTTATGTGGCTTCCTGTGCTTTGCCATTGTTACTGTAAAAAACTGGAGAAAAAATAAATTAAAGAATAACCCAGTAGAATGGCATAAAACCTCAATGTCATTAGCTGATATCATAATACCTGCTTTTCCATGTCAAGCTGTGTTTTCTGAGTGAAAAAGATGTATGATTAAAGTAGCCTTTACGATGATTGTTTTATGAAATCATTTGTGTCATATTGGTGAATTCATACTGAAGAATGGAAATGACACAGAGGCATATATAACTGTAAAAAGCTTCCACTTGCTTTAGGATATCCATAACAAAATTAAATAATGATGAAAATGGGATCTAATGGTGAACAAAATATAATGTTTTTTATTACATCTTGAAATTTCTTAACCCCATGTAAAGTTGTCCAACTGGGAAGCCATAAACGATATTAGCATTTGACATGTTGATTGTTTTATCGTCTTACTGTGTCTCAATTTATGGTTGTCAAATTTTGCAAAACCCAAAATATTAGTAAGTAGTAACCTTGATGTTTTTAGATGGAATTTTTACAATTTCTTCATCTTTTAATTAGATAGTATTCATGAGAAAGTGGCGACTAGTATCTGCAGACTCTACCAAGTTTTGGTTGAGATCCTGCAACTTTGTACATTCTGTTTAAACAGAAGGTACCATGAAATAGAGTTTACCTTTAGTTTTCTAATATTTGGTATCATCTTACAATTACTGCAGCCTCAGAACTTTGTATTCAATCAATGCTTGGTTTGTTAGGAGGACTACCAACTCACAAAAATTTTCAGATTCTTTTTTTATTTAATGTAAAGCTTTTGGGAGTTGGGGATGTTTTTGCATACACTTTAATTTTATGGTTGCTCTGAAGTTTCTTATTTCATGGAGTTCCTCTGATTTGCCTTGTATTTTGATGATGCGTATATCCTACCAGCATTAATTATATAATAATGTTAGATAACTCAAAGTGCAAAATTTATCATTTTCTTTTACAAGCATCCCTAGATATGTTCATGGAAGCCAGAGATATCAAATCTCTAACCTTCTCAATCAAGAATGTTGAGGCGACACTTGGGCCATTGAAAATTACCATCATGGATAAGGTTGCTGAAGAAGGCAAAGTGATGGAAAAGGAGAAGTTACTGAGGAAGAAATAGTTAATGGAGAAGGTAAAGCTAACAAAGAAGACAAAGCTAATGTAGAAAGCAAAGTTAATGAAGAAGGCAAGAATAATGAGGAAGGATCAGTTAATAAAACAGGGAAAGTTAATGAAGTTGACAAAGTCACTGAAGAAGGAGAACTTAACAAAAAAAAGAAAAATTATTGAAGGCAGCAAAATTGAAGGAAAAATTAACAAAGAAGAAATGTGATTCTGTTGATTTTTACAGGCTCTTGATTGATTGAATCATAAAACGTTTTAATTTGAGAATTAAATACAAAGTAATTCTCATTTCCTTGTTTAATGTCTTTAAATTTCGAGTTTTTTTTTTTTTTTTGGTTGATGCAAGGCTATTGATTTAAATTTGTTCTGAAATTTTATGTGTTTTTGTTTCTTCATATTTCAAATTCTTTAATTTTTGAGTTTTAATATTTTTATTTTGATAGATTTGTGTTTTTAAAATAGGAATTTTGAGAAATTTTATTTTTTTAAATGGTGAAATTTGTATCTCATATTAATGTAATGCTGTAGATTTGAATGGAAATTTGAATTGGTTTTGAAACTTAATATGTTTTTATCTTCATGTTAAGAGCAATTTTGATTTTCATCTATTTTGATTGTGTTGGATGTGTAACTTCTTTTGTAGATAAGTTGAAACATGGATGCAAATGTTGCTTCAGCTGAGGATCTTTTACCAGAGAAGATTGAAGATAAGAACGAGGAAAGTCCTTCATTTCACTGTTATCGTTCTGTCACAAAATTAATTCACAAAATAGCACAAGCTTTTCGCCCTGGATTAGGTTCTGCATGTGTTGATAGCACGACAGATGATATCTTCAAGACGCCTGGTACAGTGGCAGTTGATATTATGACTGAAACGGTGCAGTACCTTACCCAGCCAAGTGAAAGTGAAATTAGTATCTCATAGTAAATCACAGCAACATAAAATACACAGAACAAATTAATTTAACTAAAATAAAAATAATAAATAAATGAACTAGAAATTTCGATAGAACACGTCAAACAAGTTAAACCAAGCTCAAAAGGACTAAAAAGAGTCTATGCATTATGATGAATTTTTAACTTAAATCATAATAAATAAATAAACATAAGAGAAAATTTGATAAAACAAGAAGTAAATCATGATAAAACATGCTCAAACGACTGTAAACAGAAGCTATACAGTGCGATGAGACAGAAACGTTGACAAGCAAACCGGAGAGAAGAGGGCGAACCTCAGAAAGAAGTGAGCTTGAAAGAGAGGCTGTAGAGCAGAAGCGGCTACCAATTCTTGAGCAGTTCTTGCAATGCGGAAGTAAAACCCTAATTCTAGGAGAGTTTTATATAGCGGAGGAAGAGTAATTGACGGTTTTGCCCGAATGGTTGATTTACTGGGTAAGGGTATTAGGGTCAAGTGGTAAGAAATTTTGTTTGGCACTGTCAGCTGTTCGATTGGAGGTCGAATAATTGTGGATCTGACTGTTTTGGGACTTCTGTTCTAGTTCATTCAACCGTGTCGGCATCTGGCTACGTTTTGATATAATTTTCTAATTTTTTCATAAATTAATTATACATTACTCTCAATATTATTTTTTGTTATGCAGTAGTTTCCAACCCATAAAATTGACTTTCCTCAATTTACAAATTGACATTCCTCCTCCAAACAATATAATTTTTTAATTGGCATCAATTAACTTTGTCTTATTAATTCTCAGTATTTTATATTTTGAATATAATCAATTAATAAATTATTATTTGAATTGAAATTTTAAATGCAAGCGACATCATTAAAATTATCTTTTTTCAACCTTCAAATAAAGAAAATTATAAGAGAGAGGATTTAAGGAAAAGAAAATTAATATATTAGGAAATTAGATAACCATGATTGCATTATAATTGGTATAAAATTATTTTTTAATCTGATCCAATGTTAATTTAATAAAATTGATTTTCTTTTTTCAAATACAGTGAATAAACGATATTTGGTATGATGTGTTTTTAAGTGTGTATGTATTGAGAAATGGGATATAACCCTTTTTACAATAATTTATTAGGTCTACCAATTATAAGCCCACAAATAAACTCAATAATTCACATTTATATAATAATAATCCAGATTTGTTATACAAAATATATTGGACATTCAACAAAATTAATTATGTTACACCTACGAAAGAACTCAATGGACTATACATTTGCTAGAGTTTTATTAACCTAGATTTTGTAAATTAACCTACATTTTGTAAGTCAACCTATATTTTGTCTTCAATCTTTAAGTCTTTGAGTATGCCTCTCCTTGGCTCCATATTTTAGGACATTTTTACATACATTTCCTAAATTATACTTTATTTAAATCACTAAATTAGAAACCTTAAATTAAATTTGAGAAAAAAAGAAGAGAGAAAAATTTACATTAAAGTATCAAGAGGAGGCAAGATATGCAATACCAATTTAGAATTTACATACATTCCTGCAAAAATACAAAACAAAGGTTTGTGGCTCATGTACTGCGAACCATGCATAACACACATAACATACATCAAATAATCAATATTAATTAAATTACTTTTAATTATTTACCAAGTTGTCAAATTACATTTTGTACCCTTAACTTTCATAGAATTTTTTCAACCCTAAAGACTTCAAAAAGTACAATCAGGTCCAAAAAGGAATCAGATAGTAAAATCAGCCTTCACCCACTGGCGTATGTTCAGGACGGATGGTCATGTATCCATTAGATATCAAGTATACACAAGATGGTGTCTTGACCATGTCTCAAGAGTAAATGGCTTATGCATGAACGTGCGTATAAAGCACATGGTTGTGTGCTACTTCAGACAAGGAATTCACCAAAAGTTTAAAAGCATGCATGACCAAGGCCACAATCACCCACGTGGTTACACACACGATTAGAAATCAACGCATGCATGGGCATGTGTAAAAAAACATACTAGCATGCATGGTGCTTGAGATGTTTGAAATAGGCTTGTCCCATGAACAAACAAGCCATACATGGGCTTGTATCAAGAGATACACAGGTGTATATTGGATATTTTCCATAATTTTACAAAGTAAGAAATGCTAGAAAATTTCTATTTTCTGGCAAGCCATCATTGGAATATGAGAATATGACATGACAGTCTTAGCATACCACATTTCAATGTATATCTTCATATAGAGGATTGGTTAGATTATTGTATCCAACAGTGCATTTTAAGTTTTGCCTTATAATAAAGTATGTGATCTTATGAAAATACTTAAATAACTATATAACCATAAGTTGTAAATAAGATAAATTGCAAGACCAAGAGAGACTTCAAAAGCAAAATAAATAGGTAAGATAAATTACAAAGATTTCCACTTAGAGAGAATAAATAAATGAAATATTTTATCAAGTTTCAACTAAAGACTCATTTAGAATCCTAATAACAATGGTAGCTCATTTGGATTATAGCATCACCAAATGAATGTCAAAATCACATTTTTGATTGAAAATCTTAGTAAGAAAGTTTATATGGTGTAATTAGTTTTACCTAAAGTATAAAAGGAAAAAGCTTTAATCACATAAATTAAAGAAATCTATTTATGGTTTGGAATAGATGTTGAATAGTGGTATAACAAATTTGATGAAGTTGTAACTTCAAATGGCTTCATAGAAAACAAATTGTACTAATATACGAATATAAAGATCAACATGAGCACATGTATCTTCATGATATGGTTTTCTATGTTCATAGGAATGATGTTAGTTTTTTTCTTAAGATTAAACAAGTTTTATCCAAAACTTTTGATGTGAAGGATCTTGAAGATACATCATTTGTTCTTGGTACTTAGATTTATTATGACAGGACTTATGGACTTTTAACATTATAATGCATACATGGAACTTATGCTTATAAGACTCAACATGTAGAATTGTAAAACAATGATATGTCTTTTATGAAAGTGATAAGTTTAGTAATAAGCATTAACTAAAGGATGAGGTTGAAAGGGAATCCATGTAAATTGTCCCTTATGATGTCGTTATTGAAAGCTCGATGAATTTATAATTATACATATGCCTAACATAACTTTTGCATTTAAGGTTATCAATCAATGCCTTTTGTTGAGTAAGTTTTGTAACCTAACCTTAAATTACTAGCAAGTGCATTAATTCATTTTGTGTATAGTAATGTTAAGTCTAGATATCGATCCTACAATAAATATGATAATGCAAACCCCCTAATCTTAATGTTATTTGGACAATAATATACTAATGACATTTATTAAACTAATCTAAAACTAAATTAACTAAGCTAAAACAAACGAAAGTAAAGCAAAAGTAACGTAACAAGGAATCAGAAGAAAATTAATCAAATAAAAGATACTAGGGCTAAGACTTTACTTATTTGCTAGCTCAGTCACTAACTTACCAGTATCTAGTTCATCTTCATCGGTTAATGGTCAAATTCACAAATTTATCAATAACTACTTTTGCGTGATATCAGTCTGTCTTTGTTGTTAACCTAATGACTCTCTTTCTTTGCTGGTGTAACTAAATATGCATAAAGTTCAAGAATTTGTAACAAGCAAATAAAAATTATATGTTTTTCTATCTCTGGGTTTCACTTAATCAATGAATTTTTACAATCCCATAGTTGTGTTATCTCTCTGATTGGTTACTAAACTCATGATAATTATCATTAGATTAGATCTATAACTTATCTTTTAGTTATTATTACAAAATCCTAATAAGTTCAAAAGGTCGCAAAACATCCAAACAATGACAATGTGCATAATTGATAATTAAATAATACATATGAATAAAAACATAGAAATTAAATCAATGACTGAGTATCACAAAATATGTTACATCTTTACCCTAGCAAATAACAAATTAGCTTGTGATAGAATATGAAGAAACATAACCAAAATCAAGATAAACATATTTTTAGACTGAAATTGATAACACTTTCTTGAAGAACAATCTTGAATTAAAGCAATCCTTGCTTGATCTTTCCTTGATTAGTTCTTTGGATGATCCTTGACGTAATCTCCTTTTAAAAGCATTTAAAAATTTGTCTAAGTTTGCTTTTTAGCCTCTAAAAATCTACCCAAAAATGACTCCTAATTGAATAATAAGTTGCTTATATAGTTAGGGTTAAGCCAGGTGGAGTCAAGTAGGATTTGGAGTCATTTGATGCATTTTTTGCTGATTGGCCATAGCGAAAAATTGCTGCCATGAACTCTCTTAGTTTGATCTACTCCATGACAAAAAGTTTTTGAAACTTTGGTTTTCATATCATTGGATGTCTAGTTTAATTTGGCTTTTGAATCACCTGATTTAGACTTTGGAATCTCAAGTTATTTCCATTTCAATCCTTAATGGTCAGATAGAGAATTTCATTGAGAAGAAGTGAATTTTCAACAACAATTGAAGGCCCAAACAAACTCAGATTTTTTTCTCGGAATAGCTCTCTTAGAAGCTTGAGATGTCCACTACAACTTTGTTAAACACTACTTTTATATTATAGAGCTAGAACTTAGTGAAAATCTTTGTTTTTCCACCATGATAAGCAATTCTCTCCTTTTCCTTTTGTGCTTTGATTGCTCAATGTTCCTTGGACTAAACTCAAATCATTGACTAGTCATTCATAAGTGTCTTTTTGGTTTGCTTTCCATCAAATTCATCATTTTTTGTAAAATCGAACACAAAAACCTATGATCCTAAAATATGCATAAATATAGGGCAAAATGGTCATTTCACCCTTAAAACTCTACAAAGTAACAATGAATTATTATGCATGCAAGACACTTATCACCTATTAAACCCAAATGTTGATTATTAGGTAGTGATTTAAAAGATAATGTGATACTTGCAAAAGATTAAGGTTTTGTTAGTTATAAAGATGCTCTAAAATATGTTTTTGAGTATACTATTATTCTCATAAAAGGGGTAATAACTTAGAGAAATGTTAAATAGTCGTTAGTAGCCTCCTTAACCATGTACACAGAATTTATGAGTTGTCATGGGGTAGCTTTTTAAGTTTTATGCTTGAAGGATTATACTTTCGAACTACTTGGCAATGACTTTATTTACAATGATAGTAGTTCAATTGTGTAGAACACCATTAGTAGATTGAGACATATAAATAAAATTATCTTACAGTCTATAACCTTATAAAAATAAAGAAATTAAGATAAAATACATAAATATAGAATTAATATAGCTAAAGCCTTGACCAAATGACTAAAACCAATAACTCATAAAGTCATGTTGAAAACATAAGGACATTTGAAATCTTTTAATAGGGTTAGTGGAAGTCTTTAAATTGTTAACTTAATGACTTTGTTTTTAATTTTTAAGTCAACATATTTTTGTCATAATCATATGGTTTTATTTACTTGTTTATATGTATAGATGTGTGTGTGTGTGTATACGGCTATGGTACAATATGTGTCTCAAGACTATAGTTTCTTTTCAGTATGATAGTTGTATGTTTCATGATACCCTAAGTAAGGTTAAAACATACAGACTTGATTAAAAGCAAAGAGATTTATCTTCTTTATTTTGAAATATATAGATTAAAAAAATAATAATAAATAAGACTAACATAAATATAACACTATTTGGGATCACATAGTAAGGTGTTATTTCTACCACACTTTTAAATCACTGATTCATGATAATTTGGTTATTATTAATTGTGATTATAAACAATTTTAAATCAATGAAAGACATCAACAATATTATAGTTTGTTATTGGTGATCATTTTAACCGAATTATGGATTATGGTATAATTTTATTTCTGAACTATTTTGTTTTTTGTTTAAATAGTGGTCACTTTAAAGTTAAAATGTTATTTTCTTTTTCTTAAAAATAAAATAAAAAATAATTAATGGTATCCAAGAAGAAGAAGGTTAGAAAATCTAATGATGTAAATTAACATTAATTATAATTTTTTGTTTAATAAATTAGATAATTAAAAAAGTGCAATATCAGTTTACATATGTGTTTAAATGATCAATAAAGATAAACTTAATATATTTAAAAGTTTATGCTCTAATAGACAAAATCAGTGTGCTCAATAACCACACAAACAATACTCAGTTCAACCACCAAAGAAACATGCAAGCAATATCTCCAAGAAACACCAACATGCAATACTTACTTGGAGTTGATTAGAACATGCAAGGATGAGAAAAACAAGCCTAAAGGAAGCTCCACCAGCTTGTCAACCACCACCAATCCTTCCTTGCAATAAGAATTGGATAAAGGTAAAAATTGAAAATCCAAGCACCACCAAGCAACAAGGAAATTCAATTGGAGAAAAACTTATAAGCTTTTGGATAATTTTCTTCAATTCTCAAAAGTGTTTTTTTACATGAGAGAGAAAAGTTTATATAGGCATTTACAAGAAAGATAAATGACAAAACTGCCCTTAATACAAATTGGAAAGAAAAGAAATTAAAAATGCAAAAATGCTACAGTGCACGGGCTGGACGCACAGGCTTGCACGGGCTGGACGCATAGGGGAGATAAGCGCGCAGGTGGGCGTGCAGCGCGCTTGCATGTGCTGCAAGGCAGCGCACAAGTGCGCGCGCGTGAGCGCCACAAGGCAGAACGCAGGCGTCGCAGCGCGCACGCATGCGTGCAAAACAAAAAGCAGGTGTCGCGGCATGATGCTGCGGCACTCGTGTAGCATTCCAGTTTTAGAATAGCTCTTAGGGGTAGAGTTTTGGGGTTAGAAATAGAATTCAAAGATAGATTGGGGGTCTAGTAGAGTTCAGGGGCGAGTTGGCAGTTTTCCAGAGTTGTGTGGCCTTCGTATGATGCCTTTAGGGAGGTTTCAATCATACGAAGCGCAGGAAATGAACTATGTTCATTTTCCCAGGTGCACTCCCGTGCACCAAACCTGCACGCCCGTGCAGGTGGGTTTAAGTGTGAGAGACGGGAGAGTTATTTCATTTCTCACCCATTTTCAGCCAGTGTTTCTCTTCTTTCCAGCAGCTCCTAGCCCTAGGCGAGAAGTTCAGCTTCCAGCAGCTCCCAATCCAGCAAGAGAGCAGAGAGAGTAGCTTGTTATAGTTTTCCAGCAGCCATGTCAAGAGGTAAGTGTTTCTTACTTCTTCCAGTGTTTCTTACTTCTTCCAGTGCTTCCAACTTGTTTGATGTATGTTTGTTGCGGTTGGAAACGTGTGTTTCCATTCCCAGTATGTTTGATTGAGTATATGTGATGATATATGATGCTTGAGATGATTGTTTCCCATCTAATAACATGCTTGCTTTGCTTGTGTGTGTGATGTGAGAGAAATGTTTGAGTTTCCATGGTGAATTCAGTAGAAATGGATGGAAGATGAAATTGATGCATGATATATGTATATTGAAGTGCCTTGGATGGTTGATTGCATTTAATTTCAGTTTGGATGTGGAATTGGATAGTTTCCAGCAGTTGCAGGCGAGCCTTGTCTGAGCAAGACAAGGAGCACGGTCGTGTGCCCGCAGACGCACGCCCGTGTGTCCTTGTTTCTGCAAGGACACGACAGTGTGCACGAAGTGCGCACGGCCTGGATCGCAGGGACACGACCGTGTGTCCTGAGGGACACGGTCGTGTGTCCCATCTTTACGTGTTGTGCACAGTAAATTCCCGAGAGCTGTTCGCCCAGCCGCACGGCCAGTGCACGGTTCCGTGTGCTGGGGCACACGCCCGTGTGCCCTTGCCCAGCACGGCCGTGTGTGTATGTCACACGACCGTGTGCCTTCCTTGCACGGTCGTGTGTCCGTCAGATTTTCCCAGAATTTTAGAAATTGATCTATTAAAGGTTTGGTAACCCATCCAAAGACCATTAATCATTAGATAATCCAGATGTCGGATAAGAAAATGTAGCATAAGCATTTATAGCATGACATATAGTCTGAAAGAGGATCCAGGGATCTGAATTCAGTAGATTTCAGCATTCAGAACCCAATGTATGGGTTTCAGTTTTGGGGTGAACTCAAGGGGGCATCTGTGGGACCCAGCATTCTAACACCAGTCAGTCTGCTCAGCATTTTAGTATTCAGCTTTCTAGCCTGTAGCTAGAATGTTCAGCCCACTTGGCCAGGATGTCGAATCCTTGTGTTCATCAGCCTGATTAGCATAGTAGATACCTTTGGGTACATTAAGACATAGATTATTCAGACACATGCATCATCAACAGTTATTTCTTTTCAGTTTAGCATGACATGACATGCATTATTCAGATAATCAGTAATCAGTAACCAGATAACATACATCCAGTAATCAGTTTCAGTGCCAACAAGCGACTAGATGCATGATTAGGGCCGATGCCAGGTATGTATGCTTGTTTGTGTTGCTTGCTTGGGTGAGGGAAGTAAGGAATGCTTACTGGGTGATCTTTATCACTCATCCCCTTCCTTCTTCCTTCATTTTCAGGTCAGTTAGCTGCTGGCGAGGAGCAAGTGGATTGAGGCTGACGAGGAGGACCCCACACACACACTCCCAGTTGTATTTTCTTTCAGTTTGGACCTGTGTGGTCTTGTATATATTTTGTATATTTCAGTTGTATAAACAGATGTACAGAACAGTTAAATATATGAAAACCAGTTTGGGCTCATTGTATATTTCAGATTCAGTTTCAGCTTCCGCTTGTAATGTAAATTAGTTCAGCAGGTTCTTTTCGTAGGATTCCCGTCTCGGGTACCCAATTTCCAGTTTATTAAATAAAAGATCAGTGACTCTTCAATAGTAGGGGTACTCGGGGTGACGAGTCCTACATTTTTGGTATCAGAGCGTTCTCTGTGCCATTTTCAGTAGAGGCTTGAGTTTGTAAGTGTGTGGTGTTGCTTTCTCTCCTTCGCAGCCATCGTCCAGACCCTCCTCACAGCACGGTCAGGTATTTCTTTTCAGTTTTGTTATGTGTTTTGTGTTTCTAACCCCAAATTGCTTGTGATGCTATAGATAGAGAAGAGTACGTACCTAGATACGTAGATGAAGCCAGTAGTAGTCCCCCTGTCCGTCCCATGAGTGTGAGTGAGGGGCGGCGATCTCAGAGTACCTCCCATGTGCCTATTAGGCCAGATCAGCTTAGAGAGATGATTGAGGAAGTTGTCAGAGAAAGTTTACAGCAGGCTGGTGTGGGAAATGTTCAAGAGCCACCCAGAGTTATCCCTCCCCAGCGTGAGAGTTATCAGATTCCGAGAAGAAGATCTTTTCAGCCTCGGTATCAGTCACAACCACAATTTCACCCTCAATCACGGTATCAGCATCAATACTATTCACAGCCACAGTCAGTTAGAGAAGGGTATCAGTATCCAGTAGAGTACAGAGAGTACAGTCAGGCTACCAGTACAGAAAAAGTTGGGACTAGTTTATTAGGTCGACTTCATCCGATCTACCATCTGCCAGGGTCGTATCAGCCAATGAAGTTCAATAGGTCTAGAGATCCAGCAGTGGCAGAGGAGTGGATTGAGTCAGTGGAGAATGTTATGGGCCTCTTCACGTTATCAGAAAGAGAGAAAGTCAGATTTGCGGCATTCCATCTCCGAGGTGATGCCAAGGTTTGGTGGGGCCTAGCTAAGGCTACCATCAATGAGGAGCAGATGACCTGGGCAAAGTTCAGGCGGTTGTTTGACGTCGAGTACCGGGGCTCAAAGTTGATGTACGTGAAGACCCAAGAATTCATTGATTTGGTTCAGGGGCCTAGTTCAGTGAAGGAGTACGCCACAAGGTTCAATGCCTTGGTGCGGTTTGTCCCTAGTTTAGCGGGGACTGAGTTGGGAAGAGTGCAGAAGTTCATCCACGACTTGCATCCTACAATAGCCAAGGATGTCTTGACTGGACCGTATCCTCTCCAGCAGTTCAGTGATGCTTTGGGGAGAGCCCTCAGATCAGAGGCCGGTCTTCAGAGGATGGGCGCCATGAGCCGAGTAGCCGGGAGGCCAGATGACAGAGAAAAGGGCAAGAGGCCAATGTCGGCCAAGAGATCAGCTAGAGGTGTCCAGAGACAGAGGACTTTACCACAGTTTTCCCTGCCACAGTGTACTAGATGTGGCAGATGTCATCCAGGAGAGTGTCTTGCTGGCCAGATTGTATGCTACCTATGCCGTCAGTCAGGGCATATGATGGCAGATTGCCTAGCCAGAGGTGGAGCTGGTGTTGGGCCCAGCAGAGGAGGAGTTGGGCAGTTCAGAGGCAGAGGAGGTCCACCTAGAGGCGGAGTCAAAGCAGAGAGGGGTGGAGCAGAGGTTCCCCGAAGTGGTGTTGGAGCATCGGGAGGAGGTGCTAGCACTTCAGAAGGAGGCGGAGGCAGAGCCAGAGTATATGTTGTCTGCCAGGAGCAGGCAGAGGCTATACCCCATGCAGTCACGGGTCAGATTCTCTATCTTGGTACTCCTTTATTTATATTGGTGGATTACGGGGCCACACACAGCTTTATTTTCAGGGGAGTAGTAGAGAGATTAGGGGTTGACCCTAGTGTGGCCGATAAGAGTATCCTAGTAGAGTTACCAGATGGGGGTTTCGTAGTGAGTGACAGAGTCCTTTTAGCTCAGCAGATAGAGGTTATGGGTAGACAGATGAGCATCGATCTGATTCTGCTGGAGTTAGCAGATTTCGATATGATCTTGGGGATGAATTTCTTGAGAAAATATGATGCAGAGATAGATTGTGGAAAGAAGAAGGTTAGATTCCACATAGGCCACATAGTATCAGCAGAGGGCATTTCAATGGACCCCAGCAAAGTAGAGGCAATTTTGAGTTGGCCAAGGTCGAAGACAGTTAAGGAAGTCAGAAGCTTCCTTGGATTAGCAGGCTACTACAGGAGGTTCATTGAGGGGTTCTCCAGCCTAGTAAGGCCTCTCACTACCTTGACTAGGAAAGAGACTTCCTTTGTATGGTCCGAGGAGTGTGAGGAGCGATTTCAGGAGCTCAAGCAGAGGTTGACCAGCGCTCCAGTTTTGGCGCTACCCTAGGAGATGATAGAGTTTGATGTGTATACAGATGCATTCCATCAGGGGATCGGGGCAGTTTTGATGTAAAATGGTAGGGTGATTGCCTACGCCTCTAGGCAATTACGGGATCACGAGTTGAGATACCCTACCCACGACCTAGAGCTGGCAGCAGTCGTTTTTGCCCTGAAGATTTGGAGGCACTACCTCTATGGAGTCAGATGCAGCATTTATTCAGACCACAAAAGTCTGAAATATTTCTTCACCCAGAAAGAGCTCAACATGAGACAGAGAAGATGGTTGGAGCTGGTAAAAGACTACGATTGTGATATCAGATACCACCCAGGGAGAGTCAATGTGGTGGCTGATGCGTTGAGTAGGCGGGTAGCCTTATCCAGCCTATCAGTTCAGTGAGAGCTGCAGTCTGAGATTGTCAGAGAGCAGATTGAGATAATGACTACAGGATTTTCGAGGCTTCAGATCAGATCCTCCCTGTACGATGAGATCAGAGAGGGACAGATGTCAGACGAGTGGACTCAGAGTATGCTTCAGAAGATGTCAGAGAGAGCAGTGCCAGACTTTGAGTTCAGAGATGGGATCTTGAGGTTCAGAGGCAGAGTCTGTGTGCCCCAGAGTTCAGAGTTGAGACAGAAGATTTTGTCAGAGGCGCACAGTGCGGTGTACTCAGCGCACCCAGGTAGCACGAAAATGTACAGAGACATCAAGAGAAGTTTCTAGTGGTCAGGGATGAAGAAGGATATAGCAGACTTCATCTCCAGATACCTTATTTGTCAGCAAGTGAAGGCAGAGCACCAGAGACCCTCAGGATTACTTCATCCCTTGAGTATTCCTGAGTGGAAATGGGATGATATCTCCATGGACTTCATCTCGGGTCTTCCCAGAGTTTAGAGGGGATATGATGGAGTTTGGGTGGTTGTTGATAGGCTCAGCAAGTCAGCACATTTCCTATCAGTCAGACAGGGAATGTCTACAGAGCAGTTAGCCAGACTCTACATCAGAGAGGTGGTGAGACTCCACGGGGTTCCCAGGACGATTGTGTTAGACCGGGACTCCAGATTTTTATCAACCTTTTGGAGATCTCTACAGAGAGCATTGGGAATCAAGCTACAGTTCAGCTCAGCATATCACCCTCAGACAGATGGCCAGACTGAGAGGGTGAATAAAGTTCTGGAGGATATGCTGAGAGCGTATTGTATGGACTTCCACACCGATTGGGCAGAGTTGATCCCTCTAATGGAATTCGCCTACAATAATAGCTTCCAGGCGACGATTCAAATGGCTCTATTCGAGGCTTTGTATGGTCGGAGGTGCAGATCTCCTCTCCATTAGGATGAGATTGGGGAGAGAGATTCTTTGGAGACCGCAGTGGGACCGGAGACTACCCAGAGGATGATTGAGCAAGTTAAGATTATCAGACAGAGGATGAGACAGGCCCAAGATCGTCAGAAGAGTTATGCTGATCTACGACGCAGAGAGATAGAGTTCTCAGTGAGCGATAAAGTATTTCTGAGAATTACCCCCTACAAGCAAGTCCTCAGATTTGGTAAGAAGGGAAAGTTAGCGCCCAGATTCATTGGTCCCTACGAGATTCTTGAGAGAGTAGGGACAGTCGCCTATCGATTAGCACTGTCAGCCAGTATGGACAGAATCCATAACGTCTTCCACGTGTCTCAGTTAAGGAAGTATGTGGGTGATCCATCGCATGTTCTTCAGTTTTCAGAGATAGAGTTGGCAGAAGACTTGAGCTATCAGGAGCTCCCTATTCAGATCCTCGACTACAGAGTCAAGGTCCTCAGAAATAAAAAGATTCCACTGGTCAAGATTTTATGGCACAGCCAAAGGGTGGAAGAAGCCACCTGAGAGGTGGAGTCTGAGATCAGGGATAGATTCCCAGAGTTGTTCAGGTAAATTCTGGGGTCAAAATTTTGATAAGAGGGGGAGGATTGTAGCATCCCAGTTTTAGAATAGCCCTTAGGGGTAGAGTTTTGGGGTTAGAAATAGAATTCAGAGATAGATTGGGGGTCTAGTAGAGTTCAGGGGTGAGTTGACAGTTTTCCAGAGTTGTGTGGCCTTCGTCTGATGCCTTTAGGGAGGTTTCAATCATGCGAAGCGCGGGAAATGAACTATGTTCATTTTCCCAGGTGCACGCTCGTGCAGGTGGGTTTAAGTGTGAGAGACGAGAGAGTTATTTCATTTCTCACCCATTTTCAGCCAGTGTTTCTCTTCTTTCCAGCAGCTCCTAGCCCTAGGCGAGAAGTTCAGCTTCCAGCAGCTCCCAATCCAGCAAGAGATCAGAGAGAGTAGCTTGTTATAGATTTCCAGCAGCCATGTCAAGAGGTAAGTGTTTCTTACTTCTTCCAGTGCTTCCAGCTTGTTTGATGTATGTTTGTTGCGGTTGGAAACGTGTGTTTCCATTCCCAGTATGTTTGATTGAGTATATGTGATGATATATGATGCTTGAGATGATTGTTTCCCATCCAATAACATGCTTGCTTTGCTTGTGTGTGTGATGTGAGAGAAATGTTTGAGTTTCCATGGTGAATTCAGTAGAAATGGATGGAAGATGAAATTGATGCATGATATATGTATATTGAAGTGCCTTGGATGGTTGATTGCATTTAATTTCAGTTTGGATGTGGAATTGGATAGTTTCCAGCAGTTGCAGGCGAGCCTTGTCTGAGCAAGACAAGGAGCATGGTCGTGTGCCCGCAGACGCACGCCCGTGTGTCCTTGTTTTTGCAAGGACACGACCGTGTGCACGAAGTGCGCACGGCCTGGATCGCAGGGGCACGACCGTGTGTCCTGAGGGACACGGTCGTGTGTCCCATCTTTGCGTGTTATGCACAGTAAATTCCTGAGAGCTGTACGCCCAGTCGCACGGCCAGCGCACGGTTCTGTGTGCTGGGGCACATGCCCGTGTGCCCTTGCCCAGCACGGTCGTGTGTGTGTGTCGCACGACCGTGTGCCTTCCTTGCACGGTCGTGTGTCAGTCAGATTTTCCCAGAATTTCAGAAATTGATCTATTAAAGGTTTGGTAACCCATCCAAAGGCCATTAATCATCAGATAATCCAGATGTCGGATAAGAAAATGCAGCATAAGTATTTATAGCATGGCATATAGTCTGAAAGAGGATCCAAGGATCTGAATTCAGTAGATTTCAGCATTCAGAACCCAATGTATGGGTTTCAGTTTTGGGGTGAACTCGAGGGGGCATCTGTGGGACCCAACATTCTGACACCAGTCAGTCTGCTCAGCATTTTAGTATTCAGCTTTCTAGCCTGTAGCTAGAATGTTCAGCCCACTTGGCCAGGATGTCGAATCCCTGTGTTCATCAGCCTGATCAGCACAGCAGGTACCTTTGGGTACATTCAGACATAGATTATTCAGACACATGCATCATCAGCAGTTACTTCTTTTCAGTTTAGCATGACATGACATGCATTATTCAGATAATCAGTAATCAGTAACCAGATAACATACATCCAGTAATCAGTTTCAGCGCCAACAAGCGACTAGATGCATGATTAGGGCCGAGGCCAGGTATGTATGCTTGTTTGTGTTGCTTGCTTGGGTGAGGGAAGTAAGGAATGCTTACTGGGTGATCTTTATCACTCATCCCCTTCCTTCTTCCTTCCTTTTCAGGTCAGTTAGCTGCTGGCGAGGAGCGGGTGGATTGAGGCTGACAGGGAGGACCCCACACACACACTCCTAGTTGTATTTTCTTTCAGTTTGGACCTGTGTGGTCTTGTATATATTTTGTATATTTCAGTTGTATAAACAGATGTACAGAACAGTTAAATATATGAAAAGCCAGTTTGGGCTCATTGTATATTTCAGATTCAGTTTCAGCTTCCGCTTGTAATGTAAATTAGTTCAGCAGGTTCTTTTCGTAGGATTCCCGTCTCGGGTACCCAATTTCCAGTTTATTAAATAAAAGATCAGTGACTCTTCAGCAGCAGGGGTACTCGGGGCGACGGGTCCTACAACGCGCACAGTGGCTTGCCTGGTTTCCTGGGTGCCGCAGCATGAAGCTTCTACCTCTTTTTTGCGTTTTTTGTTCCTTTGTGCTTTGTTGAGGTTCGATTCACTACAAATTGCCTCCATGCCATCCGAAAAATATTTTTAGGTGTCCGAAGCTTCCGAAAGCATTAATAAAGTCATTCCGAATTTTCCAAGGGGGGATAGGAAGGGATTCGAATCCATCAAACAAACTAAGTGATTAGAAGCAATATTCATATCACAGTGTAAACCTTAAAATTTATTAAATCTTTGATAAGATCCATTGACCTACTATAAATTCATTAGGTACCTACCCCAAAAGACATATAATATAATTTTATCTATTGAAAGTTGTTATTAAGGTGAGATTTTAGGGCAGAAGATCAATCACTTCATCAAAAATAATTTTCACAGTATTGTGGATTCAGTTTGTGATACATATATTTTTATAATCCTAAAGTTTTCAATTCAATATTCTATAATATATGTGATAATCTTGTGCAATTATGGTTTGTTAAATGGTTTTTTTTTTTTTTTCGGTTCATGTAAATCAAATGTTACAATTCCATTTTATTGCCTTTTATATTTATATTTCCCTGGACAAGTCTTCCAATTCCTAATTTAATTACCCTTACTTAATGTAACCATGTTCCCTTTTATTATTATACTTGTGACAATAATCTTATTTTGATGTATTTGTTAACAGATTTCAGATATCAAGTTTAGCAACAAAGCTTGGAGCTAGAAACATTGCATTCCTTGGTTCTGGACTTCTGCTGCTATATTGTTAGCAATTTTCATGCCCCAGGTTAAAGTTCTACTCCTTTGAAGTTAGTCTCATCAAGTTATAAATGGTTTATGCATTATTTATACTTGATTTAAAGCTTTCTTGCACGGTCATGGAATCAATTTGAGTGTTGGTAGTTGTCAACAAGTTTCTGCACTTTTTTTGCTGATCATATACAGATGTATCGAATCAGCAAAGCATTTAAGGGTACCTCTGGACATGTTTTTGTCTATGGAGATAAGCTATATGAATATTTAATTCTATATATGATTTCGGATATTGTTGAATATAAAATTTTAATTTTTTTTTTATAACTTTTAATTAAAATCAATATAGAGATAAATAATATAGTATATAAATTTTTGAGGAGTAAAAATTATTTAGATTGAGAGGTTTTTTGTATTTTCAACAATTTTATTTATTTCCTAGCGGAATTGTACACCTTTGTCTACTCCTTGGCCATTTTGGGCAATTATCCTTTACTTTGGAGCAAGGAAACTTCTACCTGGTGGAGTTGAACATGCACCTCTTGCTCTTGGAGACAAGTTCTCTTGCTCCAGAACCCGGCATTGAAGTTCCAAGGGGTAATCCGTCATACAACCAATCTTTGTTCTCTTGCGCCGGCCGGCTGCAATTTCTTCTCACGAACACCATTTAATCTCGGAGATTCATCACCGCCATCTTTTAATCCATAAAGATCATGATCTTCAACATCCTCAAAATCTTTGTTCTTGAAACTCATGCCCTTGCCAAAAAATTGATTCTCGGTTTCTGCAGTTGGTGTTTTAAACGATAACGTGTTCTCTAATTTCCCACCTTCGAAGCTAAGTGATCTTGCCATGATTATCTTCGAGGTACTGTTTGATTCTCTTACCATTAGCTCTGCCTCACTGCCGTTGAAACTGACTGAGCGAAGAAATGGAGCCTTAATTTCCTCACCACCGCCGCCTGTGACGCTGAATGATCTCACGAGAACGCCCCCAAAACGGCTGTCTAAATTGTCATGATCAATCGGTATGAATGGGACATTGACACCCCCATTTGGCCTTTGAAACAATGCCGAGATCTCTCTGAACCTGTTAAAAAATAAGCAAATTAAATCAGAAAAATTCAAGAAACTTGTAGTAAAAACAAAACAACAATAAGGATGTTGAAAATTTATGGGTTCTAGAATGAATGAAGGAAACTGAAAACGATTGTTTTTTGGAACATGTCCGCTTCCTTTTTCTTGATTTTCTTCAAAAAAAAAATTAAAGAAAGAGGCTTAAAAATTAGAAGGGATTCATGGTTGAACCAAAATATATTAACCATTTTCAAGAAAATACATTACCCACCTCACAAATGTTCAAAATATTTGCTTTCTATAATGGATGATGAAAACATTGCATTTTTTAACATTTCCATTTCCTGGTTTTCTTCATAAACATTCAAGAAAAATAGCTCTCAAGAAAAGAAAAGTTAAACCAAAATATATGATAGTTTTCCAACAGACGACATTACCCATTTCATAAATGTTCAAAATAATTAGGTTGTTTAAGGGATGAATATTAAGGTTTTTGAACTTAACAATTTCACCTTAATGTTGAGGAAATTGAACCAGAGACAATAAGAGGAAAAAGATGAGGGAAAGAGAAGAAAAATGGAGACCCAGCAAAAAGGAATGAAGGAGAGGCGACGAATGAAGGATATATAAGACGGATACGAAGAGTTTTTCACAAAGTGGATTTGAGCTTGTGTGAAAACTCAGAAGAGCTTAGTATCCAGTTGGGTGATAGCTGCTCCTGCAAGGGCCAATATTGCATATTTATACAGGAGAAGCAGGAGTGTCGGAGCGGATAAATAATACCCCTTTCACTTTTCTATAACAAACAAATTCTTTTCAAAGTGGATTTAAAAACAGGCCAAAATTATTTTCACTCTAGGTTTTCTTAAATAATAAAATATTGCTTAACAAATTTTAAAAAATTAAATATTTATTATTGAGTAAAATTAAATTTTAAGATTAACGGTTAAATTTAATTGATTAAAAGATATTTTTATTTTTTTAAATAAAAAAATTTAAAAATAATAAATAATATAATTAAATTTATAAAATATTTAAAATATAAAATAATATTAAAATAATAATAAAAAATTTTAAAAAACTGTCACTGTCATCGGTTACCTATATCAAATCATTGACAGTCAAATCTAATTGTCAATCTAAATAGGTGGCTATTTCCAACCATTTGATTAGGTTTTCAATGACCACTATTAGCAGTGGCGGTGGCAGTGGTTGCTTTTTCATGATTTTTTAATTTTTAATTAATTTTTTTAAATTTGTAATCATTATATTAATATTAAATTTTATTATAATATTAATATTATTACATTTTCATGATGAGTATTTTTATTCTTTATCATATAAAATGTTAAAAATAATTAAAATAAAAAAAATAAAAACACCAACCCGTGAAGTTGAAAATGGTCACCTGATTTACAAGACAACTAGATTTGGCTACTTCTATCATTACTAATGGCTAAAAACGACAAAAAATAATTAACTTTGTTCATAACGACTGCTTTTTACTATTATAAATAGTGGAGGCCACCTTTATCCAAACAGAATAGCCAAATTAATGGTTTGTTTTTTGACAATCATTGACGATACTGATAGTCATAATTGTTGTTTTTTTTTAATTTAATTTTTTTTCTTTTAAGTGTAAAAATTATTTTTAATATGTTTAATATTTATTTTATTATTACATTATATATTTTTTAATATTTTTAATAGTTTTAATTTTTAAACTTTTTTAAAAAGATAAAAATTATTTATTTAATTATTAATATTCAAAAATTAATTATGTAATGTTTATGGGGTTAGGGAAAAAAACACTAAAAAGAATAAAAGTACCCTTAAAACATATACAGTTTTATTCGCCATATCATAATCAAAAACTACGGTCAAAAGTTGAAAATGAAATTGTAAGTAGGGATTTTATTTTTTATTTTATATTTTGTCAACAGGAAGCTGAGGAACAATTCTTTTAATGGCACATTGGACTTAGGAGGCCAAATTGGTCCACTGTTGCAACTTATTGATTTGGAGAACAACAAAATTTATGCACTGGCATTGAGTTCTGGACATGAAAATTCCAACTATACATTGAAGTAAGTCATTTTATAAATCTTATATTTCATCTAACTCTGTCCTGTCTTTGTTAACATAAGGGCTCCTCCAGCCTTGGCCCCAACCTTGAATTTTTTATGGTGGGGAATGCAACATCATACTTGACTTGTAACCAGAAACACTGGAATGTTTTAATTTAATTTTTAAATGAAATATTAAATTATAATTAACTATATATATTTAACATGTGTTATATTTTTATTTAGGAACCAAATGCTAATAATCGTACTGTCCTCAGCCTTGCAGGGAATCCATTGTGCACTCAATCCCTCTCAAATGTTAGCTTTTGCCCACTTGGAAAGCCATATTCAACAAGCTTGGCTCAGTGTGGAGGTAAATCATGTCCTTCTGATAAAAAACTCAGCCCACAGAATTGTGAATGTGCCTATCCATATGAAGGAGAATTGAATTTCAGAGCACCCTCATTCAGGGATTTGTCAAATGTGAACTTGTTTCATGCTCTGGAAATGAGTCTGTGGGTGCAACTGGGCCTCAACCCTGGAGCAGTTTTTCTGCAGAATCCATTCTTCAATACTGAAGACTACCTTCAGGTTCAGGTGGCTTTGTTTCCGTCTGTGAGACAATATTTTAGCAGTTCGGAAGTTGAGAGGATCGGATTGCAATTAGCTAACCAAACTTACAAGCCTCCCTTGGAGTTTGGCCCCTACTTTTTCATTGCTTCTCCTTATCATTTTCCTGGTTATTAAATCCCACTTCATTCCGCTGAATGTAATCTCCAGAATGGTGAACTGACTAGAGTAGATAGGAAGTTGAGTCATGAATTTGTTAAGAATAAAGTTACTCAGTTCAATTTACTTGGTTTTCACATCATCAATGTGTTCATAGGCATTTGTTATAGAAGCCAAATCATGTAGATTTTCAAGTGAGAAGGAATACATTTCTACATAGGAAACCAAGCAAGAAATATTAGACAAATGGCAAAACTTATTTCAACATATCATTAAAAAACTTAATACAAAAATCTGTCCTCATCTCGAATGAAAGTGTCAAAAATCGTTGAGAGGCACAAAAACACTGAGAAACTTTTATAATAATAAAAAAATAAAAATGCAAAAACATTCTACGCAAGGTAACAAAATTTCTATTGTCCATGAAAACATATTGCTCAAAAGACAATAGATAGTAGGTCTAAATTTACTTACTATTTTTGCTTGATTTTCAATTCATTATCTCTATGCCCTTTTCACTAACTTCGCCTTCATTAATTTTTCCTTCTTCATGAACTTTACTTCCTCCATTAATTTTTCCCTCTTCCCGAAGTTGACCAATGTCGTTAGCATTGCCATATTCAATAGTGCTACCTTCTTCGTTAACTTTTCCTTCTTCATCAGCTTTGCCCACTTCATTAGCTTTGCTTGTTTCATAACCTATTCCTTCTTCCTTAGCTTTGCTGTTTGCATTAATTTTTCCTGTTTCATTAACTATTCCTTCTTCCTTAGCTTTGTTTCCTTCATGAATTTTTCCTTCATCAACTTTGCCTACTTCTTTCAATTTGCCCATTTCAATAACTGTACCTTCTTCCTTGGCTTTGCTGACTTCATCAGCTTTTCCTTCATCAAATTTTCTTACACCAATAACCTTGCCTGTTTCATTAACTGTTCCTTCTTCTTTAGCTTTTCCCCTGTCATTGATTTTTACTTCTTTGTTAACTTTTCCTTCAATTTTGCTGCCTTCAATAATTTTTCCTTCTTTGTTAAGTTCTCCTTCTTCAGTGACTTTGTCAACTTCATTAACTTTCCCTGTTTTATTACCTGATCCTTCCTCATTATTCTTGCCTTCTTCATTAACTTTGCTTTCTACACTAGCTTTGTCTTCTTCGTTAGCTTTACCTTCTGCATTAACTATTTCTTCCTCAGTAACTTTTCCTTTTCCATCATCTTTGCCTTCTTCAGCAACCTTATCCATGATGGTAATTTCCAATGGCCCAAGTGTCGCCTCAACATTCTTGAGTGAGAAGGTTAGAGATTTGATATCTCTAGCTTCCATGAACATATCTAGGGATGCCTGTAAAAGAAAATAATAAATTTTACACTTTGAGTTATCTAACATTATTATATAATTAATGCTAATAGGATAAACACATCATCAAAATACAAGGCCAATCAGAGGAACTCCATGAAATAAGAAACTTCAGAGCAACCATAAAATTAAAGTGTTTGCAAAAACATCCCCAACTCCAAAAAGCTTTACATTAAATAAAAAAAGAATCTAAAAATTTTTGTGAGTTAGTAGTCCTCCTAACAAACCAAGCATTGATTGAATACAAAGTTCTGAGGCTGCAGTAATTGTAAGATGATACCAAATATTAGAAAACTAAAGGTAAACTCTATTTCATGGTACCTTCTATTTAAACAGAATGTACAAAGTTGCAAGATCTCAACCAAAACATGGTAGAGTCTGCAGATGCTAGTTGCCACTTTCTCATGAATACTATTTAATTAAAAGATGAAGAAATTGTAAAAATTCCATATAAAAACATCAAGGTTACTACTTACTAATATTTTGGGTTTTGCAGAATTTGACAACCATAAATTGGGACATAGTAAGACGATAAAACAATCAACATGTCAAATGTTAATATCGTTTATGGCTTCCCAATTGGACAACTTTACATGGGGTTAAGAAATTTCAAGATGTAATAAAAAACATTATATTTGGTTCACCATTAGATCCCATTTTCATCATTATTTCATTCTGTTACGGATATCCTAAAGCAAGTGGAAGCTTTTTACAGTTATATATGCCTCTGTGTCATTCCCATTCTTCAGTATGAATTCACCAACATGACACAAATAATTTCATAAAACAATCATCATAAAGGCTACTTTAATCATACATCTTTTTCACTCAGAAAATACAACTTGACATGGAAAAGCAGGTATTATGATATCAGCTAATGACATTGAGGTTCTATGCCATTCTGCTGGGTTGAATCTTTAATTTATTTTTTTTCCAGTTTTTTTACATTAACAATGGCAAAGCACAGGAAGCCACATAAGAAGAATGACCATTTATGAATCAGAAAAATCATATGCATTGTGCTTAAGCATGCCACAGCACAGGCCACTTATCCTTACAATACTACATCAAAAATTAAGCTATACCAGTTTCAAAAGTTAAATAAACAAAAACATACGCAATCACATTTGACTGACCTCTTTTAGTTGCTCTACCCGTCTTTCAAGATCCCCCACAGATACTTCCTTGTGTATAATTTGAAGAACATATAACAAGTGAGAGTTTAGGTCATCTTGACGATGTTGATCTATCATACATTGAGGTACAGGGGTTTTACAACCTATTGCATAGAAAGGGCACTTGACAAGCTTCATTGGACACACAGTTATGCAGTGTCTATCCATCGCTCTTCTCATGAGGCTTTCTGAGCACTTCTGTTCACATGGAATGATCTTGAAAGGGCAAACTGAATCATGCTTTTCAAGTTGGCCAGCAGAAAATAAGGCATTACAACCCTCATTTTCGCAGAGCACAGCCTTAAAGCCACAGTTGGGAAGATGCTCGGTACGTTCTTCCTCTGTGTTAAATTTCATGTCACAATGAAAAGCATTCTTGAAATCAACATTCTTCAGCAAAGTTCGTGCAATTGCTTCTCTCCTATCCATTGGCCAAAACCCACTAACTTCCATCTCTTGTACAAAATCATCTATCTTATCTTCTCTCTTGTCACTCAACAACCATCCCGAAACCCGACTAAACAAATTCCTCTTCAAACTAGCAAAGTCATCAATAAAATCAGAAATGATATCAAATGGGTGATCAGATACTTCCCCATCCTCACCTTCTAGTATAACAGATTCCGCAACAAAACTTTCACTTCGCTGGGTAAGGTATTGCACCATTTCAGTCCTAATATCAACTGCCACTGTACCAGGCGTCTTGAAGATATCACCTGTCGTGCTATCAACACATGCAGAACCTAATCCAGGAAGAAAAGCTTGTGCTATTTTGTGAACTAATTCTGTGTCAGAAAGATAACAATGAAATGAAGGACTTTCCTCATTCTTATCTTCAATCTTCTCTGGTAAAAGATCCTCAGCTGAAGCAACATTTGCATCCATGTTTCAACTTACCTACAAAAGAAATTACACATCCAACCAAATCAAAATAAATGAAAATCGAAACTGCTCTTAACATGAAGATAAAAGCATATTAAGTTTCAAAACCAATTCAAATTTCCATTCAAATCTACAGCATTGCATTAATATGAGATACTAATTCACCATTTAAAATAAAAAAATTAACATTTCTCAAAATTCCCATGTTAAAAACACGAATCTACCAAAATAAAAACATTAAAACTCAAAAATTAAAGAATTTGAAATACGAAGAAACAAAAACACATAAAATTTCAGAACAAATTTAAATCAACAGCCTTGCATCAACCAAAAAAAAAAAACCTCGATATCACATAGTACCTTACCCAGTGAAGTGAAAGTGCAATTAGTATCTCATAGTAAATCACAGCAACTTACAATACACAGAACAAATTAATTTAACTAAAATACAAATAATAAATAAATGAACGAGAAATTTCGATAGAACACGTTAAAAAGAGTATGCATTATGATGAATTTTTAACTAAAATCATAATAAATAAATAAACATACGAGAAAATTTGATAAAACAAGAAGTAAATCATGATAAAACATGCTTAAACGACGGTAAACAGAAGCTATACAGTGCGATGAGAGAGAACCATTGACAAGCAAACAGGAGAGAAGAGGGCGAACCTCAGAAAGAAGTGAAAGAGAGGCTGTAGAGCAGAAGCGGCTACCAATTCTTGAGCGGTTCTGGAAATGCAGAAGTGAAACCCTAATTCGAGGAGACTTTTATATAGGCGGAGGAAGAGTAATTGACGGTTTTGCCCCAATGGTTGATTTACTGGGCAGGGGTATTAGGGTCAAATGGTTGATTTTTTAATTTTTTTGTAAATTAATTATACATTATTCTCAATATTTTTTTTTGTTATGCAGTAGTTTCCAACCCATAAAATTGACTTTCCTCAATTTACAAATTAACATTCCTCGTCCAAAGGATATAATTTTTCAATTGGCATCAATAACTTTTTGTCTTATTAATTCTCAGCATTTTATATTTTGAATATAATCAATGTACATTAAAGTATCAAGAGGAGACAAGATATGCAATACTTATTTAGAATTTAAATACATTCCTGCGAAAATACAAAACAAAGGATTGTGGCTCATGTACTGTGAACCATGCATATCACACATAACATACATCAAATAATCAATATTAATTAAACTACTTTTAATTATTTACCAAGTTGTCAAATGACATTTTGTACCCTTAACTTTCATAGAATTTTTTCAACCCTAAAGACTTCAAAAATTACAATCAGGTCCAAAAAGGAATCAGATAGTAAAATCAGCCTTCACCCACTGGCGTATGTTCAGGACGGATGGTCATGTATCCATTAGATATTAAGTATACACAAGATGGTGTCTTGACCATGTCTCAAGAGTAAATGAATTATGCATGAACGTGTGTATAAAGCACATGGTTGTGTGCTACTTCAGACAAGGAATTCACCAAAAGTTTAAAAGCATGCATGACCAAGGCCACAATCACCCACGTGGTTACACACATAATTAGAAATCAACGCATGCATGGGCATGTGTAAAAAAACATGTTGGCATGCATGGTGCTTGAAATGTTTGAAACAAGCTTGTCCCATGAACAAACAAGCCATACATGAGCTTGTGTCAAAAGATACACAGGTGTATATTGGATATTTTTCATAATTTTACAAAGTAAGAAATGCTAGAAAATTTCTATTTTATGGCAAGCCATCATTGGAATGTGAGAATTGACATGACAGCCTTAGCATACCACATTTCAATGTATCTCTTCATATAGAGGATTGGTTAGATTATTGTATCCAACAGTGTATTTTAAGTTTTGGCTTATAATAAAGTATGTGATCTTATGAAAGTACTTAAATGACTATATAACCATAAGTTGTAAATAAGATAAATTGCAAGAACAAGAGAGACTTCAAAAGCAAAATAAATAGGTAAGATAAATTACAAAGATTTCCACTTAAAGAGAATAAATAAATGAAATATTTTATCAAGTTTCATGTAGAACCCGCCGCCACGAGTACCCCTGCTGCTGAATATTACTGTTCTTTTATTTAGTAAACTAGAAATTGGATACTCGCGACAGAAATCCTACGAAAATAAAACTCTACTGCTACTAGATTACATTGCATACGGAAGCTGAAATGAAACTGAAATATACAAGGGGCCCAAACTGGCCTTTTTCATATATATATAAAGTTTCTATACACTGTTCTTTACATCTGAATATGTATAAAATACATACAAGACCCATCAGGTCCAAAACTGAAAGTAAAGTACATGTTGGAAGTGTGTGTGGGGCCCTCTCTCGCAAGTCTCAGTCCACCCGCTCCTCACCAGCAGCAACAAAACCTGAAAAGGAAGGAAGAAGGAAGGGATGAGTGATAAAGATCACCCAGTAAGCATTCCTTACTTCCTTCAACCCAACCAAGCAACAAGCACACATACATACCTGTAGCATCCCGGGTTTTTCTAGAAAAGCCCTTAGGGATAGAGTTCTGGGGTTAGAAATAAGACCAGGAATAGGGTGGGGGTCTTGAAGAGTTCAGGGTGAGATGGTAGTTTTCCAGAGCTGAGTGGCCTTCGTATGATGCCTTTAGGGAGGTTTTAATCATGCGAAGCGCGGGAAATGGATTTTTATTCATTTTCCCTGGTGCACTCCCGTGCACAGTGCCCTGCACGCCTGTGCAGGTAGGTAGCAAGAGAGAGAGACGGGAGATTTATTAGCTTCTCACCCAGCTTTTCCCATTTCTTCAGCTTAGCTTCTTTTGTTTCAGCAGCTCCCAGCCCTAGATCAGATTTCCAGCTTCCAGCAGCTCTCAATCCAGCTAGAGAGATCAGAGATTAGCTTGAGAGATAGTTTCCAGCAGCCATGGCGAGAGGTAAGTGTTTCTTACTCTCTCTTTCAGTTTCCCAGCTTGTTTGATGTAGATGGAACCGTGTGTTTCCATTTCCAGCTTGAGATGCTATGCTTGTATGTGTGTATGATGATGAGATGATGATTATATGTTGATTGCTATGCTTATTTTCCACCCAGAATATGCATGCTTTGTTTGTGTGTATGTAGTAAGAGAAATGGTAGATTTTAATGGTGGAATTCGTAGTTCTGGATGGATGATGAAATTGATGATGTATATGTGATGATTGAAGTGCCTTGTATGCATGTTCCCAGTTAATTTCAGTTTGGATGAGGAATGGATGAGTTCCTGTGTAGGACCCGCCGCCCCGAGTACCCCTGCTGCTGAAAGATACTGATCTTTTATTAATTAAACTGAAAATCTGGGTACCCGCGACGGGAATCCTACGAAAAAGAAAATACTACTGCTGATCTAATTTACACTGCAAGCGGAAGCTGAAACTGAAATATACAATGAGCCCAACTGGCTTTACTATATATATATATATAAAACTGCTCTGTACAACTGTTTTACATCTGAGTACATATACATTTACAAAACGTACAAGTACAAGACCTCACAGGTCCAACTGAAAATAAAATACAAACTGGAGAGTGTGTGTGGGGTCCTCCTCGCCAGCCTCAATCCACCCGCTCCTCGCCAGCAGCAAACTGACCTGAAAAGGAAGGAAGAAGGAAAGGGATGAGTGATAAAGATCACCCAGTAAGCATTCCTTACTTCCCTCAACCCACGCAAGCAGCAAACAAGGGCATACATACCTGGTCGGCCCTATACATGCATCTAATCGCTTGCTGGCACTGAATCTGATTTATCTGATTACTGCTGTTTCTGTTATCTGGTTACTGATTTCTGATTAATGCATGTCAATATGAATATATGAAATGACATGCTGAGCTGGAATCTGAAAATGACTGATGATGCATGTATCTGAGCATCTAACTGAATGTACCCGAAGGTACCTGCTGTGCTGATCAGGCTGATGAACACAGGGATTCGGCATCCTGGCCAAGTGGGCTGAAAATTCTAGCTACTGGCTAGAAAGCTGGAAACTGTACTGCTGCTGAGCTGACTGACTGGTGTCAGAAAGCTGGGTCCCACAGATGCCCCCTCGAGTTCACCCCAAAACTGAAACCCATAGATTGGGTTCTGACTGCTGAAAACTATTGAATTCGGATCCTGGATCCTCATTCAGACTATATGCTATGCTCTGAATGCATATGCTGCTATTCTTAACTGAATTCTGAATTATCTGATGTCTGATTGCCTTTGGATGGATTACCAAACCTTTAATAAATCAATTTCTGAATTTCTGGAAGAAACTGGCTGACACACGGCCGTGCAAGGAAAGCACACGGTCGTGTAGCACACACACACGGCCGTGCAGGCAAAGGCACACGGGCGTGTGCCCCAGCACACGGGACCGTGTGCTGGTCGTGCGTCTGGGCGTGTGTGCTTCTGGAATTCTGGCCATTTCATGCAATAAATGGGACACACGGCCGTGTCCCTCAGGACACACGGTCGTGTCCCTGCGTTTTCCTGCCCGTGTGCACGAAGTGCACACGGCCGTGTCCTTGCAGAAACAAGGGCACACGGGCGTGCTCTTGCGGGCACACGGTCGTGTGTCTTGCTCTGCTCAGACATGGCTCACTGAAACGCGCTGGAAACCAACTGATTCTCATCCAAACTGAAATTAACTGGAAACATGCATAAATGGCACTTCTAATAACACATATCAATCATCAATCTCAACATCCATCCACTGTTACTGATTCCACCATTAACACATCAAGTTTTTCTCACACTGCACACACACAGCAAAGCATGCATGATTCTGGGTGGAGAATAATCATGGCAATCAACATATAATCATCATCTCATCATCATACATACATACAAGCATAGCATCTCAAGCTAGGAATGGAAACTCACATTTCCATCCACATCAAACAAGCTGAAAAACTGAAGGAGAGAGTAAGAAACACTTACCTCTCGACATAGCTGCTGGAAACTTAAACTCAAGCTATTCTCTCTGATCTCTGGCTGGATTGGGAGCTGCTGGAAGCTGGACTTCTCTCCTAGGGCTGGAAGCTGCTGAAAAGGAGAAGAAAACTGGCTGAAATGGGTGAGAAATGCAAATCTCCCGTCTCTCTCTTTCTTTTATCCCACCTGCACGGGCGTGCAGGCTTGGCACGGGAGTGCACCTGGGAAAATGGATGAAATCCATTTCCCGCGCTTCGCATGATTAAAACCTCCCTAAAGGCATCATACGAAGGCCACACTGCTCTGGAAAATTACTAACTCACCCCTGAATTCTGATAAACTCCCAATCTATTCCTGAATTCTATTTCTAACCCCAAAACTCTACCCCTAAGGGCTTTTCTAACCTGGGATGCTACATCCTGCATCTTCCAGGTGAGCGGTGTCATCCCAGAACCAGACGCACGCCCGTGTGCTTGCGAGTGCACGCTCGTGTGTCCTGGTTTCTGCGAATGCACGCCCGTGTGCACGAAGTACACACGGCCAGGAAAGTGAGGGACACGACCGTGTGCCCTGAGGGACACGGTCGTGCGTCCGTTTTATGCGTGATTTGGCCAGTAGATTCCAGAAGCGTGCACAACCAGGCACACGACCGGGACACGGTCCCGTGTGTCTGGGCACACGCCCGTGTGCCCTTGCGCATCACGACCGTGTGTTTGTGCAGCACGCCCGTGCGTTCCTCTTGCACGCCCGTGCGTTCAGTGAATTTTTCCAGAAAAAGGCAAAATTGACTTATTAAAGGTTTGGTAATCCATCCAGAGGCTAAATGACATCAGATAACAATGAATCCAGATAAGAAATGCAGCATATGCATAGCATGACATAGCATGTAGCCTGAATGAGGATCCAGGGATCCGAATTCAGTAGATTTCAGCAGTCAGAACCCAAGTTATGGGTTTCAGTTTAGGGTGAACTCGAGGGGGCATCTGTGGGACCCAGCTTTCTGACACCAGTCAGTCAGCTCAGTAGCAGTATTTCAGCAGATCAGTATTCAGATTTCTAGCCAGTAGCTAGAATGTTCAGCCCACTTGGCCAGGATGCCGAATCCCTGTGTTCATCAGCCTGATCAGCACAGCAGATACCTTCGGGTACATTCAGTTATAGATTCAGATGCATGCATCATCAGTTATTTTCAGTTTCTAGCTCAGCATGTCATTACATATACATATTGGCATGACTAATCAGATAATCAGAAATCAGTAATCAGATAACAGTTAATCCAGAATCAGCAGTTTCAGCGCCAGCAAGCGACTAGATGTATGGATAGGGCCGAGGCCAAGTTTCAGTGTATGCTTGTGTGTGTGTTTGTCGCTTGTTTGGGCGGGGGAAGTAAGGAATGCTTACTGGGTGATCTTTATCACTCATCCCTTTCCTTCTTCCTTCCTTTTCAGGTTTTGCTGCTAGCGAGGAGCGGGTGGGCCGAGGCTTGCGAGAGGGGACCCCACACACTAGAGATCAGTTGTATTTTATTTCAATTGGCCTGTGTGGTCTTGTATGTATTTCATGTATATTTTCAGAACAGTGTAATATATATGGAAAGCCAGTATGGGCTCATTGTATATTTGTTTCAGTTTCAGCTTCCGCTTATGTACAGTAGCAGCAGTAGGGTTTTCTTTTTCGTAGGATTCCCGTCTCGGGTACCCAATTTCCAGTTTATTAAATAAAAGAGATTTATTTTTCAGCAGCAGGGGTACTCGGGGCGGCGGGTCTTACAATACCTGGTCTGGCCCTATTCATACATCTAGTCGCTTGCTAGTGCTGAATCTGATTATTGGTTATCTGTTTGCTTACTGTTTACTGAATATCATTATTAATGCATGTCATGTCATGCTGAACTGAAAGGAACTGGTGATGATGCATGCATTTGAATCATATGTACCCAAAGGTACCTGCTTGCTGATCAGGCTGATGAACACAGGGATTCGACATCCTGACCATGTGGGTTGAACATTCTAGCTACTCGCTAGAAAGCTGAAAAAATATGCTGAGCAGTCTGACTGGTGTTAGAAAGTTGGGTCCCACAGATGCCCTCTCGAGTTCACCTAAAACTGTAACCCGTATATCAGGTTCTGAATATTGAAACTACTGAATTCAGATCCTCAAGTCCTCTTCCAGGCTACATGTTATGCTATGGTATGCATATGCTACATTTCTTATCTGAATTCTGGCTTATATGAAACTTATTGGCCATTAGATGAGTTACCAAGCCTTTCTTAATCCATTTTTACTCATTTTTCTAGAAATTAGCTGACGCACGAGCGTGCAAAGAAGACACACGGGCGTGCATGCACACACACGGCCGTGTTGGGCAAAGGCACACGGGCGTGTGCCCGGACACACGGGACCGTGCGCTGGCCGTGCTGTCAACCGTGCAAGCTTTTGAAATCTGGGCGCATTTCATGCAAACAAGGGACACACGACCGTGTCCCTCAGGACACACGGTTGTGTCCCTGCATTCCAGGTCGTGCGCACTTCGTGCACACGTTCGTGTCCTTGCGGAAACAAGGGTACGCCGTCGTGCGTCTTGTCCTACTCAGACATGGCTTGCCTGAAACTACAGGAATCCAAACCATTTCTCATCCAAACTGAAATTAAACCATAACACACATTTCAGGCACTCCAATATACATACTTCACGCACCAATTTCACCATTCATCATTCCCAGCACATTCCACCATGGAAAATTCATATTTCTCTCACTAACACACTCACAAACGAGCAAGCATGCATTCTGGGTGGAACATCATCACACAAGGCCTCATATCATCATCATAGAAACATACATACATACACAACATGCTGAAAATGGAAACACACATTTCTAACATCATCACGCATCAAAATGCAAGTTGGGAATGCAAAGAGAGAGTAAGAAACACTTACCTCTCGACATGAAGCTGGAAAATCACAACCCAAGCTAATCTTTCTGCTCTCTTGTTGGATCAGGAGTCGTTAGAAGCTGAATCTCGCGCCTAGGGTTGGGAGCTACTGCAAAAAAGAAACGATTTGACTGAAAATGATAAATGGTTGGGTGAGAAGGCATTAGTCTCTCGTCTCTCTCCTTTTCTACCCACCTGCACGGGCGTGCAGGGAAAGGTGCACGGAAGTGCACCAGGTAAAATGAATACAATCCATTTTCTACGTTCGCATGATTGAAACATCCCTAAAGGAATCGTACGAAGGCCACACAGCTCTGAAAAACTTACTAACTCACCCCTGAACTCTTCTAGACTCCCAATCTATTTCTGAATTCTATTTCTAACCCCAAAACTCTACCCCTAAGGAATTTTCTAACCTGGAATGCTACATTTCAACTAAAGACTCATTTAGAATCCTAATAACAATGGTAGATCATTTGGATTATAACATTACCAAATGAATGTCAAAATCACATTTTTGATTGAAAATCTTAGTAAGAAAGTTTATATGGTGTAATTAGTTTTACCTAAAGTATAAAAGGAAAAAGCCTTAATCACATAAATTAAAGAAATTTATTTATGGTTTGGAATAGATGTTGAATAGTGGTATAACAAATTTCATGAAGCTGTAACTTCAAATGGCTTCATAGAAAACAAATTATACTAATATACGAATATAAAGATCAATAGGAGCACATGTATCTTTATGATATGGTTTTCTATATTGATAGCAATGATGTTAGTTTTTTTCTTAAGATTAAACAAGTTTTATCCAAAACTTTTGATGTAAAGGATCTTAAAGATACATCATTTGTTCCTGGTACTTAGATCTATTATGACAGGACTTATGGACTTTTAACATTATAATGCATACATGGAACTTATGCTTATAAGACTCAGCATGTAGAATTGTAAAACAATGATATGTCTTTTATGAAAGTGATAAGTTTAGTAATAAGCATTAACTAAAGGATGAGGTTGAAAGGGAATCCATGTAAATTGTCCCTTATGATGTCGTTATTGAAAGCTTGATGAATTTATAATTATACATATGCCTAACATAACTTTGCATTTGAGGTTATCAATCAATGACTTTTGTTGAGTATGTTTTATAACCTAACCTTAAATTACTGGCAAGTGCATTAATTCATTTTGTGTATAGTAATGTTAAGTCTAGATATCGATCCTACAATAAATATGCTAATGCAAACCTCCTAATCTTAATGTTATTTGGACAATAATATACTAGTGACTCTTATTAAACTAATCTAAAACTAAATTAACTAAGCTAAAACACACGAAAGCAAAGCAAAAGTAACGTAACAAGGAATCAGAAGAAAATTAATTAGATAAAAGATACTAGAGCTAAGACTTCACTTATTTGCTAGGTCAGTCGCTAACTTACCAGTATCTAGTTCATCTTCATCAGTTAATGGTCAAATTCACAAATTTATCAATAACTATTCTTGCATGATATCAGTCTGCCTTTGTTATTAACCTAATGACTCTCTTTCTTTGTTGGCGTAAGTAAATATGCATAAAGTTCAAGAATTTGTAACAAGCAAATAAAAATTATATGTTTTTCTATCTCTGGGTTTCACTTAATCAATGAATTTTTACAATCCCATAGTTGTGTTATCTCTCTGGTTGGTTACTAAACTCATGATAATTATCATTAGATTAGATTTATAACTTATCTTTTAGTTATTATTACAAAATCCTAATAAGTTCAAATGGTCGCAAAACATCCAAACAATGACAATGTGCATAATTGATAATTAAATAATACATATGAATAAAAACATAGAAATTAAATCAATGACTGAGTATCACAAAATAGGTTACATCTTTACCCTAGCAAATAACAAATTAGCTTATGATAGAATATGAAAAAAACATAACCAAAATCAAGATAACATATTTTTAGAGTGAAATTGATAACACTTTCTTGAAGAACAATCTTGAATTGAAGCAAATCCTTGTTAGATCTTTCCTTGATTAGCTGTTTGGATGATCCTTGACGTAATCTCCTTTTAAAAGCATTTAAAAACTTGTCTAAGTCTGCTTTTTAGCCTCTAAAAATCTACCCAAAAATGACTCCTAATTGAATAATAAATTGCTTATATAGTTAGGGTTAAGCTAGGTGGAGTCAAGTAGGATTTGGAGTCATTTGATGCATTTTTTGCTCATTGGCCATAGTGAAAAGTTGTTGCCATAAACTCTCTTAGTTTGATATACTCCATGACAAAAAGTTTTTGAAACTTTGGTCTTCATATCATTGGATGTCTAGTTTAATTTGGCTTTTGAATCCTTGATTTAGACTTTGGAATCTCAAATTATTTCCATTTCATTCTTTAATGGTCAGACAGAGAATTTCATTGAGAAGAAGTGAATTTTCAACAACAATTGAAGGCCCAAACAAATTCAGATTTTTTTCTCATAATAGCTCTCTTAGAAGCTTGAGATGTCCACTACAACTTTGTTAAAGACTACTTTTACATTGTAGAGCTAGAACTTAGTGAAAATCTTTGTTTTTCCACCATGATAAGCAATTCTCTCCTTTTCCTTTTGTGCTTTGATTGCTCATTGTTCCTTGGACTTAACTCAAATCATTGATTAGTCATTCATAAGTGTCTTTTTGGTTTGCTTTCCATCAAATTCATCATTTTCTGTAAAATCGAACACAAAAACCTATGATCCTAAAATATGCATAAATATAGGGCAAAATGTTCATTTCGCTCTTAAAACTCTACAAAGTAACAATGAATTATTATGCATGCAAGACACTTATCACCTATTAAACCCAAATGTTGATTATTAGGTAGTGATTTAAAAGATAATGTGATACTTGCAAAAGATTAAGGTTTTGTTAGTTATAAAGATGCTCTAAAATATGTTTTTGAGTATACTGTTATTCTCATAAAAGGGGTCATAACTTAGAGAAATGTTAAATTGTCGTTAGTAGCCTCCTTAGCCATGTACATAGAATTTATGAGTTGTCATGGGGTAGCTTTTTAAGTTTTATGCTTGAAGAATTATATTTTCGAACTACTTGGCATTGGCTTTATTTACTGTAGGACCCGCCGCCCCGAGTACCCCTGCTGCTGAGAACTGAATGGATCTTTTATTAATAATCTGAATATACGGGTACCCGCGACGGGAATCCTACGAAAATAAAATCTGGAACTATACAACTGTACACGTGCGAAAGTGAAACTGAATATACATCTGAAATATATACATCGACTGTAAAGTACACATATCTGTTCTGTACAATGGGCCCACTGGCCTATATCATATACATACATAATGTTCAGATACATCTGAATACATCATCATATACAAAAGGACCACGCAGGTCTAAAACTGATACAAAACTGAGATCGAGGTGTGTGTGCGTGCCCTCTCCGTCAGCCTCGATCCAACCGCTCCTCAGCCACAGCACGAACACTTGAAAACTGGAAGAAGGAGGGGGATGAGTGATAAAGATCACCCAGTAAGCGTTCCTTACTTCCCTCAATACCCAAGCAAGCACAAACAATCATATAATTCAAACATACATGGGCCTCGGCCCTAATCATACATCTATGCGCTTGTTGGAATCTGGAAACTGATCATCTGGATCTCATTCATTCATTATTATCATATGTGTTCATGTCATGATGTGTATGTCATGTCATGATAACTGAAAATACTGGATGCATGCATCTGAATACCTCTCTGTACTCTCGGGTACCTGTTGTGCTGATCAGACTGGTGAACACAGGGATTCGACATCCTGGCCATGCGGGTTAAACAGTCTAGCTACTGGCTAGAAAGCTGAATCTGAAAACCACTGCCCAATCTGACTGGTGTCAGATAGTAAACTGAATGCTGCTGAATCCTCTGACTGGTGTCAGGAACTGAATCTGTAATGCTGCTGAGCGTTCTGACTGGTGTCAGAAGGCTGAGTCCCACAGATGCCCCCTCGTGTTCCACCTATACTCTTACCCGTATATCGGGTTCTGAATACTGCTAAATTCAGATCTCCTGATCCTCTCTGAAACTACATGTCATGTTATGATATGCACATGCAGTTTATTATCTGAATACATGCTCATCTAATGCTTATCTGAAGCCATTTAGCTTTTATTCTGAATTTGTATGCTTAATTTCCCATTTAATAACATTTTTCTGAAAATCTGCTAATGCACGGGCGTGCATGAAACGTGCACGGGCGTGCACCCTGACGCATGGGACCGTGCGTTTGTCGTGCGCCTGGTCGTGCAAACTACTGTAATTTCTGGAAAACATTCATTTATAGCGCATGCACGGGCGTGCGTATGCGGACACACGGGCGTGCATGTGCATTATCAGGCCGTGCATGGGGCGTGCACACGGGCGTGCATCTGGAAAAAACAAAGACTCACGGCCGTGCCATACTGGCGCACGGTCGTGCGTCTGATTCTTCAACAAAGCACTGCCTGGAAACTTGCCTCAAACGCATACCATTTCATATTCATTCACCAATTCACACAAATAACACATTTCCAGCACCTCAAACAACACAATTCAAGCCTCATAAGCACCATGCATCATCAATCATGGAATCTACCATGGAAACATCTTCTTTCTCTCACTAAAGCCATACATACACACATGCATGCTTCAAGAATGAAAATCCATCAACCAAATCAACATGCAATGGCATAAGATCATTTCCAGCACTCATCAACATATAAAGAACTCATCCATGGCAGCACAATTCATCACACAAGTTGGGAAAACGCGAGAAGAAGTGAAGAACACTTACCTCTCTCCATGCTTCAGAAAACAAGCTTCAAACACTAATCTCTTGGCTCTCTAACCGGATTGGGAGCTACCGGCTGCTGGATTTCCTCTCTAAGGATGGGAGGAGCTGCAAGGAAGAGAGAAACTTTGGCTAAAGAGAAAACTTGGGTGATAAAAGTGTCCAAATTGCTCACGGCTCACTTATATACTATGCCACGCACGGGCGTGCACTAATGATGCACGGTCGTGCACCAGGGAAAATAAGCATCACTTATTTCCCGCTCACTCGCCTGATTGAATCCTTCCGAAAGGATTCAAACGGAAGTCACATGGCTTCGAAAACTTACCAACTCACCCCTGAACTTATCCAGACTCCCAATCTCTCTCTAAATTCGACTTCTAACCCCGAAACTCTACCCCTAAGGGCTTTCGGATCTAGGATGCTACATTTACAATGATAGTAGTTCAATTGTATAGAACACCATTAGTAGATTGAGACATATAAATAAAGCCTTAACCAAATGACTAAAACAGTAACTCATAAAGTCATGTTGAAAACATAAGGACATTTGAAATCTTTTAATAGGGTTAGTGGAAGTCTTTAAATTGTTAACTTAAGGAGTTTGTTTTTAATTTTTAAGTCGACATATTTTTATCATAATCATATGGTTTTATTTACTTGTTTATATGTATAGATATGTGTGTGTGTGTGTGTGTATGGTTATGGTACAATATGTGTCTCAAGACTATAATTTCTTTTCAGTATGATAGTTGTATGTTTCATGATACCCTAAGTAAGGTTAAAACATACAGACTTCATTAAAAGCAAAGAGATTTATCTTCTTTATTTTGAAATATATAGATTAAAAAATAATAATAAATAAGACTAACATAAACATAACACTATGTGGGATCACATAGTAAGGTGTTATTTCTACCACACTTTTAAATCACTGATTCATGATAATTTGGTTATTAATAATTGTGATTATAAACAATTTTAAATCAATGAAAGATATCAACAATATTATAGTTTGTTTTTTGTGATCATATTAACCGAATTATAGATTATGGTATAATTTTATTTCTGAACTATTTTGTTTTTTGTTTAAATAGTGGTCATTTTAAAGTTAAAATGTTAGGAGTCAAAAATTATTTTATTTTTGTTAAAAATAAAATAAAAAATAATTAATGGTATCCAAGAAGAAGGTTAGAAAATCTAATGATGTAAATTAACATTAATTATAATTTTTTGTTTAATAAATTAAATAATTAGAAAATGCAATATCAGTTTACATATGTGTTTATATGATCAATAAAGATAAACTTAATATATTTAAAAGTTTATACTCTAATAGACAAAATCAATGTGAACTTTAAAATTTATTAAATCTTTGATAAGATCCATTGACCTACTATAAATTCACTAGGTACCTACCCCAAAACACATATAATATAATTTTATCTATTAAAAGTTGTTATTAAGGTCAGATTTCAAGGCAGAAGATCAATCACTTAATCAAAAATAATTTTCACAATATTATGGATTCAGTTTGTGATACATGTAATTTTATAATCCTAAAGTTTTCAATTCAGTATTCTATAATATATGTGATAATCTTGTGCAATTATGGATTAAAATGGTTTTTTTTTTTTTTTTTTTCGGTTCATGTAAATTAAATGTTACAATTCCATTTTACTGCCTTTTATATTTATATTTCCCTGGACAAGCCTTCCAATTCCTAATTTAATTACCCTTCTACTTAATGTAACCATGTTTCCTTTTATTATTATACTTGTGACACCATTCTTATTTTGATGTATTAGTTAACAGATTTCAGATATCAAGTTTAGCAACAAAGCTTGGAGCTAGAAACATTGCATTCCTTGGTTCTGGACTTCTGCTGCTATATTGTTAGCAATTTTCATGCCCCAGGTCAAAGTGAATCTATCCTCATTACGATTGTTGCTTTTAGGATGTGCTTATCATGTTCTTCTTCTTCATCATCTTCATCTGACAAAAATGATTCTTCTGCTGTTTCATAACCATCTTCTGAAGGAGATTCTGGACTTCCAGATTGAGAATTTTGAGGAAGCACATCTTTCTTTAAAATGTCATACTCATCAACTATTGGTGGTATTTCAACTCTTGTTACTTTCGAGCCAAATCGTCGAGACAATTGCGATTTGAGTCTACCAGAACTTTCAGCAGTCGTAGAGTCCTCTTCTGGCAGACTGATATCATCATGGGATGAAGTTTCAGCTTCTGTTGTTTCAGTATACTTACAGATTTCTGTGTCTAATGAAGTGCTATGCAGGCTCTTGCTCTTCTTGATATTGCGTTCTTCCTCTTCAGCTGGCTCATTCTGAACACAACATATCCAAAAAAAAAAGTTGATACATCAAAGATTAGCCTGTCATTGTTATATAATACGCAAGACTGTCTTCAATGACATTTTTTAAGTTTTTGCCTGCCAACAGTCTCTTGCTAAGCAAATTCTGGGTTACATCAGATGTTAACTTCATCAGTGCTCAATTTACCTGCAGATTTTCAGTATCCACAGCGTGCTCACAGAGGTAAGACATGATCGCGTGGAAATTTTCTTCAGTTGGAAGGTAATGTCGACTGTGAGGCCAAGCTGACTGCAAAGTTGAATGAATCACATCAGCATAAAACCCACTTGAGATAAAAGAATCTAAATTTCTCAGAAACACACAGCAATGGCTTAATACCTTCAGAACACCGTTTTCGACAATTAATCTTCCAGCTGATAATGCTGCACCACCAGCTAGAAAACTCGAATGCTGAAATGTCCCCTTGTTCTTCTGCTCAACATACAAGCTCTTGGATGCACCAAGTACAAAGATCCATTTGGCATCTTTAGGTCCTCCAGTGGTATCAATAAGTTTGCCGCTCTTCTTGTACATGAACTTTGCACCCTCTACCACTACTTCATACTCGGTTCTTTCAGCCTGCAAGTCCGAAAAATTGTCATTTAGAAAACTCCACTTTAGGGTTTAATTTCTAAAGGCTACAGACGTCCGTCGAAAAGAAGAACAAGCAGAGAGATAAGGCGACTCACTGGTCCAAGATACTTAATCCATCGCTGTTGAAGCTTCCACCGGGGACACCTCTCAATAAGATTAACTTCTCTTCCTTCACCTATGTCGAGCCTGCACTTTCAAGATCAATATTGCAGCTTTGCAAAAATATTTTCCTTCACCTATGTCGAGCCTCAACATTCTTGATTGAGAAGGTTAGAGATTTGATATCTCTGGCTTCCATGAACATATCTAGGGATGCCTGTAAAAGAAAATGATAAATTTTGCACTTTGAGTTATCTAACATTATTATATAATTAATGCTAGTAGGATAAACACGTCATCAAAATACAAGGCAAATCAGAGGAACTCCATGAAATAAGAAACTTCAGAGCAACCATAAAATTAAAGTGTATGCAAAAACATCCCCAACTCCCAAAAGCTTTACATTAAATAAAAAAAAAATCTGAAAATTTTTGTGAGTTGGTAGTCCTCCTAACAAACCAAGCATTGATTGAATACAAAGTTCTGAGGCTGCAGTAATTGTAAGATGATACCAAATATTAGAAAACTAAAGGTAAACTCTATTTCATGGTACCTTCTGTTTAAACAGAATGTACAAAGTTGCAGGATCTCAACCAAAACATGGTAGAGTTTGCAAATGCTAGTTGCCACTTTCTAATGAATACTATCTAATTAAAAGATCAAGAAATTGTAAAAATTCCATCTAAAAACATCAAGGTTACTACTTACTAATATTTTGGGTTTTGCAGAATTTGACAACCATAAATTGGGACACAGTAAAACGATAAAACAATCAACATGTCAAATGTTAATATCGTTTATGGCTTCCCAGTTGGACAACTTTACATGGGGTTAAGAAATTTCAAGATGTAATAAAAAACATTATATTTGGTTCACCATTAGATCCCATTTTCATCATTATTTCATTCTGTTATGGATATCCTAAAGCAAGTGGAAGCTTTTTATAGTTATATATGCCTCTGTGTCATTCCCATTCTTCAGTATGAATTCACCAACATGGCACAAATGATTTCATAAAACAATCATCGTAAAGGCTACTTTAATCATACATCTTTTTCACTCAGAAAACACAGCTTGACATGGAAAAGCAGGTATTATGATATCAGCTAATGACATTGAGGTTCTATGCCATTCTGCTGGGTTATTCTTTAATTTATTTTTTCTCCGCTTTTTTTACATTAACAATGGCAAAGCACAGGAAGCCACATAAGAAGAATGACGATTTATGAATCAGAAAAATCATATTCATTATGTTTAAGCATGCCACAGCACAGGCCACTTATCCTTACAATACTACATCAGAAATTAAGCTATACCAGTTTCAGAAGTTAAATAAACAAAAACATACGCAATCACATTTGACTGACCTCTTTTAGTTGCTCTACCCGTCTTTCAGAAACCCGACTAAACACATTCCTCTTCAAACTAGCAAAGTCATCAATAAAATCAGAAATGATATCAAATGGATGATCAGATACTTCCCCATCCTCACCTTCAAGTATAACAGATTCCGCAACAAAACTTTCACTTCGCTGGGTAAGGTACTGCACCATTTCAGCCCTAATATCAACTGCCACTGTACCAGGCGTCTTGAAGATATCACCTGTCGTGCTATCAACACATGCAGAACCTAATCCAGGGAGAAAAGTTTGTGCTATTTTGTGAACTAATTCTGTGTCCAAAAGATAACAATGAAATGAAGGACTTTCCTCATTCTTATCTTCAATTTTCTTTGGTAAAAGATCCTCAGCTAAAGCAACATTTGCATCCATGTTTCAACTTACCTACAAAAGAAATTACACATCCAACAAAATCAAAAGAGATGAAAATCAAAACTGTTCTTAACATAAAGATAAAAACATACTAAGTTTCAAAACCAATTTAAATTTCCATTCAAATCTACAGCATTGCATTAATATGAGATACTAATTTCACCATTCAAAATAAAAAAATTAACATTTCTCAAAATTCCCATTTTAAAAACACGAATCTACCAAAATAAAAACATTAAAACTCAAAAATTAAAGAATTTGAAATGTGAAGAAACAAAAACACATAAAATTTTAGAACAAATTTAAATCAACAGCCTTGCATCAACCAAAAAAAAAAAAAAAAACTCGAAATTTAAAGACATTGAACAAGGAAATGAGAATTACCCTGTATTTAATTCCCAAATTAAAAAGTTTTACGATCCAATCAATCAAGAGCCTGCAAAAATCAATAGAATCATATTTCAAGAAGTAATTTTCAAGATAAATGTATGAAATTAGAAAAAGAAAAAAAATAACCTTTAATTTGGCATAAATCTGGCGTGATCATTCATGTTTTTTTCTCTCTCAGCTCCATCTGAATTTTAGTGGTGGGGGCTTTTGGTTTTGTTCTTACACAACTGTTTCAACAGCCTAACGTGTTGACCAGATATCCTCCCTTTCAGAATATATATACATATATATATATGTATATATATATGTATATATATTAGACCAATTCATTAAATTTACCTTAAACAAAGGGGTTACACATAAAATTCGCCTTCAACCTTCCCTAGATATAATTTTCAAAAGAATTTAAACTTTTTGCCACATTCATGGGGTGAATCTAACAATGACAGAAAAATTATGGCTAAAATTTACTTTTTTTTTTCAAATTAAAATTTACTATAAATGATTTTAAAGTGTTAAAGTTGCAATTGTTAATTTTTTATTTGGTTTCCTTATATGAATTAGTTGATTTAGATTTTTTGTATATTATTTAGTTTCCGTATATAAACTTTATTCTTCATTATATATACGTATAATACATGATAATTTATACTATGTACAAAATACACATATTCAAAACACATTATTTTTTTACTGGTATAAGAACGGATAATATCCCTTTATATCCTTTTGGTTTGATTTCTTCCTTTTTCACCTCTGCTAGTTTTTCTTTTCTTTTTTTTTTTTTTAAATTTTTCCCTGGCAAACATTAACTTCTCACACAAGAAAATCTTCATTTTAGCCCCCATAGTTGGGCATTCTTCATCCGTGTCTGTGCTTCCTTCACTAGCAATTCCCTCTGATCAATCTCCCTTTCCGACACTTCTCTTACACCAGTAAAATAGTTCTTCAACAAGATTTCTATGTCTAACCCAACACACTCAAATTCTCTAACAATGATTACAATTGACTCACCTACTTGAACAGAGCAATTATCATTATATATTTTTTGGAGAAACCAAGTCACTCTTTTGTAACATCTGTCATCAAACGGGTATCCTTCAAGAAGAATGCATATTTGGTGAGGGAGCGTTACTTAGATTTAACTTCATGCATGCATATAATCAAACTTAATATGCACGCATATAACCATATTAACAAACATAATCTAATGTAGTTCCTCTCTTTATGCATACAATACGTGTAAGTACACAACTATGAGACTATTAATATAGCTCTGACCTTACTATTGGTGTACCTTATTACAAGCATATGAATGACAGAGCTCACATGTGCCCCCTCACAATAGTTTTCGTAAAAATACTCATGATAAAACATATTTTCATAGAGCATTCATAAAAAAATTCTATAACTTGTGGGAATGAGTCTCATACACACAACTTTAAGAACCAGTCTCTCATAAAACTCAAATTGTAACACCTACAAGTATGTATTAAGGGCAAAATAGTTATTTTACTTATATTTTCATTATTTATGAATGTAACATAAGTTAGGACTTGATTGAAGTATTTTAATTAAAATTTTAAGCTAATGAAAGATTATGAATAAGGGGTGCACACCTGTTCAATTGATGTCACATCAATAAAGTGGATAATATCCCATATCGAAAAATTTTGGAATGACACACAACTATGCATGCTTAGGATGCATGCCTTCATAGTCAATTTTGGAGTGAATATTTAAATAAAACAAGTTATCACATTTCAGGGATCATATTCAGTAACTTGCTAAATGTATTCTTATCTTATATTGAACTAAAAAAGTGCAATATATCTTCAAAAAGTTATCAATAAATCTCATATTATGTTTTGATAAGGAAGAAAAGGAAGTAAAGGCTATATACTAAACATAAATTCATTTCTTTCTTAGGTGTACAGTCATACACCATTAAGCTCATGGTCATGCATTCTTATCTTCATGCACGATTTGGTTGCTTATGACAACCCTAGTCATGACTTAGTGTATGAGTGTGCCTACTTAAGTGCATGAACATACATAACTGACTCATGCATGACTAACTTCTCCTCTTCATAATCATGCTCAAACACTAGGGTTAATTTTATCTTTTCACCTTATGAACGGTCGTAGACCATTTTAGTACAATCATCCATCAAGATAGTTTACATGTCACAAACGGTCATACATGTTCTTCATATGAGCATCTATCAATCATAGGAAAACTAATGCTATCAGGCATAAAGACATGCGCAGTTTCATGCATAATGTGCATAATGTAAACTTCCTACCTTTATAGGCATGCGATGCTCATGCCTATCCTTAGGCATGTGCATTTATAACATTATTTGACATTGTTTTTCCTACCATTAAGTATCAAACACATTCAACTCAAACAAAAAGTCCTCTAACATGTTTTTAGTTCCTCACACAAGCAAAAGTTCTAAGTAAATAAACATATCAAAGCATCTTTATTTATAAATGTTTCATCTTCTAATATAACAATTACATGAACTTATTTAAAAATCTAACATGAATCTGACTATTCGATCAACTTACATTATAACATGCACTTTAACCTAACAATATTAACATATTACCATTTCGTTCAACATTCATTGTCACTTTCCTTATGGTATAAGAACACAAAATTACACTTCCTCTAATCTTCTTATCATCAACCATAACTAAAAAAACAATTTCAATAATAATATTCTTATCCTAGCATGTTCATAAAGCCAAAAATTAGAAAAATTAGAATTGCCATACAAATCAATCATTCAAACTTGATCAAAAGAGGCTCACTTGCTTGGTCATCACTAAAGATATTTGAGGCTGCTTTAGCTCCTTCTCTTCCTTATTGAAACATAATATGAGATTTATTGATAACTTTTTGAAGATAGAATGCACTTTTTTAGTTCAATATAAGATAAGAATACATTTAGAAAGTTAATGAATATGATCCCTGAAATGTGATAACTTGTCTTATTTAAATATTCACTCCAAAATTGATTATGAAGGCATGCATCCTAAACATGCATAGTTGTGTGTCATTCCAAAATTTTTCGACATGGAATATTATCCACTTTATTGATGTGACATCAATTGAACAGGTGTGCACCCCTTATTCATAATCTTTCATTAGCTTAAAATTTTAATTAAAATACTTCAATCAAGTCCTAACTTATGTTACATTCATAAATAATGAAAATACAAGTAAAATAATTATTTTCCCCTTAATACATACTTATAGGTGCTACAATTTGAGTTTTATGAGAGACTTGTTCCTAAAGTTGTGTGTATGAGACTCATTCTCACAAGTTATAGAAGTTTTTTATGAATGCTCTATGAAAATATGTTTTATCTTGAGTATTTTTACGAAAACTGTTGTGAGGGGGCACATGTGAGCTCTGTCGTTCATATGCTTGTAATAAGACACACCAATAGTAAGGTCAGAGCTATATAAATAGTCTCATAATTGTGTACTACGCGTATTGTATGCATGAAGAGAGGAACAAAATTAGATTATGTTTATTAACATGGTTAGGGCACCAAATTCCTATTTCAACATAGTATGATCGACGTGAACAAATATAATTATTAGAAAATTTTTTATGAAATAAATTCAAGTTTTTAACATTGCAACTCAAGTGTTTGTCTATTGACTAAGTGTTTAACATTCATTCCTTTCCTGTTATATTTCGTAGGTAACATGTGAGCAGTGGTTATAGGATGCAGGACAATGAGAAGGATTGTATGAGGGGATAACTATTCATTGTTGTCTTTGTTGTTTATAGTTCTACAATATATATTTGGATTCTTCTATTGTTCTTTATTGTTATGAACATCTTTTGCACATTTATGCCATGTATTCTTAGATATGAAGTTCTATTTGAAAGATGTTGAGGTTTTGTCAATTGAAGTCTTTTGATATTTTATTCTTGCATATATTAAGTTTGATTATCTGCATGCATGAAGTTAAATCTAAGTAACGCTCCCTCACCAAACATGCATTCTTCTCAAAGGATACCCATCTGATGAGAGATGTTACAAAAGAGTGACTTGGAATTGTAATCATTGTTAGAGAATTTGAGTGTATTGGGTTAAACATGACAACCTGCTGAAGAACTATTTTACTGGTGTAAGAGAAGTGCCGAAAAGGGAGATAGATTAGAGGGAATTGCTAGTGAAAGAAGCACAGACACGGATGAAGAATGCCTAACTATGGGGGCTAAAATGAAGATTTTCATGTGTGAGAAGTTAGTGTTTGCCAGGGAAAAATTTTAAAAAAGAAAAAAAAAAAAAACTAGCAGGGGTGAAAAAAGAAGAAATCAAACCAAAAGGATATAAAGGGATATTACCCGCTCTTATACCAGTAAAAAAATAATGTGTTTTGAATATATAAATATTTTGTACATAGTATAAATTATCATGTATTATACGTATATATCATGAAGAATAAAGTCTATATACGGAAGCTAAATAATGTATAAAAAATCTAAATCAACTAATTCATATAAGGAAACCAAATAAAAAATTAACAATTATAACTTTAACACTTTAAAATCATTTACAGTAAATTTTAATTTGAAAAAAATAAATAAATTTTAGCCATAATATTTCTGTCATTGTTAGATTCACCACATGAATGTGGCAAAAAGTTTAAATTCTTTTGAAGATTATATCTAGGTAAGGTTGAAGGCGAATTTTATGTGTATCCCGCTTGTATAAGGTAAATTTAATGAATTAGCCTAAAATATATATATATATATAGATATATATATATATATATATAGATATATATATATATATATTCTGGAAAGGAGGATATCTAGTCAACACGCTAGACTGTTGAAACAGTTGTGTAAGAATAAAACCAAAAGCCCCCACCACTAAAATTCATATGGAGAGAGAGAAAAACATGATTGATCACGCCAGATTTACGCCAAATTAAAGGTTACTTTTTTTCTTTTTCTAATTTCATACATTTATCTTGAAAATTACTTCTTGAAATGTGATTCTGTTGATTTTTGTAGGCTCTTGATTGATTGAATCGTAAAACCTTTTAATTTGGGAATTAAATAGAGGGTAATTCTCATTTACTTGTTCAATGTCTTTAAATTTCGAGTTTTTTCTTTTTTGGTTGATGCAAGGCTGTTGATTTAAATTTGTTCTGAAATTTTATGTGTTTTTGTTTTTTCATATTTTAAATTCTTTAATTTTTGAGTTTTAATGTTTTTATTTTGGTGGATTCGTGTTTTTAAAAAGGGAATTTTGAGAAATGTTAATTTTTTTATTTTAAATGGTGAAATTACTATCTCATAAAAAATCACAGCAACATACAATACACAGAACAAATTAATTTAACTAAAATAAAAATAATAAATAAATGAATGAGAAATTTCGATAGAACACGTTAAACAAGTTAAACCAAGCTCAAAAAGACTAAAAAGAGTCTATGCATTATGATGAATTTTTAACTAAAATCATAATAAATAAATAAACATACGAGAAAATTTGATAAAACAAGAAGTAAATCATGATAAAACATGCTTAAACGACGGTAAACAGAAGCTATACAGTGCGATGAGAGAGAACCGTTGACAAGCAAACCGGAGAGAAGAGGGCGAACCTCAGAAAGAAGTGAAAGAGAGGCTGTAGAGCAGAAGCGGCTACCAATTCTTGAGCGGTTCTGGAAATGCAGAAGTGAAACCCTAATTCGAGGAGACTTTTATATAGGCGGAGGAAGAGTAATTGACGGTTTTGCCCGAATGGTTGATATACTGGGTAGGGGTATTAGGGTCAAATGGTTGATTTTCTAATTTTTTTGTAAATTAATTATACATTATTCTCAATATTATTTTTTGTTATGCAGTAGTTTCCAACCCATAAAATTGACTTTCCTCAATTTGCAAATTGACATTCCTCGTATTTTATATTTTGAATATAATCAATTAATAAATTATTATTTGAATTGAAATTTTAAATCAAGTGACATGATTAAAATTATCTTTTTTCAACCTTCAAATAAAGAAAATTATAAGAGAGAGGGTTTAGGGAAAAGAAAATTAATATATTAGGAAATTATATAACCCTGATTACATTATAGTTGATATAAAATTATTTTTTGATCTGATTGAATGTTACTTTAATAAAATTGATTTTCTTTTTTCAAATACAATGAATAAACGATATTTGGTATGATGTGTTTTTAATTGTGTGTGTATTGAGAAATGAGATATAACCCTTTTTACAATAATTTACTAGGTTTACCAATTATAAGCCCACAAATAAATTCAATAATTCGCATTTATATAATCATAATCCAGATTTGTTATATGAAATATATTGGACATTCAACAAAATTAATTATGTTACACCTACGAAAGAACTCAATGGACTATACATTTACTAGAGTTTTATTAACCTAGATTTTGCCTTCAATCTTTAAGTCTTTGAGTATGCCTCTCCTTGGCTCCATATTTTAGGACATTTTTACTTACATTTCCTGCATTATATTTTATTTAAATCACTAAATTAGAAACCTTAAATTACATTTGAGAAAAAAAAAAAAAAAAAAGAGAGAAAAATGTACATTAAAGTATCAAGAGGAGGCAAAATATGCAATACCTATTTAGAATTTACATACATTCCTGCAAAAATACAAAACAAAGGTTTGTGGCTCATGTACTGTGAACCATGCATATCACACATAACATACATCAAATAATCAATATTAATTAAACTACTTTTAATCATTTACCATGTTGTCAAATTATTTTTGTACCCCTAACTTTCATAGAATTTTTTCAACCCTAAAGACTTCAAAAGTTACAATCAGGTCCAAAAAGAAATCAGATAGTAAAATCAGCCTTCACCCATTGCGTATGTTCAAGACGGATGGTCGTGTATCCATTAGATATCAAGTATACATAAGATGGTGTCATGACCATGTCTCAAGAGTAAATGACTTATGCATGAACGTGCGTATAAAGCATATGGTTGTGTGCTACTTCAGACAAGGAATTCACCAAAAGTTTAAAAGCATGCATGACCAAGGACACGATCATCCACGTGGTTACACACACGATTAGAAATCAACGCATGCATGGGCATGTGTACAAAAACACACTGACATGCATGGTGCTTGAGAAGTTTGAAACAGGCTTGTCCCATGAACAAACAAGCCATACATGGGCTTGTGTCAAGAGATACACGGGTGTATATTGGATATTTTCCATAATTTTACAAAGTAAGAAATGCTAGAAAATTTCTATTTTCTAGTAAGCCATCATTGGAATATGAGAATATGACATGACAACCATAACATACCATATTTCAATGTATATCTTCATATAGAGGATTGGTTAGATTATTGTATCCAACAGTGCATTTTAAGTTTTGACTTATAATAAAGTATGTGATCTTATGAAAGTACTTAAATGACTATATAACCATAAGTTGTAAATAAGATAAATTGCAAGACCAAGAGAGACTTCAAAAGCAAAATAAATAGGTAAGATAAATTACAAAGATTTCCACTTAGAGAGAATAAATAAATGAAATATTTTATATTTTATATTTTGTCAACAGGAAGCTGAGGAACAATTCTTTTAATGGCACATCGGACTTAGGAGCCCAAATTGGTCTACAGTTGCAACTTATTGATTTGGAGAACAACAAAATTTCTGCGCTGGCATTGAGTTCTGGACATGAAAATTCCAACTGTACATTGAAGTAAGTCATTTTTATAAATCTTATGTTTCATCTAACTCTGCCCTGTCTTTGTTAACATGAGGGCTTCTCCAGCCTTGGCCCCAACCTTCAATTTTTTATGGTGGGGAATACAACATCGCACAGTGAGAAGGAATACATTTCTACGTAGTAAACCAAGCAAGAAATATTAGACAAATGGCATATGTAACAAAACTTATTTCAACATATCATTAAAGAACTTAATACAAAAATCTGTTCTCATCTCGAATGAAAGTGTCAAAAATCGTTAAGAGGCACAAAAACACTGAGAAACTTTTATAATAATAAAAAAATAAAAATGCAAAAACATTCTATGCAAGGTAACAAAATTTCTATTGTCCATGAAAACATATTGCTCAAAAGACCATAGATAGTAGGTCTAAATTTACTTTCTATTTTTGCTCGATTTTCAATTCATTATCTCTATGCCCTTTTCACTAACTGCGCCTTCATTAATTTTTCCTTCTTCATGAACTTTACTTCCTCCATTAATTTTTCCTTCTTCCCGAAGTTGACCAATGTCATTAGCATTGCCATATTCAATAGTGCTACCTTCTTCGTTAACTTTTCCTTCTTCATCAGCTTTGCCCACTTCATTAGCTTTGCTTGTTTCATAACCTGTTCCTTCTTCCTTAGCTTTGCTGTTTGCGTTAATTTTTCCTTCTTTAATTTTTCCTGTTTCATTAACTATTCCTTCTTCCTTAGCTTTGTTTCCTTCATGAATTTTTCCTTCATCAACTTTGCCTACTTCTTTCAATTTGCCCATTTCAATAACTGTACCTTCTTCCTTGGCTTTGCTGACTTCATTAGTTTTTCCTTCATCAATTTTCTTACACCAATAACCTTGCCTGTTTCATTAACTGTTCCTTCTTCGTTAGCTTTTCCCCTGTCATTAATTTTTACTTCTTTGTTAACTTCTCCTTCAATCTTGCTGCCTTCAATAATTTTTCCTTCTTTGTTAAGTTCTCCTTCTTCAGTGACTTTGTCGACTTCATTAACTTTGCCTCTTTTATTAACTGATCCTTCCTCATTATTCTTGCCTTCTTCACTAACTTTGCTTTCTACACTAGCTTTGTCTTCTTCGTTAGCTTTACCTTCTCCATTAACTATTTCTTCCTCAGTAACTTCTCTTTTTCCATCATCTTTGCCTTCTTCAGCAACCTTATCCATGATAGTAATTTCCAATGGCCCAAGTGTCGTCTCAACATTCTTGACGGAGAAGGTTAGAGATTTGATATCTCTGGCTTCCATGAACATATCTAGGGATGCCTGTAAAAGAAAATGATAAATTTTGCACTTTGAGTTATCTAACATTATTATATAATTAATGCTGGTAGGATAAACACATCATCAAAATACAAGGCAAATCAGAGGAACTCCATGAAATAAGAAACTTCAGAGCAACCATAAAATTAAAGTGTATACAAAAACATCCCCAACTCCCAAAAGCTTTACATTAAATAAAAAAAGAATTTGAAAATTTTTGTGAGTTGTTAGTCCTCCTAACAAACCAAGCATTGATTGAATACAAAGTTATGAGGCTGCAGTAATTGTAAGATAATACCAAATATTAGAAAACTAAAGGTAAACTCTATTTCATGGTACCTTCTGTTTAAACAGAATGTACAAAGTTGCAGGATCTCAACCAAAACATGGTAGAGTCTGCAGATGCTAGTTGCCACTTTCTCATGAATACTATCTAATTAAAAGATGAAGAAATTGTAAAAATTTCATCTAAAAACATCAAGGTTACTACTTACTAATATTTTGGGTTTTGCAGAATTTGACAACCATAAATTGGAACACAGTAAGATGATAAAACAATCAACATGTCAAATGTTAATATTGTGTATGGCTTCCCAGTTCGACAACTTTACATGGGGTTAAGAAATTTCAAGATGTAATAAAAAACATTATATTTGGTTCACCATTAGATCCCATTTTCATCGTTATATCATTCTGTTATGGATATCCTAAAGCAAGTGGAAGCTTTTTACAGTTATATATGCCTCTATGTCATTCCCATTCTTCAGTATGAATTCACTAATATGAGACAAATGATTTCATAAAACAATCATCGTAAAGGCTACTTTAATCATACATCTTTTTCACTCAGAAAACACAGCTTGACATGGAAAAGCAGGTATTATGATATCAGCTAATGACATTGAGGTTCTATGCCATTCTGTTGGGTTATTCTTTAATTTATTTTTTCTCCAGTTTTTTTACATTAAAAATGGCAAAGCACAAGAAGCCACATAAGAAGAATGACGATTTATGAATCAGAAAAATCATATGCATTATGCTTAAGGATGCCACAGCACATACCACTTATCCTTACAATACTATATCAGAAATTAAGCTATACTGGTTTCAGAAGTTAAATAAACAAAAACATACGCAATCACATTTGACTGACCTCTTTTAGTTGCTCTACCCGTCTTTCAAGATCCCCCACAGATACTTCCTTGTGTATAATTTGAAGAACATATAACAAGTGAGAGTTTAGCTCATCCTGATGATGTTGATCTATCATACATTGAGGTACAGGGGTTTTACAGCCTACTGCATAGAAAGGGCACTTGACAAGCTTCATTGGACACATAGTTATGCAGTGTTTGTCCATCGCTCCTCTCATGAGGCTTTCTGAGCACTTCTGTTCACATGGAATGATCTTGAATGAGCAAACTGAATCATGCTTTTCCAGTTGGCCAGCAGAAAATAAGGCATTACAACCCTCATTTTCGCAGAGCACAACCTTAAAGCCACAGTTAGGAAGATGCCCGGTACGTTGTTCCTCTGTGTTAAATTTCATGTCACAATGAAAAGCATTCTTGAAATCAACATCCTTCAGCAAAGTTCGTGCAATTGCTTCTCTCCTATCCATTGGCCAAAACCCACTAACTTCCATCTCTTGTACAAAATCATCTATCTTATCTTCTCTCTTGTCACTCAACAACCATCCCGAAACCCGACTAAACAAATTCCTCTTCAAACTAGCAAAGTCATCAATAAAATCAGAAATGATATCAAATGGATGATCATATACTTCCCCATCCTCACATTCTAGTATAACAGATTTCGTAACAAAACTTTCACTTCGCTGGGTAAGGTACTGCACCATTTCAGTCCTAATATCAACTGCCACTGTACCAGGCGTCTTGAAGATATCACCTGTCGTGCTATCAACACATGCAGAACCTAATCCAGAGAGAAAAGCTTGTGCTATTTTGTGAACTAATTCTGTGTTAGAAAGATGACAATGAAATGAAGGACTTTCCTCATTCTTATCTTCAATCTTCTCTGGTAAAAGATCCTCAGCTGAAGCAACATTTGCATCCATGTTTCAACTTACCTACAAAAGAAATTACACATCTAACACAATCAAAAGAAATGAAAATTGAAACTGCTTTTAACATGAAGATAAAAACGTATTAAGTTTCAAAACCAATTCAAATTTCCATTCAAATCTACAGCATTGCATTAGTATGAGATACTAATTTCACCATTTAAAATAAAAAAAATTAACATTTATCAAAATTCCCATTTTAAAAACACGAATCTACCAAAATAAAAACATTAAAACTCAAAAATTAAAGAATTTGAAATATGAAGAAACAAAAACACATAAAATTTCAAAACAAATTTAAATCAACAGCCTTGCATCAACCAAAAAAAAAAAAAAACTTGAAATTTAAAGACATTGAACAAGGAAATGAGAATTATCCTGTATTTAATTCCCAAATTAAAAGGTTTTACAAACCAATCAATCAAGAGCCTGCAAAAATCAACAGAATCACATTTCAAGAAATAATTTTCAAGATAAATGTATGAAATTAGAAAAAGAAAAAAAGTAACCTTTAATTTGGCGTAAATCTAGCGTGATCATTCATGTTTTTCTCATTCATGATCACGTAAATCTAGCGTAAATGTATGAAATTCTTGAGCAGTTCTTGCAATGCAGAAGTAAAACTCTAACTCGAGGAGAGTTTTATATAGGCGAAGGAAGAGTAATTGACGGTTTTACCCGAATGGTTGATTTACTGGGTAGGGGTATTAGGTTCAAGTGGTAAGAAATTTTGATACAAGTAGGAGTTTAGATGTAGTGTTATTGTTGTCATAGTTGATCGAAGTGTACGATTTTTGTTTGACACTGTCAGCCGTTCGATTTGAGGTTGAATAATTATGGATCTGACTGTTTTGGGCCTTCTGTTCTCGTCCATTCAACCGTGTGAGCATCTGGTTACGTTTTGATATAATTTTCTAATTTTTTTTTGTAAATTAATTATACATTATTCTCAATATTATTTTTTGTTATTCAGTAGTTACCAACCCATAAAATTGACTTTCCTCAATTTACAAATTGACATTCCTCTTCCAAAGAATATAAATTTTCAATTGGCATCAAATAACTTTTTGTCTTATTAATTCTCAGTATTTTATATTTTGAATATAATCAATTAATAAATTATTATTTGAATTGAAATTTTAAATCAAGTGACATGATTAAAATTATCTTTTTTCAACCTTCAAATAAAGAAAATTATAAGAGAGAGGGTTTAGGGAAAAGAAAATTAATATATTAGGAAATTAGACAACCCTGATTGCATTACAGTTGGTATATTATAAGAGAGAGGGTTTCTGACTGGGGATTTTTTTATGCAAATAATCCTCTCCAAGCCCCTCAACTAAAGGGCCACCTTGATGTAAACAATTTCACATCCAATAAAAATCAAGGCTTTTGGATTTATACAAATTCATTGTTTCCCTCTCCGTTACGAGGTGCTTGAGGCATGTCGACTGGTTACAGTTGTGTTGACGTCTAACCTATTGTCTTCCTCTCAAGAGGAGCCAGGGACCATGGTTTACAGGCCAATATAAACTTCTCTGGCTTCCTTGACATAAAACAAAGAACGACTGTTGGTTAAATCTTCAGCTTGGCAACCCCCACAAAATTTAAGTGTTTAAAGCCTAAAACAGACTGCAATATTTAAATTTGTTTTTTGGCAAGTTGCAATATTTAAATTTTTACAACACATTATCTTCGACAACAACAATTTGAGATACATAAAAAAGGATGCATGTCTCTAAAAGCATTTGATGAATGTCTTTAGATTCTCTCTCATTTTCAATCTCATTCACTCATTTGTGTTTATTTTTCTCAGGTGATTGTCAGAAATGGGACTTGTGGGGAATCTTACTGGAGACATTGGAGGGCTCACTGAGTTGCAATCTTTGTCAGTTTTAATCTGTTACTTTGTTGAAAGTTATACAAATTTACTTAAATTGTTAATTGAAGTTATGCATTCCTTAACTTTGTCTCAGGGATCTGTCATTCAATCGAGGTCTCACAGGTTCAATCCCTCGGCAGATAGGAGACCTTCAGAAGTTGAATATCCTGCAATATCCTGAAGCTTTGTTCTTCCTTTTGATTTCTCTTACGTGTTAGTGGCCTAGTGCATCCTGCTCCTTGTAAAAGGATCTCTAATGGAGTCTTTCTTCTTTCAGACTCTTAGTCAGCTGCAATTTCAGCGGTATCATTCCGGAAGAAATAGGCAATTTGACAGAGCTCTCTTTCCTGTAAGTAATAGCTAAAACATTTAATTATAACATTGAAAATTTTACTCTTTGATTCACTCTACTCATAAAAACAACTCTTATTTCCAGGGCTCTCAACTCAAACTTCTTCAGTGGAACAATCCTCCTTCTTTAGGCATGCTTTCCAAGCTCTATTGGCTTGACTTGGCAGATAATCAGTTGTCAGGAACGATCCCAGTTTCTACACAAAACTCTCCAGGATTGGACCTCCTAAAAAATGTTAAACACTAGTGAGTTCTTGAGCAAATAATTAAAAAAAAAAATGATTAAACTGTGCTTTTTTAGAAGGCATTAGTAAAACCCTTATCTGCAGAATCTTTTAGAAGGCAGGGAAATATAATCCTTTTAACTTTCCACAATTTGAAATTTCTCATAGCATCAATTTGGATAATAATAATGTACCATTGAATATTACTATAATCTTAATTTAAAATCACAAATTATTACTAATACTTGTTATAAATACATATAGTTTTATATTCAACTAATAGATTAATCCAAATAACCCATTTTAAAAAGCACTTAAAATTATAGCATGGTCTTATATAATGTTTATGGGGTTAGGGAAAAAAACACTAAAAAGAATAAAAGTACCCTTAAAACATATACAGTTTTATTCGCCATATCATAATCAAAAACCATGGTCAAAAGTTGAAAATGAAATTGTAAGTAGGGATTTTATTTTTTATTTTATATTTTGTCAACAGGAAGCTGAGGAACAATTCTTTAAATGGCACATTGGACTTAGGAGGCCAAATTGGTCCACTGTTGCAACTTATTGATTTGGAGAACAACAAAATTTCTGCACTGGCATTGAGTTCTGGACATGAAAATCCCAACTATACATTGAAGTAAGTCATTTTATAAATCTTATATTTCATCTAACTCTGTCCTGTCTTTGCTAACAGAAGGGCTCCTCCAGCCTTGGCCCCAACCTTTAATTTTTTATGGTGGGGAATGCAACATCATACTTGAGTTGTAACCAGAAACACTGGTATGTTTTAATTTAATTTTTAAATGAAATATTAAATTATAATTAACTATATATATTTAACATGTGTTATATTTTTATTTAGGATCCAAATGCTAATAATCGTACTGTCTTCAGCCTTGCAGGGAATCCATTGTGCACTCAATCCCTCTCAAATGTTAGCTTTTGCCGACTTGGAAAGCCATATTCAACAAGCTTGGCTCAGTGTGGAGGCAAATCATGTCCTTCTGATAAAAAACTCAGCCCACAGAATTGTGAATGTGCCTATCCATATGAAGGAGAATTGAATTTCAGAGCACCCTCATTCAGGGATTTGTCAAATGTGAACTTGTTTCATGCTCTGGAAATGAGTCTGTGGGTGCAACTGGGCCTCAACCCTGGAGCAGTTTTTCTGCAGAATCCATTCTTCAATACTGAAGACTACCTTCAGGTTCAGGTGGCTTTGTTTCCATCTGTGGGACTATATTTTAATAGTTCGGAAGTTGAGAGGATCGGATTACAATTAGCTAACCAAACTTACAAGCCTCCCTCGGAGTTTGGCCCCTACTTTTTCATTGCTTCTCCTTATCATTTTCCTGGTTATTAAATCCCACTTCATTCCGCTAAATGTTATCTCCAGATTGGTGAACTGACTAGAGTAGATAGGAAGTTGAGTCATGAATTTGTTAAGAATAAAGTTACTCGGTTCAATTTACTTGGTTTTCGCATCATGAATGTGTTCATAGGCATTTGTTTTAGAAGCGAAATCATGTAGATTTTCAAGTGAGAAGGAATACATTTCTACGTAGGAAACCAAGCAAGAAACATTAGACTAATTGCATATGTAAGAAAACTTATTCAACATATCATTAAAGAACTTAATACAAAAATCTGTCCTCATCTCGAATTAAAGTGTCAAAAATCGTTGAGAGGCACAAAAACACTGAGAAACTTTTATAATAATAAAAAAATAAAAATGCAAAAACATTCTACGCAAGGTAACAAAATTTCTATTGTCCATGAAAACATATTGCTCAAAAGACCATAGATAGGAGGCCTAAATTTACTTTCTATTTTTGCTCGATTTTCAATTCATTATCTCTATGCCCTTTTCACTAACTTCGCCTTCATTAATTTTTCCTTCTTCATGAACTTTGCTTCCTCCATTAATTTTTCCTTCTTCCGGAAGTTGACCAATGTCATTAGCATTGCCATATTCAATAGTCCTACCTTCTTTGTTAACTTTTCCTTCTTCATCAGCTTTGCCCACTTCATTAGCTTTGCTTGTTTCATAACCTATTCCTTCTTCCTTAGCTTTGTTTCCTTCATGAATTTTTCCTTCATCAACTTTGCCTACTTCTTTCAATTTGCCCATTTCAATAACTGTACCTTCTTCCTTGGCTTTGCTGACTTCATTAGTTTTTCCTTCATCAAAATTTCTTACACCAATAACCTTGCCTGTTTCATTAACTGTTCCTTCTTCGTTAGCTTTTCCCCTGTCATTAATTTTTACTTCTTTGTTAACTTTTCCTTCAATCTTGCTGCCTTCAATAATTTTTCCTTCTTTGTTAAGTTCTCCTTCTTCAGTGACTTTGTCGACTTCATTAACTTTGCCTCTTTTATTAACTGATCCTTCCTCATTATTCTTGCCTTCTTCATTAACTTTGCTTTCTACACTAGCTTTGTCTTCTTCGTTAGCTTTACCTTCTCCATTAACTATTTCTTCCTCAGTAACTTCTCCTTTTCCATCATCTTTGCCTTCTTCAGCAACCTTATCCATGATGGTAATTTCCAATGGCCCAAGTGTCGCCTCAACATTCTTGACTGAGAAGGTTAGAGATTTGATATCTCTGGCTTCCATGAACATATCTAGGGATGCCTGTAAAAGAAAATGATAAATTTTGCACTTTGAGTTATCTAACATTATTATATAATTAATGCTAGTAGCATAAACACATCATCAAAATACAAGGCAAATCAGAGGAACTCCATGAAATAAGAAACTTCAGAGCAACCATAAAATTAAAGTGCATGCAAAAACATCCCCAACTCCCAAAAGCTTTACATTAAATAAAAAAAGAATCTGAAAATTTTTGTGAGTTGGTAGTCCTCCTAACAAACCAAGCATTGATTGAATACAAAATTCTGAGGCTGCAGTAATTGTAAGATGATACCAAATATTAGAAAACTAAAGCTAAACTCTATTTCATGGTACCTTCTGTTTAAACAGAATGTACAAAGTTGTAGGATCTCAACCAAAACATGGAAGAAATTGTAAAAATTCCATCTAAAAACATCAAGGTTACTACTTACTAATATTTTGGGTTTTGCAGAATTTGACAACCATAAATTGGGACACAGTAAGACGATAAAACAATTAACATGTCAAATGTTAATATCGTTCATGGCTTCCCAGTTGGACAACTTTACATGGGGTTAAGAAATTTCAAGATGTAATAAAAAACATTATATTTGGTTCATCATTAGATCCCATTTTCATCATTATTTCATTCTGTTATGGATATCCTAAAGCAAGTGGAAGCTTTTTACAGTTATATATGCCTCTGTGTCATTCCCATTCTTCAGTATGAATTCACCAACACGACACAAATGATTTCATAAAACAATCATCGTAAAGGCTACTTTAATCATACATCTTTTTCAATCAGAAAACACAGCTTGACATGGAAAAGCAGGTATTATGATATCAGCTAATGACATTGAGGTTCTAAGCCATTCTGCTGGGTTATTCTTTAATTTATTTTTTCTCCAGTTTTTTTACATTAACAATGGCAAAGCACAGGAAGCCACATAAGAAGAATGACGATTTATGAATCAGAAAAATCATATGCATTGTGCTTAAGCATGCCACAGCACAGGCCACTTATCCTTACAATACTATATCAGAAATTAAGCTATACCGGTTTCAGAAGTTAAATAAACAAAAACATACGCAATCACATTTGACTGACCTCTTTTAGTTGCTCTACCCTTCTTTCAAGATCCCCCACAGATACTTCCTCGTGTATAATTTGAAGAACATATAATAAGTGAGAGTTTAGGTCATCCTGACGATGTTGATCTATCATACATTGAGGTACAGGGGTTTTACAGCCTACTGCATAGAAAGGGCACTTGACAAGCTTCATTGGACACACAGTTATGCAGTGTCTGTCCATCGCTCTTCTCATGAGGCTTTCTGAACACTTCTGTTCACATGGAATGATCTTGAAAGGGCAAACTGAATCATGCTTTTCAAGTTGGCCAGCAGAAAAGAAGGCATTACAACCCTCATTTTCGCAGAGCACAGCCTTAAAGCCACAGTTGGGAAGATGCTCGGTACGTTGTTCCTCTGTGTTAAATTTCATGTCACAATGAAAAGCATTCTTGAAATCAACATTCTTCAGCAAAGTTCGTGCAATTGCCTCTCTCCTATCCATTGGCCAAAACCCACTAACTTCCATCTCTTGTACAAAATCATCTATCTTATCTTCTCTCTTGTCACTCAACAACCATCCTGAAACCCGACTAAACAAATTCCTCTTCAAACTAGCAAAGTCATCAATAAAATCAGAAATGATATCAAATGGATGATCAGATACTTCCCCATCCTCACCTTCTAGTATAACAGATTCCGCAACAAAACTTTCACTTCGCTGGGTAAGGTACTGCACCATTTCAGTCCTAATATCAACTGCCACTGTACCAGGCGTCTTGAAGATATCACCTGTCGTGCTATCAACACATGCAGAACCTAATCCAAAGAGAAAAGCTTGTGCTATTTTGTGAACTAATTCTGTGTCAGAAAGATAACAATGAAATGAAGGACTTTCCTCATTCTTATCTTCAATCTTCTCTGGTAAAAGATCCTCAGCTGAAGCAACATTTGCATCCATGTTTCAACTTACCTACAAAAGAAATTACACATCCAACACAATCAAAAGAGATGAAAATCGAAACTGCTCTTAACATGAAGATAAAAACATATTAAGTTTTAAAACCAATTCAAATTTACATTCAAATCTACAACATTGCATTAATATGAGATACAAATTTCACCATTTAAAATAAAAAAATTAACATTTCTCAAAATTCCCATTTTAAAAACACGAATCTACCAAAATAAAAACATTAAAACTCAAAAATTAAAGAATTTGAAATATGAAGAAACAAAAACACATAAAATTCCAGAACAAATTTAAATCAACAGCCTTGCATCAACCAAAAAAAAAAAAAAACTCGAAATTTAAAGACATTGAACAAGGAAATGAGAATTACCCTGTATTTAATTCCCAAATTAAAAGGTTTTACGATCCAATCAATCAGGAGCCTGCAAAAATCAACAGAATCACATTTCAAGAAGTAATTTTCAAGATAAATGTATCAAATTAGAAAAAGAAAAAAAGTAACCTTTAATTTGGCGTAAATCTGGCGTGATCGATGGAGCTGAGAGAGAGAAAAACATGAATGATTTACCGGGTAATTTTTGCAATTCTTGAGCAGTTCTTGCAATGTAGAAGTAAAACGCTAATTCGAGGAGTGTTTTATAGAGGCGGAGGAAGAGTAATTGACGGTTTTGCCCGAATGGTTGATTTACTGGGTAGGGGTATTAGGGTCAAGTGGTAAGAATTATACATTATTCTCAATATTATTTTTTGTTATGCAGTTATAGTTTCCAACCCATAAAATTGACTTTCCTCAATTTACAAATTGACATTCCTCCTCCAAAGAATATAATTTTTCAATTGGCATCAATAACTTTTTGTCTTATTAATTTTCAGTATTTTATATTTTGAATATAATCAATTAATAAATTATTATTTGAATTGAAATTTTAAATGCAAGCGACATGATTAAAATTATATTTTTTCAACCTTCAAATAAAGAAAATTATAAGAGAGAGGGTTTAGGGAAAAGAAAATTAATATATTAGAAAATTAGACAACCCTGATTGCATTATAGATCTGATCGAATGTTAATTTAATAAAATTGATTTTCTTTTTTCAAATACAGTGAATAAACGATATTTGGTATGATGTGTTTTTAACTGTGTGTGTATTGAGAAATGGGATATAACCCTTTTTACAATAATTTATTAGGTCTATCAATTATAAGCTCACAAATAAACTCAATAATTCACATTTATATAATCATAATCTAGATTTGTTATACGAAATATATTGGGCATTCAACAAAACTAATTATGTTACACCTACGAAAGAACTCAATGGACTACATATTTATTAACCTAGATTTTGTAAATTAACCTAGATTTTGTAAGTCAACCTATATTTTGTCTTCAATCTTTAAGTCTTTGAGTATGCCTCTCCTTGGCTCCATATGTTAGGACATTTTTACATACATTTTCTACATTACAAATTCAAAAGCACCATGTCAGAGCTGAAAAGTTGTTGGGGAATAGAACCGGAAAGATGGTTCTTCTGCAAATGGCTGCAAATTTATGAAATGTAAGTCACTATTTGTCAAAGGCTGCAGTGAAGCTTGGCCACTTCTAAAAACGCACAGTTTAATCATTTTTTTTTTTAATTATTTGCTCAAGAACTCACTAGTGTTTAACATTTTTTAGGAGGTCCAATCCTGGAGAGTTTTGTGTAGAAACTGGGATCTTTCCTGACAACTGATTATCTGCCAAGTCAAGCCAATAGAGCTTGGAAAGCATGCCTAAAGAAGGAGGAATTGTTCCACTGAAGAAGTTTGAGTTGAGAGCCCTGGAAATAGGAGTTGTTTTTATGAGTAGAGTGAATCAAAGAGTAAAATTTTCAGTGTTATAATTAAATTTTTTAACTATTACTTACAGGAAAGAGAGCTCTGTCAAATTGCCCATTTCTTCCGGAATGATACCGCTGAAATTGCAGCTGACTAAGAGTCTGAAAGAAGAAAGACTCCATTAGAGATCCTTTTACAAGGAGCAGGATGCACTAGGCCACTAACACGTAAGAGAAATCAAAAGGAAGAACAAAGCTTCAGGATCTTGCAGGATATTCAACTTCTGAAGGTCTCCTATCTGCCGAGGGATTGAACCCGTGAGACCTCGATTGAATGACAGATCCCTGAGACAAAGTTAAGGAATGCATAACTTCAATTAACAATTCAAGTAAATTTGTATAACATTCAACAAAGTAACAGATTAAAACTGACAAAGATTGCAACTCAGTGAGCCCTCCAATGTCTCCAGTAAGATTCCCCACAAGTCCCATTTCTGACAATCCCCTGAGAAAAAATAAACACAAATGAGTGAATGAGATTGAAAATGAGAGAGAATCTAAAGACATTCATCAAATGCTTTTAGAGACATGCATCCTTTTTTATGTATCTCAAATTGTTGTTGTCGAAGATAATGTGTTGTAAAAATTTAAATATTGCAACTTGCCAAAAAAAAAATTTAAATATTGCAGTCTGTTTTAGGCTTTAAACACTTAAATTTTGTGGGGGTTGCAAAGCTGAAGATTTAACCAACAGTCGTTCTTTGTTTTATGTCAAGGAAGCCAGAGAAGTTTATATTGGCCTGTAAACCATGGTCCCTGGCTCCTCTTGAGAGGAAGACAATAGGTTAGACGTCAACACAACCGTAACCAGTCGACATGCCTCAAGCACCTCGTAACGGAGAGGGAAACAATGAATTTGTATAAATCCAAAAGCCTTGATTTTTATTGGATGTGAAATTGTTTACATCAAGGTGGCCCTTTAGTTGAGGGGCTTGGAGAGGATTATTTGCATCAAAAAATCCCCAGTCAGAAAGAGAGACAATGAGTTTGTATTCCTTGCGAGAAAGAGGGAGACAACGGATTAGGTATCAACATAACCCGAGTGAGTCGAGGTGTCCCAAGCCCTTTGCCAGCAAGAGGAAAGGCCCCAAACTCCTGTGCAATGTAGGAATTCTGACATCAACAAGAATGATACTTACAATGTAGTGACTCTCGAACTTTGACATGAAACTCCTTCCCAGGATGTACAAGGGTCATTGGAATTTTGCCAGCTTGGTGGTGTATTTTTCCATGAATCCTTCAAAGCTTTGAGCACCGCAGCTGTATCCACCATATCATTTTCAGTTAATAAAATAAGTTTTAAATTTTTAGGCGTGCTTCGCCATAAGTAGTATCAGGAAAGGGTGGGTGTGACTTCCCCGATAAAATTTCATGAACTCTTTTCAGTTCTCGAATACAAAATTTCAGTCCTCTTAGCTAAAGTTGAAATCCGAATTTCATGTTACATTTGACAACTTTTATATATAAAAATGTAGGGATTTAATGATACAATGTTATCCCATTTCTCATTTGTGTATTTTCATTTTCTTTCGTAATTGCATTTCATTATTGTTCATGTAACACAATCAATACAAGCCTCATCGATAAGAGTAAATTTAAGAAATATGCAGACGCTACGATTCTCGTACAATTTATCATTCACGTAAGGCAATCAAAATTAGGATCAAAAAGCGCAGAGAAACTTACCATCTCCATTGTCAGTAACACTAAAGATGACGCTAACTTGAACACTAAGCACCCCAATAAACACGAGTAATCTGCGAAGAAATGCCATGGTTGCCTGCTAAAACTTTATTGAAATTAAATTGGGACGTTGAAACATTACTCAGTTCAGCTTTTATACATATTTTCATATGAAAAGTGATGAGGTTTGTCCGATCTTTTTGTTAAAGTCTCCGTCAAACAAACATTATAGACAAGGTACATTTTTTACTTAGCCTCTTGCCAAATTATCCTGTATTTAATTCCCAAATTAAAACGTTTTACGATCCAATCAATCAAGAGCCTGCAAAAATCTACAGAATCACATTTCAAGAAGTAATTTTCAAGATAAATGTATGAAATTAGAAAAAGAAAAAAAGTAACCTTTAATTTGCGTAAATCTGTCGTGATCATTCATGTTTTTCTCTCTCTCAGCTCCATCTGAATTTTAGTGGTGGGGGCTTTTGGTTTTGTTCTTACACAACTGTTCCAACGATCTAGCATGTTGACCAGATATCCTCCCTTCCAGATTTTTTTTTCTTTTAAGGCCAATTCATTAAATTTACCTTATATGGGCTTACATATAAATTTCGCCTTCAACCTTACTAGATATACTCTTCAAAAGAATTTAAAATTTTTGCCACATTCATGTGGTGAATCTAACAATGACCGAAAAATTTACCTTATATAGGCTTCTTTTACACCAGCAAAATAGTTCTTCAGCAAGTTCTCATGTCTAACCCAACACACTCAAATTCTCTAACAATGATTACGATTGACTCACCTACTTGAACAGAGCAATCATCATTATATATATTTGGGAGAAACCAAGTCACTCTTTTGTAACACCTCTCATCAGACGGGTATCCTTTAAGAAGAATGCATGTTTGGTGAGAGAGCGTTACTTAGATTTAACTTCATGCATGCATATAATCAAACTTAATATATGCAAAAATAAAATATCAAAAGACTTCAATTGACAAAACCTCAACATCTTTCAAATAGAACTTCATATCTAATAATACATAGCATAAATGTGCAAAAGATGTTTATAACAATAAAGAACAATAGAAGAATCCAAATATATATTGTAGAATTATAAACAACAAAGACAACAATGAATAGTTATCCCCTCAAACAATCCTTCTTATTGTCCTACATCCTATAACCACTGCTCATATGTTACCTATGAAATATAACATGAAAGGAATGAATGTTAAACACTTAGTCAATAGACAAACACTTGAGCTGCAATGTTAAAAACTTGAATTTATTTCATAAAAACTTTTCTAATAACTATATTTGTTCACGTCGATCATACTATGTTGAGATTGGAATTTGGTGCCCTAACCATGTTAACAAACATAATCTGATGTAGTTCCTCTTTTCATGCATACAATACACGTAGTACACAACTATGAGACTATTAATATAGCTCTTACCTTATTATAGGTGTGCCTTATTACAAGCATATGAATGAAAGAGCTCACATGTGCCCCCTCACAGCAGTTTTCGTAAAAATACTCATGATAAAACATATTTTCATAGAGAATTCATAAAAAACTTCTATAACTTGTGGGAATGAGTCTCATACACACAACTTTAGGAACAAGTCTCTCATAAAACTCAAATTGTAACACCTATAAGTATGTCTTAAGGGGAAAATGGTTATTTTTCTTGTATTTTCGTTATTTATGAATGTAACATAAGTTAGGACTTGATTGGAGTATTTTAATTAAAATTTTAAGCTAATGAAAGATTATGACTGAGGGGTGCACACCTGTTTAGTTGATGTCACATCAATAAAGTGGATAATATTCCATGTTGGAAAATTTTGGAATGACACACAACTATGCATGCTTAGGATGCATGCCTTCATAGTCGATTTTGGAGTGAATATTTAAATAAGACAAGTTATCACATTTCAGGGATTATATTCAATAACTTTCTAAATGTATTCTTATCTTATATTGAACTAAAAAAGTGCATTCTATCTTTAAAAAGTTATCAATAAATCTCATATTATGTTTCGATAAGGAACAAAAGGAATTAAAGCGGCCTAAAATATCTTTAGTGATGACCAAGCAAGTGAGAGCCTCTTTTGATCAAGTTTGAATGATGACTTGTATGGCAATTCTAATTTTTCTAATTTTTGGAATTAGGAACATGCTAGGATAAGAATATTGTTATTGAAATTGTTATTTTAGTTATGGTTGATGATAAGAAGATTAGATGAAGTGTAATTTTGTGTTCTTATACCATAAGGAAAGTGACAATGAATCTTGAACAAAATGGTAATATGTTAATATTGTTAGGTTAAAGTGCATGTTATAATGTAAGTTGATCGGATAGTCAGATTCATGTTAGATTTTTAAATAAGTTCATGTACTTGTTATATTAATAGATGAAACATTTATAAATAAAGATGCTCTGATATGTTTATTTACTTAGAACTTTTGCATGTGTGAGGAACTAAAAACATGTTAGAGGACTTTTTGTTTAAGTTGAATGTGTTTGATACTTAATGGTAGGAAAAACAATGTCAAATAATGTTATAAATGCACATGCCTAAGGATAGGCATAAGCATCGCATGCCTATCCTAGTAGGAAGTTTACATTATGCACATTATGCATGAAACCGTGCATGTTTGTATGCCTGATAGCATTAGTTTTCCTATGATTGATAAATTCTCATATGAAGAACATGTATGACCGTTTGTGACATGTAAACTATCTTGATGGATGATTGTACTAAAATGGTCTACGACCGTTCATAAGGTGAAAAGATAAAATTAACCCTAGTGTTTGAGCATGATTATGAAGAGGAGAAGTTAGTCATACATGAGTCAGTTATGTATGTTCATGCACTTAAGTAGGCACACTTATACACTAAGTCATGACTAGGGTTGTCATAAGCAACTAAATCGTGCATGAAGATAAGAATGCATGACCATAAGCTTAATGGTGTATGACTGTACACCCAAGAAAGAAATGCATTTATGTTTAGTAGATAACCTAAGTGTTTGTAACTTGGTCTTGAAGGATAGTAAGGACATATAGGGTATATAGTAATATTAAGCCAAAAAGAGAAATAACATATTAGGGCATTAGAGAAATCTAAGTTAAGGCAAAATCTACTTACAAGCTTGAGTTTATTTATTAGCTCAAAATACATGCATCAGGTTACATGAACATGCCTCAATCAAATTTATCGCACAAGACTGGTCTCACTTATGGGTTAGTATATTTCATAAGGGTCGACACATACCTATAGTAGGGCACACCCGCATTAGGACATAATAATTTATAGTAAGAAAAAGCTTACATGTCAATCTTCTTGAAAATTTGTTTACGCTTTACTGGTTTTATAATACCCCGAGGTTAGAATGGTTTTTTTAGGCTTTTCATTGGGGTTAAAAGAGAAATTTTATAGTCAGAGATTAGTCTTAGTGAGTTTTGGGGATAAAATAGTCCTTTTAGAGAGGTTTTATATGGGTTGTGTTTGACACACGACCATGTGTCTTGGACACATGCCCATATGCCCTTTGTATGAAAATCACGGTTGTATGATCGTATACCTTAGTGTTACACGACTGTGTAACTTAGTGGCACACGACTGTGTGTCTTCCTTGGGCTACACAGTTATATAAAGGAGGGTCACGTTTTAGCTAGCTTATTCTCAATTTCCTTTCTCTTTTCTCTTCAACTAACTCTAATCAAATTAGGAAAAAAAAAAATCAATTTCTAATAGTTAATCCAGTTAGGATTCAATCAAAGATAGAAAGATAGAAGATCTTAGAAGCTCCAAGTAAGTATTTTCTTACCTCTTTTTTTTTTTTTTAACATGTAAATCCTTGAACGAGTCCAGTTAGAGATTTATCATGATTTTGAGATGATAAAGGTTATGATAGAAGTTTGTTATATGCTAGAATAAGTTTGTTTATAGAGATTTTAAGATTAGGAGAGTTTTGGCCAGGTTTTCGAGTTTTCCAAGCATATTATTATAAAAGTATGGTAGACATACGACCATGTGCCTGCAGGCACACAACCGTGTAGTCATATTTCCACGATAACACAATTGTATAGCTTGTTGTGCACACTTGGACAAGTTTGGACACACACCCATACTAGTAGAAAACACAGTCATATGTATGTTTCCAATTCTACAGGCTCACGTATACGTAACATAGGAGTGTCGTGATAACTGATGCATGCTCGTGTATATAAGGACATGACTGTGTGTCCTAAAACACACACCTGTATAGTGAGCTAAATTTTAGTAGAATCATTCTAGAAGCTAGCACAACTTAACGCATGACCATATGCACACTCATGCACATAGCAAAAGCGATAGAAACAACTTAATAAGAAAAAAAAAACAACGAAGAATGAGAATAAAACTAAGAAAAGATAAAAAGAATTTTCCAGAATTATACCTTCAATCTCACCTAAGTAGGAGAAGCTCCTTAGTAACTTAGAATAACATAATCTAGTAATAGGTTACAATCAGAAAACAAAAATAAAGATAGAAACAGAAAGAGAAACAAGAAATAACAACAAAAAGTTAACAGAAACATAATTGAATACATAATAATGTACACATAATTTATTAATAAGCTTAAAAAGTTACAGATACAGAGCAATAGTAGCAAATACTTAAAATAGAATTATAATAACTGATTCAATAAGATAAACTGTAATAAAACAGAAACGAGAAATTATAAGATAACATGTCTGATATGCATTTCATGATATGACACGCCAAAACAGTGTTTATAGAAAAAGGGTTCAAGTTATCTATATGCATCAGTTTTTTTAACATAAAGCCCAACATCTGGGTTAGTTAGTAAGGGTGAATACGAGGAAGCATCTGTGAGATTTTAGTTTTTTTACTGCGATCAGATTAGTTAGATTTCACTTTATTGGTTCAAGAACTAGTATAGTAAGATTTTCAGCTTACTGATACTTCATTGGTATGTTCAGCTTACATGATCAATATGTCGAAACTTTGTTTTCATCAGTCTGATTAGTACAATAGATATATTTAGATATATAAAGATTTCAAAAATAGTTTTCATACAGTTTTTTAGTGTTTTAGAATCTTTGAATCCAACTGTTATTTCAACAATGTTTTTAGGAAGAAATTTTTAGTAAACAGACCCAAGGGCATATAATATGATTTTAACATACTATGATACATTTATTATGACATGAAAGAATGTTCAGATACATAATGAAGAAACAGTTTAGAAAGAAAACAAAGAGAGATCAAACTACACAATATACGTCAAAATTATAAACATAAAAGACTTTAACTAAGCTTAAGAGAACTAAAGAGTACTCTAATTCTCAGTAACTAATAAAGAAAGAGATCAGATTAATAAATATCAGAAAGAAAACCTAGTGAGGTTAAACAGTAAGATGAGCTAGATCAGAAGAAGCTATTAGGCTATCAAGAACTTAGTCAAGTTTCCAATTAGTAGCTAACTAGTTGAGTTACAAAGATTAAAGCCTACGTAAGGATAGAGTCAGAAGATACTTACTGAATGACTTGTCACTCATTCCCCTCAATTTTCTTCCTTACATAGTAGTGTTTTGAAGAGCTAAGCTTAAAGCATGAGATGGTTAGAAGAATAGGTTATGGCTAGAGTGGGTTTTCACTCGAGTTTCCAGTTTATATATTTATGTATATATATATTTAGTTTTCAGTAGATAACATGTTGGTCACATGCTTTGTATTGCTCATGCATATGGAATGTACAATATCATTTATGTTTTCAGATATTAATTAATAATAATGAAATATGAATTTTATTCAAGATATTGTACAGTTAGTTTTAGTATCCTATCATATATTTTATTTTAGCTTTCGCATATTTTCAATGAGTAGTCAAAGTAGGATCTACTGTTATATATTAGAGAGTATATTTCATATGTATACACACACACACATATACATAATGCTAGTAAATAGTGATATATAGCAGTGGACCTTACAGGTTTTATGTCTTTAGGTGGATCCATTAGAGTTCATATTTGGTTTTGGTACATAGAGGCTATCTTAGAATTTATAGATTCAATCCATTCGGTAAAGTTTATATCCATTACACTGAGTCAAAAGAAAACCAAATCTTTTAGGCTTGTGTTGTACTTGACTAAACCTATGTGGTTCTTATGTGTGTTGAGTTGGTCTACTTTGTTCCACTTGAGATGGTATAACTTTCTCATAATGTTCAACTATTTTAGATGACATATCTTCATATCCATCATCTGTGGTATCTTATGGTTTTAGAATTGTATCTAGTTTACCTTCCTTCTATTGATCTTTTTAAGAATAATTTTTTTTTTTCTAGGAAGACACCAATTTGAGCAAGGAAAACCTTTTGCTAGTCTAATTGGGAGAACTAGTATCCTTTAGTCTCTTTAGGATACCTCATAAAGATACACTTTTCAAATCTAGCACTTAGCTTATCTAAAGTCAATTTCTTGACATAAACTTCATTACCCCAAAATTTTAAGTAATTTAGATTGGGCTTTCGCTCATTTATAGCTTATAAGGAGTTTTTCCATCTGTATGGATAGGACATGATTTAGTGCAAATGCTATTGCGTTTAGGACATAATCCTAAAAAGATAAAAATAGTTTTATAAAACTTGTTATGAGATATGTGCTACATTAGACTAACATCAACAACCTCAACATGTGAGATTTATTGTTATCTTAAAATCATTCAATACTATGATAGTCTTACTATATTATTTATGTTTTTTATTAGAATAATATTGAGATTACAAACAATCCTATATAGGCTATTTAATGTGATTATAGGGTTCTCATGATCAATTGATCCATTAATCCCCTTGTCACAATTATACCAATCTAAGAGTATTTATCAAACATATATACGTCAGTAAATAAAAATAATAGATAAATAATTACCTATTTATTAATTATAGAATAACGTGCAACTTAGGATGATTATTACATCAATAGTATAAGTAAATTGACTTTCAAGCACATACTCTAACATTGTTCTCCTTTGCACTAGAGATATTTTGGTTCAATCACTGAGGTCAGATATGACCTAGAGAATTATAAAAGATGTGTAGTTAATAAGGTAAGGTACAAAGAGTTATGCTGATCAAAGACACCAAGACTTTTAAAGTTTAGTGTGAGTGACAAGATATTCATCATATTAGTCTTTCACAAACATTTAATAAGGTTCAAGACAAAGGTAAAGTTGGCTCATAGGTATACCAACGCACTTGAGATAGTGGAGCGGGTTTGTAAGCTAACCTATAAACTTGTATTATCAATAAGCGTAGATTGTATTCACAATATGTTACATGTTTTATTATAAGAAAAATCAAAGTGTTTGAATAGCTCTGGTGGTTTCGCTGAATGGTTTCCAATGCCAAAATGCATAGAATTGAATTTTACTATATTTATCTTCTCATGTTTCTTATCATTTTTTGTGAGTTACCTGCATATTCATTACCAACTTTGTATCACACATGGTGAGACAAATTTGCCTTGTTGTTCCTCTGTTTCGCATTTTTGTCTCCGTGGGGTACTTTGCGATCGTCATAGTGCGATCTCAACCAACTTGTCTCAGAACGTATTTCTAAAACAGCTAATATCATTGTCCAGTGTGCATTAGGAGGTTTCAGAGTATTAAATGAGTATGAAAATATGTCAAGTGGGTCCTATTGTCCACTGTGATTTTGAAGCAAATCTTAAATATTCTACCTCTTGCCTTCCTCGTGAGCCTAGATTTATACGTGGTTTTTCGGTTGACAAAATATTGTGTTGCCGAAATTTCTTATTCCTAACCATACATAATCTTTAAGGGTATATTTTATGATGGTTGTAGAAAAAAATTTCTTTTCCCACATATCTATAAATATTGATAAAAACCCAATATATATGCTAATAAAATTCTAGTAAAATTCTAGTCTTCAACAACGTTTTTAAGAGTTTTTATACAAACACACGTTTTAATGGAGTTAATACGAATATCGATAATATTATTTATAATATTTTTAAAAAGACTCCTAAAAATATAGTTAAAAACCCTTATTTTGTAATGGTTAGTATTGATATTTCATTAGTCCTAATTTGATTAATATATATATATATATACCACTATTTTGGACATAGCAGCTCTACTTCAACCCATTTTAATTGAACTAGTTATTGGCCTAAATTTTTTCCTCTGCAGTGTGAGAAAAATGGAGGGCCTGCCGACACTGACCATTTGTCAGGCACCTGCGAATCAGTTGAAAGAGAAGAGACTTGATATACTAGAGAAGAAAGAAACTGTTCAACCATAAAAACCAAACCAATCCTCAGCAACGAAAAGCCCTTTGTTTTATCCATGTGATTATTCAGTATATATACGTTTTTATGCACCATTTATTCAAAGTTTTATTGGTTTGATTCATGAGAGATTGATTATTTTCATTAGAATTATGCCGCTCTCTTCTGAACAAATTCTTATCCTCTGTGTGAAGGTAATTTTTTAAATATCAATTATAATTTTAAAAATTTAAAATTATGTCTCTTTTCTCCTTTTAATTTTTGTCACTGACACGAAAGGGAAACACCGGGCAAGCGAAATGCACCTGGTTAAAGACCAAAGGACTATTTCCCATCTATAGTTTGAGATGGGGATAAAATCTTACTCTTTAAGTTTCAAAAGTCCAGTCTCCCATTCATAAAAATATTTTTTATAATTTTTATACTCAAATAACTAAAATATCATTTTCAAAAGTTCTCAGGGATGAGAGACTGAACTTTTGAAACTTGAAGGCTGGGACTTTGTCCCCGCCTCAAATTATGAGTGGGAAATAGTCCTTTGGCCCCGGTTAAACCCTCCATTGCTATAATTTGTCCAAACAACTTTAGTTTTCTGCCTTGTCTCTTTCATGTGAGAGTTTTATTTCACCTTTTTTTTTTTAATTTAAATAAACAAAATATCATTTTATTTGGCTTAAAACATTATTTTTATTAATAATTTTGAATCAAATATAAAAATATCAGTTGAGGATAACTAAAATTAGATATCTTGATTTTTTTTCTCTTTATTTCAAGTATATGTCACCTTATAATCTTTAAATATTATATTAAGGAATCAGATAACGTGAAAATAATCACCTTGATGACTCATCAGTTATATTCTATCAATCAAATCCTTTATAACACTTACCGAAAAAAAAAAAAAATAGAAGAAGATCAAATCCTCAATAATAAATAATTATAATAGTACTCAGCTGCAGCCTCTTCATGTACCTTCTTCTTCTACAACTGCCCCTGCCCTAAAACATTTTTCTTCTGAGTTCTAGTTTCATATTCAAAAATCGAATCTAAGTGAGTGAATAACCGCGTAGCTCCTCTGTAACGGTCGAATCATGGCGGTTTCCGAGGAGGAGTGTTCGACAACCAAGTCGCAATCGTCGCCGTCCTCCGCGTCGGTTGTGGCGCCTTCGAGAAACGTTCACTACCTCGCCAAGTGTGTTCTCAAAGGCAGCGTCGTTCTCCACGTCGCCTATGGGCACCTCCGCTCTCCTTCCTCCAACGACGTCGTTTTCGGCAAGGTACTTTAATTTTTTAATTTCTTCTTCTTTTTTTTTTTTCAATTCATTGCCAGCTCTATACCATGGTTTTTTTCTTTTCTCATGTATACTTTGAAACGTTAACTTAAGTGAACCTATTTGCTAATTTACTTACTGATTGTGCTACTTGTCGGAATCGGTAACCATACGGTGACGGTTTTTCGTAAATTATAGCTGGCTTTCTGCTGTGATTTGACAGCAGTTAATAATTTACAATGAAATGTTGATGGAAGTAGAAGGCATTGAAAATTTTGTTACTTGCAGCTTCTTTAGTATAGGATCGTACTTAGTTGCATTATACATCGTACTGGGATACGTTTAAGTAACTTATATTAGTTATTTTCATTCTGTTCCTTATATCGTGTACATTTTTGCATATTGCCCATTTACAAAATAACTAGCGAGCTCTCTGCCGTGCTTCTAATGTCAAGTAATAATTTACTTTTGAAGTGTTGTCGGAAATGTAATCTGTTTGACAAATTTAGTTACTTACTACTTCGTTAGTGCAAGGATTGGAATGGATAATGGTTCTAGTACTCTTTTTAGTAACTTTACATTACCAGGATTTTGCTCTTGGAAACATTACAATTCCTATGTTGCACTTTAATTTATATTTTTATCATTTTCTTCCTACAAATTCTTACATTTTGGCCCGTTATCAAAATTAATAGCTGGCTCTCTGATGCTTTTGACGTAATTTATCACTTGGAAGTGTTAATGGAAATAATCTGTTGGCAAGTTTAGTTTCTTACAATTTCTGTAGTGCAAGGATCATATTAAGTTGCTGGAGTAATACTGGTACTGCTATGCTGCTTTATAATTAGAAAACTTTTCTTCATTTTGTTCCAGTTATTCTACCGACATTTACTTGTATTTATATTGTGATTTGCTTGTTACAAATGTACAATTGAAGTTTGTCTTTCTTTACATCATAGGTTAACAGGATCAGTTTTATCTTTGCACTTGCCAAAGGCCACTTAATTGATTTAAGTTTCCTTGATGCATAAATGGTATTCTTGTACTTATATGAAGTTAGGATTCATCCTTTAGTAAATTTCTTTTCTTTGGAAGAAGTTTTATTGGATGTAAGATCATTGGATGCGACTTGTTTTATTTATCAGAGGTAAATTTATTGCTCATAGTGGTGTTTCTGCTGTGCTAATCTAAGGAATCAATAGGAAGTTTATAGTGTACTAGGTTTGTGTAGACCCTTTGAATGGGATGGAGACACATGCATGGAATCACAACGAGTTGACAATTGAAACCTGTCCTGTGTTATATTTTCGAACTAAATGCCTCTAGAGAATTTGGTTGTTCCTTTTTTTTTTTTTTCTTTTTTTATTATTATTCCTTATTATCTCATGGTAAATCAAACAGTGATATAATGATGTTATCTTATTTAGGAGACATCCATAGAATTGTTAATAATTGGTGAAGATGGGATTGCTCAGTCAGTTTGTGAGCAGGCGGTATTTGGCACAATTAAGGATCTTGCTGTCATTCCTTGGAATAAGAAGTTCTATCCACAAAATCCACAGGTCTTATAGAGAATTTACTGTAATGAACACCTTATATTATATTTACTTTTAGTTTCATTTGCTGTAGTAGAAATGTTGTGGTTATCTTTTTGGTTCTTAATAACTCATTTTCCTGAATGAAAAAGTCTATCTGATGACAGACAATCCTCTTGGGTAAAATTAATTGCTTGGTTCACACTATTATTGTCTTTTTGTAGATGCTGGAGAAAGATCTATTGATTGTCATCTCTGATTCTGGAAAGCTCTCATTTCTGACTTTTTGTAATGAAATGCACAGGTTGACGACTTTTTCATGCTTAGCTCAATATAGTTATTCCCTAAAAAGGCACAGTTGCATGACATCTTGATGGTGTTTACTTATTCAATGATAAACTACTTGTTGTTTGGATAGGTTTTTTCCTTTGGCACATGTTGAACTTTCTAATCCGGGAAACTCGAGGCATCAGCTTGGAAGAAAGCTAGCTGTAGATTCCAGGCAAGTAGTTGTATGGTTATGGTTTTTTAATTTGGGACAATTTGGCCTCTCCGTTTAGGTGTTTTTTTGTGATAAATGAAAGAATGAATGGTGGTGTAGTAGTTTTTATTTGCTAATTTGGCCTTTTCTCTCTCTTTTATTTTACCTTAGTTTTACTCTGTTCTTCAATACATTTATTTTGACTTGGAGTTGGTTGATTCTTTGGCTGTTTTAACCTTTAGACTGACAACAGTCTCTGGATTTGTGTGACTATAATGCTTTATAAATGCTAACAGAGAAATTTTCTTAGAAACATATGTTAACATTTGTATATCTCTATTTGTTTGGAAAGGGCTTTAAAAATTTCTATGTTTTTGTGTGATGTTTGTAATTTTATAGGGTTCCTCTTTTAATTTTATCTTTGATGTTGCCAGTAGTTTTCTAAACCTGCATGCTTGCTTTCTACAGCGGTTTTTTCATTGCTGTTAGTGCATATGAAGACAGATTGGGTCTTTTCTCCCTCTCAACATCTTTGGGAAGTGATATTATTGATGAGGTGAGTGTACAAATCCTCGTATGTTTAAGAGTACATGTTATATCATAGCAAAAAATGTTCTGGAATCAACATATTTAGGTACAGTATGCTGAAAATGGATTTTTTTTTTGAATGATTGATATACTTTTTTGTGGTGACAATTTCAGAAAATATCATATCCTCCTGAAAGTAAAGATGATCCAAGTACTTCTAGAAGCATCCAGAGCAGTATTATAAATGGTACCATATGGAGCATGTGTTTTATTTCAAAAGAGCCTAACCAACCAAATAAGGAGAATAATCCCGTAATAGCCATTATTCTGAATAGGTAGGAGAATTATATTTGTGAATTTGCTATTTAGGAAGTAAATGATTACCTTTCCATTGTTTAGATGGCTGCCAGATGAATTTATCTCTGTTTTTATTGCTTTGCTTCCTACTGTAATATTAAAGTAGATGGTGTTACTTCTGGCACTGCAGGAGAGGAGCACTCCTGAATGAACTGCTATTATTGGGATGGAATATCAAGGATCACTCTATACATGTTATTTCACAATTCTTTGAAGCTGGGCCGCTAGCACATAATATTGTTGAAGTTCCTCATTCTTACGGATTTGCCTTTTTGTTCAGGAATGGTGATGCTCTGTTAATGGATCTTAGAGATCCTCAGAACCCATGTTGTGTTTATAGAACAAGTTTAAATTTTTTACCTCCTCCAGTGGAGGAACAACATTTTGTTGAAGAGTCTTATAAAGTACATGATGTAGAAGATGAAGGTTTGTTTAATGTTGCTGAATCCTTACTGGAGCTGGGTGATGATCCAATGTGTATAGATAGTGATGTTGCTGATGTAAAAACACCTTCAAAACATGTGTGCTCGTGGAGTTGGGAACCAGAAAATGATAACAATCCAAAGATGGTATTTTGTGTAGATACCGGAGAGTTTTTTATGATTGAAATTGCTTTTGATTCTGATTGCCTTAAAGTTTACCTATCAGAATGCCTTTACAAAGGGCAACCATGCAAGGAGATTTTATGGGTTAAAGGAGGTTTCCTGGCTGCACTTGTAGAAATGGGAGATGGAATGGTCTTGAAAGTGGAAAATGGAAGGTTTATACACATGAGTCCTATTCAAAACATCGCACCAATATTGGATATGTCAGTTGTGGATTACCATGAAGAGAAACGTGATCAAATGTTTGCTTGTTGTGGAGTGGCACCAGAGGGGTCATTACGGATTATTCGTAGCGGTATTAGTGTGGAAAAGCTATTGAGGACTGCTTCTATTTATCAAGGCATCACTGGTACTTGGACATTCAGGATGAAAGTAACTGATCCTTATCACTCTTTTCTTGTACTGTCATTTGTAGAAGAAACCAGGGTACTATCGGTTGGTTTAAGCTTTACTGATGTGACTGACTCCGTTGGATTCCGGCCTGATGTCTGTACTTTGGCATGTGGCCTTGTTCAAGATGGTTTGCTAATCCAGATTCACCAAAATGCGGTTAGGCTTTGTTTACCAACCCGTGTTGCCCATCCTGAAGGTATCCCTCAGTCATGTCCTGTGTGCACATCTTGGTTCCCAGGTTATGTAAGTATCAGTTTGGGGGCTGTTGCAGATAATCTGATCATTGTTTCGACATCTAATCCATGCTTCTTATATATTCTTGGGGTTAGATCACTCTCAGAATATCAATACGAAATATATGAAATGCAGCATTTGACACTGCAAAGTGAGTTGTCATGTATTTGCATACCTCAAAAACGTTTTGCTGAAAGGAAATCAAGTTCTCACATTGGTCTGGTTGACAGTTACACTGTTGCTTCTCTTCCTGTTGGAGTTGACATGGGTTATACTTTTGTTATTGGCACACATAGGCCTTCAGTGGAAATTCTGTCATTTGTGCCTGAAGAAGGCCTAAGAGTACTTGCTTCTGGGACAATTTCATTGACAAGTGCTATGGGAACTGCTATCAGTGGCTGCATTCCTCAAGATGTGAGGCTTGTATTAGTTGACCAGTTTTATGTTCTTGCAGGATTGAGGAATGGTATGCTCCTTCGGTTTGAGTGGCCTCCTGCATCTGATATGTCTTCACCTAAATTACCTAGGCATAACCCTATTAGTTCTTCTTTGGTAGATGCAAGTACAGTGACTGTGAATTCTTTTCGCTCACAAATATTTTCTGTTAATTTATCTGAGAAGACTAAGGATGTACTTCCAGTTAATCTTCAATTGATTGCCACCCGCCGCATTGGCATTAGTCCTGTTTTTCTAGTTCCCCTGAGTGATTTGCTTGATGCAGACATAATTGCTCTCAGTGACAGACCTTGGTTGTTACAAACTGCAAGGCACAGCCTTGCTTATACTTCTATCTCATTTCAACCTTCAACTCATGCAACTCCTGTATGTTCTGCTGAATGTCCTAAAGGAATTTTATTTGTTTCAGAGAACAGTTTAAATTTGGTAAGAATCTCTTTGGTATTATTTACAGAAGTGGTTCTTTTGCCTTCATTATCTTTATGGTATTTTTTCTACTAGCGTGTTGAAAATCATTTTCTTTTCTGGGGATTGCTGAGAAATGAAAAAACAAAATGTGTTCCAACAAAAATCTAGTCCTAGAAGTAACTGCTAAATATGAATCACGCTCACTTTGGTGGTTTTAATGATATATTCATCCGATATATGGCTTTTATCTTATTTCATATATGAGTTACTAGATTGTTAGATTCTCATCGTTATATATTTTATCATTGAAGTTCATTCATAGAGGTACTTTTTTATAAAATGATTTGGATCAAATCAAGCAATAGTTTACATGTCCTTTTATTAGACTAAGCAAACGTTGAACACTGAACATTGCGTTTAATTAGATAGTTGGACTTTAGAACTAAACTAATGCAGTTCAGTAACTTAACAGTGTAATTGTCTCAATGATCTACTGGATCTAAATATAAATTGTGGATTCAAGATTACAAGTAAGTTAGAATTATGTCTGTTTTTTGGCAGTTGATTAAAGGTAAAATTCTTTTTATATAAAAAAATGTTGCACAAATTTGCAATGCTCGTTGCTTCTTATGCTATAAAGACAGTTATGACCACTGTAATTTTGAATTCAAAGTGGGACCACATTGAAGTATGCTCTTCAAAGTCAACTTTTTGTTGCGCACAATTCAGTTTACTAGTGTTTTCATGTTTTAAAATGATATGGGACTTGGTACGACCCTAAATCTAGCTGCTCCTATCGTCCTCCGTACATTTTCCTTTTGTTTTCTGTAGTAAGATAATCAAACAATTATTCTTCAAAATATTGGTGATATATGTTTTTTTCCCCCTTTCGTTACGAAACAAAGATACTCTATTAAGCAATAGGTATACAGGAATGTATTTGATATATTATATTTTAAAAATGGTTTGTTGAAGTTTCTTTCTTATGTCAATTAGTCGTATATTGATTTTGTGAATGCATGTCTCATTACGTTATGACTAATTCTAGAATTAAATGAGAAATGTTGCAGTTCATTATGTGGGTTGAGGTATTTGGTGGAAACTATGAAGATTGCCGTTATCTTATTATGTACCCTGGCTCATGGTCATGTTGCCTTTCCTGGATATGAAAGTTTTGTCATTCGTGCATCAGTGTTCTGTTTCCATATTATCTTTAAAATGCTAAAGTATATCTAGTTAACTTGCCTTTCTATGTGACTATCTGTGCTTCTCTATTTATTAAAATAATAATGATAGTAATAATTCTAGAACCAACTTGGTGATATGTCCACGTATGAGCATCTTTTATCCTGAACAGAATTTTTTGCTGTTTTCTGTTACTTTCCATGCTCTGATGTTCTTGAATTCAATCTACTAATGAAAAGAAGTTCTAATTCACTGGTCAATTGTTTTCATGTTATTGCTACAGTTCCAATTTATGATAAGTTTTTGTTGTCAAAGCTTGCTAAAAATACATGTTAGTATTCTTATTACTCTGGCTATTAGTATTATGACCTTCAATTACTTAATACTGTAGGTTGAGATGGTACACGGTAAGAGGCTTAATGTGCAGAAATTTCATCTTGGAGGCACTCCAAGGAAGGTCCTTTATCATAGCGAAAGCAGGCTATTGGTTGTGATGAGGACTGAATTGAGTGGTGATACTTGTACATCTGACATATGTTGTGTAGATCCCCTCAGTGGGACGGTGGTGTCATCACAGAAGCTTCAGCCTGGAGAAACAGGAAAATGCATGGAGTTACTGAGGGTTGGAAAAGAACAGTATGTGGTGGTTGGAACCAGTCTGTCTCCTGGTCCAGCTATAATGCCCAGTGGTGAAGCTGAAAGGTATATTTTCTGAGTCATTTCTTATCAATTACTCTCTCATGTATTTATTTATTTTTTGAGGCGGGCGGGGTGTGGGGAGGCGCGGGAAGGAATGAAGTTGTTTCTGTTTCTTTGACTGTTCAATACTATTGTTAGCTTTGCCTAGTACATTATTCTTTTGTGATCAATGATTTTTCAACAAGGTAACATTTCACTTTGTCATAGAGGTTTTGTGTTTGAATTCTGAGAACCTGGTAGACCCCTAATTATAGCCATTTACTGTGAGTGGCCGAATAAAATATAGACATTAAAGGTCTATAGAAGGGAAATTAGTGATTGAGAATTTCATGAGGTTGACTGAATGAACTTTGATTGAGAAGGAGCTAGATTTCAGGATTAGGATTAGTGTGGAAATGTAACCTATTTAATAAGCAGTTTCTGGTAGGGAAAGCCCACTTTATAAACATTGGTGGTGGAGAAGCTTTGTTACAATAGGTGAAGCACCTTTGTCTGATCTAGGTGCAACATTTGTGTTATTTTTCTTTCTTGCTATATTTGGTTATTATTCAGTAATAACTTTATCGTTTTCTGTTTAACACATCTTAGGGTCCTAACTCGTAAAGAAAGATGTTGGATGTTTATGTCTCCTTAGAATCTTATGTCAATGCCTTAAGCACTAATCAAACAAGTGAATCTCAAAGTACTGCACAGGTTGACATACCCACCCCACTAGAATTTGGTGGTTAAATTTTTGGGAGTTCAACCTTTTTGACCGACAACTAAATCTTGTCACTTTATTGGAGGAATGGAGGTGTGTGCAGTAGTGGTGTGGCTTGGTTTGTCTGCTCAGCTAGGTTTGTTGTGGCGGCAGTGAGCGTGAGTCACTGCAAGGGAGTTGGTATTACTCCTGCTCTCTGAAGCTGCCTCTTCTTACATATGTTTCAACATGCATTGGTAAGTCCTCACTTGGGTAGTTGACCTCACATTTTTGGCAGCTAGCATGTCTTGGATCAATGAGATTTCTGACAGCTTCCTGTTGAGCACCCAAAGCTGACCATTGCATTCTTCATGCTCTTTTTGCAACAAGCACCTCAAATTTTTCACCTTGTCCAATGACTTTCCATCAACTGTCCATAGGCAGAAAAAAATTAATTTTTTTCTTTTTTCTGATCGCTAAGTTGATACCAATTGCTAGGATCTTAAGATGCGTTAAGCGAGTAGCGGGTTCAATAATTATTGAATAATAGTCAAATACAACAAAATTAAAAATAACCCAAACGCTGGACCTAGATCAGAAAAGAGGTGCTTCACCTACCATAACATTTCTTTTCTGCTAGTAATATTCAGAAATAATAGGTGGGCCTCCCCTAAGAGAAACTAATTGTTATATAGGTAAATTCTTTCCCTTATTAATCCTACAATGAATCCTGAAATCTTGATTTTTTGGAATCAAAGCTAATTCGGTCAACCTGGTGTAAATATTAAACTTTTTTTAAGTACTCGTGTAATCCCAATACTGTTTCTAGTATAATTTTTCAATTTTTGCAACATTTCCCTCCTTATTAGACCATTTATTTACTTTTGTTTTAATATAGATATCATATATTTGTAATGATAAAAGACTGATCGCTTAACCCTCATGTTGGGATTATTGGTAATTTTAGCATGTTATTTTGTATATTGAATTGCACAGATGCATCATCTAACCGGACTTTTTTTCCATTAGTACCAAGGGCCGCCTCCTTGTTTTCTATATTGACTGCCTGCAAAATTCAGATAGCGGTTTGATGACAATTTGTTCAAAGTCTGGGCTATCTTCTCAACGAACTTCACCATTCCGAGAAATTATTGGTTATGCCACAGAGCAAATGTCCAACAGTAGTCTTTGCAGTAGCCCAGATGATGCTAGCTGTGATGGAGTTAAACTCGAAGAAACTGAAGCATGGTACCTGCGACTAGCTTACTCGACTGTATGGCCTGGAATGGTACTAGCAATCTGTCCATATCTTGATCGTTACTTCTTGGCATCTGCTGGTAATGCTGTAAGTTGTCCAATATTATCTTTACACTTAAAAGTATCTGTGGTTAATTTGGTGTCTTACATGTCCATTCCTCACATAAGTATTTTTCTCCTTTCAGTTCTATGTGTGTGGATTTCCAAATGATAATTCTCCTAGGGTGAAGAAGTTTGCTGTTGGAAGGACACGTTTTATGATAACATTGTTGACCACTTGTTTTACTAGAATTGCTGTGGGAGATTGCCGTGATGGCATCCTTTTTTATTCATATCATGAGGTATTACTCATAAAACTTACGTTGAATTTGCCACTTACTATAGTAGAAGCTACTTTTCAATTTTTTCTTTCTCAAGAGGTTTTTGTCTGGCAACTGTGATTTTGATTCTGGCTTATATCGGTGCTTTGTTTTATGCTAGCAATCCAAGAAATTGGAGCAAATATACTGTGATCCATCACTGAGGTTAGTTGCTGATTGTATTCTTATGGACGTTGATACAGCTGTTGTTTCAGATCGTAAGGGGAGCATTGCTGTTCTTTCATGTTCAGATCGTGGAGAAGGTGAATTCTTAATTAAGCCTTATCTGGAATTACTATGCCAGTAATTGGATTTTTGTCCTTGTATTGTTAGTTGGTGTTCTAATTACGTTGCAAAATTGATTTGATTGCTAAGTCAAGTCGTTTGATTAGCTATTGACATGTTGACAAAGTACCACTTTTTAAGTTGAGAAAATTTAACTTCCCTTTTTGGCGTAAGAAGTAAGGATGTGCTGAAAGTGTTTTACATTTGAGAACAGTTTCTTGAGCTTAAATAATTGAGTAGCAGATGAATTAGATAACTGAAATGGTCTCCAACATGGCCTTTTCTTTTAGTGACTACATTGTAATTGTTCTTTGTCTATGTGGAGCTTGGACTCTTCTGCTGTATCGCACTTTGCAGTATGATGTTATCATATAATCCTAAATTATCCAATACATGTTTGGTAGACATTTTGCACTATAATAGCTAATACAATTTATAGAGTATTCAATGCATGTATCAAAATCGTGTTACACCAATTATAAACTATGCATACTTTTTTTGTCTTAATTATTGTTTACTTCTTTATTGTTGTTAATTATATAATTAATGGATAAAATAATTATATTCTATTTTGCTATTTGCAATGCTGTTGGAATTATTTTAAGTTACATGTTTTGCGTGGATTGAGACAACATCAATTGTCCTAGTAGAAGAGCTTAAGGAGAGTTCCTGACATCGTCCCTATAGATGGCGCCATTGTTGATGTTGTCTCATTCCGCTCGTACCAAGACACTTAAAGCTGTTAGGCATTGTCCAATTTGACCTTCATTGGCCTTGCGGTTTTTTCCTTAAAATAAAACTGCATGTACAAACAAACCTAATTTGTCTATGAAAACTGACGTGATAATATGTGCTTGGGTGATATGATTGTATGTTTTTTTTCTCATTTCAAAATTACTTAATCATGTGTTGTCACGTTAGTTTGTATAGAAAGTTAATAAGATTTGTTTGTACTTGTAGTATTATTCTTGTCCTTAAAAGATACCTTATGAGGGAGAGAGAGGCAATGAGTTTATATTAACCTAAGACTTTTGGTTTCTATTATCTATCAATTAGTATACTATTTGACAATGATACACGAAACCTATGGAAGTGGTGACCGTGTCACCACAGTGCCGTTTGATGGTGGGACTATGGGCAACCCAATATTTAAATGCCATGTGTGGCCATATAATAGGTCATTGTTGACATTAAATTAGTGACAAAGATTGGTTGTCATGGATCACATTGTTGTCGATGCTATTGTTGGACTTTGACTGTCATTGGTAGACATTATTTTTAGTATTTTTTTTTCACTTAAATTTAAAATTAATTGTTTTAAGTGAATTAATTAGTTTAAATAAGTACTTGTTCAAAAATATATTTGAAAAAAAACAAAGGTTAATGTAACATATATACACACAAAATATACCATTATATTTCATTATATTATTCATCATAGTAAAATATGATATTGTTACGACTCCAAGTGAACGTATGAGATTTGCATCTGGTATTAGTTTTTGGTGTGGGGTTTATATGACTTTAGACTATCCAATCTCAACTAGTTTTTGGGATGTAGTTCTCTCAAAGTTCACATCAATTGATATTAGAGCCACAATCACGTCTCCTAATTGCAATTGTGCGATGTCGGTGGTGACATTAGTGTTGCAATATTCGTCTGAGACTAACATGGAGTTAGCACACAACTAGCTTGCACGGGTGTTGGGGCTGCTAAGCATGGTGGTAAATTATGATCCCAAGTGCAAAGTATGAGATTTTGATTTCATATTAGAAAGTATGAACCTTTGGTATAGAGTTTATATGGGTTTGAATTCTCCAATCTCAATAGTTAACTTTTAGGTCTTGTGTTCTCAAGGTTTATATAAGATATAATAGAATATAATGCAGCCTATTCAAAACATAATTTTTTTTTTTTTAAATATCACAGCTGAAATGCAATTTGAGTGATATTGGATATTATTTTCCTTTGATTCAGAGGTAGGGATATTAGAATATAAATTACCTTATTTGCTGTTTTGTCCAGATCTTTTACCGTATTACCTCTTAATCTCTTTTTTTAGACATCTGTTCGCCAATGTGACTCACTAATTCTATCCAGTGAAGTTTAATGGTTTCTTGTCTGAAAAAAAAAAGAGTCTACATGGAGCTTGTAACTTTATCAATAGTGTTAATTTCATGCAGTTGTGTAAATATTAATAAGATCTAGTAGGAAATATGGGGAACCAATAGAAGTCTGTCTCAAATTATTTGGCTGTAGAGCATTATATGTGTAAAGCCAAGGCTTAGACTAATCCAACTGGTCTGTTGATCCTGTTGTTGCATCAGTGCTTTACATATAACTATTTGACTTCTTAAAAATATGCTATTTCTTTTTGTGCTAGACAATGCAAGTCCGGAATCCAACTTAACTCTGAGTTGTGCTTATCATATGGGTGAGATAGCCATGAGCATCAGGAAGGTAAGGCCTACTTAAGCATTCAGAAGCAATTGTCTCTTTTAATTAAATAATTAAGTACTTTGATCCTTGTCGAAGTAATAATATAATTGGATATCTAATAACTATATTTTCTGCTTGTTGAGATTCTGGCTTGACTGAAAAAATTTGTGTATTGAACTGAGATTGTCAGTTATTTTTATTGTTTCTTTTGCTAGATCAGTGACAGTGTTCACTTTCAATTTTTTAATAGGGGTCATTTATATACAAACTTCCAGCTGATGATGTCTTGGGGGGCTGTCCTATTCTCAATCTGAATGCTGACCCTTTTCACAACACTATTATAGCCAGTACACTTTTAGGAAGCATAATAATATTCATTCCTCTATCAAGGTATGTTTTCTTGCTTTTTAGTAAACATGGTTCTTAAAATGCACACATACACATGTAATATATGTATGTATATGTATGTATGTATGTACACACACACACACACACACACATATCAATGGCATTGCATTTATGCTGATAGTGAAGCAGGTTATAAACATTTTGATTAAAATACTTTGCACGGTTGATAATGCTCAAACTGTAATCTCAACTGCTTCAGAGACAACATCTGGGGTCATGCTTATGCATGTGTATATTAAAGAATATGAGTAATAATGTGGTATAGGGTTGTCTCTGAGTGATATGCCTGATAAACTTAACTTGATTCTTTTGGCAGGGAAGAGTATGACCTTTTAGAAGCGGTACAAGCTAAACTTGTGATCCATCCATTAACTGAACCTATGCTTGGAAATGACCATAACGAGTTTCGTGGTCGTGAAAACCCGGTAAGAGAGTTGAACCAATGGTGCATATTAGAATACCTATATGCTTTATTGAAATTGAATTTGGCTATTAAGCTAAAAAAAATTTCATTTATTTCATAATCTAAAATAATATTATCTCTAATCATCTTCTTGGATTCATCAAGTGGATGTCTCCACTTTAGGCTTGGTATGGTGCCCTTCGCATTAGGCTTTTATATACTCATGTAGCTACACTTTCGAGTTCATACCCTTGGTAAGTTTAGGAAATTGGAAGCTCTTGGAACGGGATCTGTGATTGACGATAATGTAATGTTGTCAGTACTGAGAGGTCCTTCGCAACCTGGGGATTCTCGGATATTGATTGCTACTTGTCGATACAGATCACCCTCTTTGTTTGGGAGTATAACAGTAGCAGTTTTCATAAATAAATGTATCCAATCCAGAATAACTACCAATGATAAACATAGATGTTATATATGATACGGAATGTGAATGTTATGTTGAAAACTTACGAGTGTCGTCTTGATGATATGAATGTTATGGTTCTACAAGCGGCCTTTCGAGGTACTGATACATGTCTGGTGTTTTGTGTTATTTTGATTTGCTTTTGGTGCAGGTTGGTACGCCGCAAATACTTGATGGTGACATGCTATCACAATTCTTGGAGCTTACAAGTGAACAACAAGAGGCTGTATTATCACCACCTCTGAGCCCTCCTGATACTAAATCTAGTTCAAAACCGTCTCCCTCTTTGCCCATCCCTCTTAGTCAGGTTGTGCAACTCCTTGAGCGTGTTCATCATGCCCTGAATTGATTACATCCCGTTCCTCGAATTCCTGGTTCACAAGCTCAGGAAACCGAAGTATCCGACTGATAGGAAGTATGAGCATATGCATAGCAAACACCGAGGATGGTACATGCACCAGCTGAATTTTGCCTGAGCAATGAAATTACAAACACAACACACCATCGGAATGGCTGCTTCTGGCTTACATGTAAACTTGATTGCCGAATCACAATTGTTAATACACCTCCATGCTTACAGTCATACAATTGAAACCATCGCTTTATCCGCTCCATCTACTTTAAGAATCCGTATGCCAAAACCGGGTAATTTTACCATATTCCTTTTATGTAAATAATGCCCGTCTTGTATTATATAGAAGTATGAACGATGGAAATATTGTATGTCCCGTATCCAAAAGGGTTCTATTTTTTTTTTTTTTTCCATTTTAATTTGTTGGCGGAAGCAAGTTAAAACAGGTTTTTATTGAGGTAATCACTTAGTAAGTAGGACATTATGTCCTACACTTCATTTCTCTGGGTTTCTTTCCATATTATCATTTGCATTCCCTTGATACATGAAATTAGTCATCTAGGATGCATTTATGGACCTGGAACATTAATGACAAGGGATTCAATGCATGAAAAAACATTGGTGAAAGCATTTTTTTTAAAGCATTTTTTAAAAAACCGTAAATATGATGATCGGACTAGGTTAAAGCAGGGATTAGACACTTTGATTATATAAGTAACATAGCTATGCAATCTTCTTTCCATACATATAGCTATTGGACTACTATATCATATTTGTGCCTTATTTCAAATGTGTGTATGAAGAATCTCACGGGTGCCCTCAATTGCAACCTTCTTAGAAAACATATCATTTGACAACTTTCATGAGAAAAGCATGTTTTGGTGGGCATTATAAAAGTGTAAAACATACAAAACAAGTTCCACAGATGTACCAGGAGAAATTTAAGCTCACATATATACTATGAGATTAGGTCTTACATATGGTACTATTGGAACTCTAGACTCACATGTGTATAATTGGATCAGGTCTCACATGGTTATACATCCTAGGAACCTAGAAAACATATAAAAAATATTAAACTTATCTCATGCATAAAATCTATGATATGTTTTTGTGACACCATGTATATGTATTCAAGCTCCTTATAAAACTTTACTTAAGCTTTTATATCACTTTCACCTATCATAAACATTATCATAACTCATGCCCTACTTCATAAACTTCTTTAGGCATGTTTTAGTGGTATTTCATACCTTTAACATCCCTTTAAAACATGTGCAAACGTTCACTACTTTTATCATGAGTGATTATTATTTACCCTTTCATGACTATGCAGACCTTCAATTCAAGAACAATTGTTCAACACTTATAACAGACATTTATTATCACCTTATAAAAATTTGCTTCAATTATCTCATAATAGTTCATCTATTTAGGGGTAATTTCATTATTTTATATATGAACAGTCATACTATACTTTAATATAGATGCTCATTGCGACCTAGCCTACTTGATAGAAACAACGGGCATTCCATTGTGAATCTTATTCTTTAAATTGACTAAGAAATGATTGTTTTTGTCTTTGGAACGACTATTCCATCACGTATATAGCAACAAAAATTACTTGTTTTCACTAAAATCCATAAATTAAACATCTCAAACATTGCCTATCTAGTATAACATATTTTTATCAAATAACACATTTATCACTCTCATAATCACATATATCAAAACCTAAAATTCCAATATGTGTATATAATAAATGAATTGAAACCTATAGGAAGCATAAAATTATCAGTCTCTAACCATCATGAAATTAGTATTCAAATTACAAGCCATAAAATTCATCATTTCACAAAGTTAGAACTCCATTTACGTCTAATATCTAATGAAATACAAAAAAAAAAAAAAAAAAAAAAAGAATAAACCCCTTACCCCTACTTTGATTCCAAGCAATAGATACGATGTTAAATTTTTTTTTTTTTATCATAAATCCCTTCCTTTAATGATGAAACTAATGAACAATGTAAGGAATGTTTTTTAACCTTTCTTTGCAAGTGTGAAAATGTGTTATTTATGTGTGAGATCGTGCCTTCTTTTATAAAATTTGAATAAGATAATAATTAAAATGAGCGTTTGCCTTAGTGAAAAGACCATTCACCACTTAAATTACGTAAAAGTATCCTTGAATTTACCATAGATGTATATACGAAGTATCTCTCTGACTGCATGAGTAGTAATTAGATGTAGTTCCCCAACCATGAATCCTTGAATAATGAACTACCAAGCACCCTTGAATAATGAACAAATAAACACCTCTAGGCCTAGTGTATGAGTTGACTCATAGGTTTTTAACTATAACCATCCTGCTTTCACTGAGGTTCGCTTTGAACTTGGGTCAAAGCTCACATAACATTGACCCTTGAGTTCCTTTATGTATATCATACATTACTTGTTGGGTAGCTTAAACTGATAATACAGTCATTTTTACCCTATATATGACTTTTCTTGAATTTAACCCAAATTTGATTCATTTACATCTTGTGTTATCTTCTGCATAGTCAAACACCTAACATTTTATAATTAGACTTAAGCCATCTTTATTAGGGCTTTCTAAACTATTCCCCTTAATGACACATAGTCTAGTGGTAAAATACTCATTTTAGAGTTATGTACAAATGTGACATATTTATCATGTTTTGAACCTCAATATAATGAATGGCTAAATAATCCTAGAAAGAGGTGAGTAAGATTTGTAAAAACTTTTTCAACTTTAAAATTTTCACCCTAAAATCAATTTATATGCAAATAATAAACAAACCAAACAATTAATCAATTCAATCCAATCAAATATAAAACATATAAAATAAGTAAAGAGTAAGGGAAGGGAGAATTTTGCTCAACCAATTTTTTATAGTGGTTCAGAGTTTCTTTATAAGCTTCTTGCATCCATTCCTTCAAGCTAACCTGCTTGAAGCTTTTCTTCGCTAGTTGTTCGAGATATCATCCAAATAGTTTTACCAAATTTCACTCAAATAGTTTTACAAGATTTCACCCAAACTAGTTTATTTGGAATTGTGCCTTTTACAATAATTATTTGAAATTTTTCCCACAACTAGTTATACAAGATTGCACCCAATAGTTTGTAATCAAAATACAAGAATAATTATGCCTCTAAGTAGGCTTATACAAAGATAAGTATAAAATAGTTTTCTCTCAAATGTATATAGATGAAATCTAGAGATAAAAAGTGGAGAAATACAGAATAGAAAGTTTTAGTCCTGAAGTATGGTTTTCTAACCCTCCTAACTTCAAACCAACTTGCTTTTATAATGTTTACGAGGAAAGATCTGTTATAACTAATATGACAGTCGTTGGTGCAAAATTTGGGTATATGCACGATCGAGTTTCCGTCATTAATTATCTAGATAGCTTTGTAATGGTCGAATTCTTTATATTGTACCAATCCCACATTGGTGTGTGCCTTCATATGTTCAATACTTCAGAATTCCAAAAGACTTCATGGGCATTGAGCACAAAATCCCCACGAGTAACACATACGGGTGTCCTTTCTACACAAATGTGTCTCCAGGTGGTTTTTGACTTTTACATGATTAGACATTCACGAGAACCGAAGACGACCCCATGTAGAGGCCATAGCCCCTTGAATTATTAATTTTCAATTATTTTTTAATTTAAAGCTATTTTTTAAAGTTTTTAAATTTTTTTATTTTTGAACTTATGAATTTTTTTGAAAATGTCTTTGAATTAACATTGTTTCTATAAAATCTATACCCAAATCCCATTCTCATATCTTTATAAAAAATAAAAAAAAAATACCAACTTTAATAGCTAAAATTTACTTTTCTTATTATAAAACAAATTTTTAATTTTAACAGAAGTTTTTGGTTTTGTGATGTGGAGAGTAACTCAAACTTTATTCACTATATTTCAATATTAAAGCTTAGATCAGTTTTTAAATAAATTAATTTTTATTTTTTTAATTAAAATATTGATTCAATATTTAGGATTTTCATTTATATTGTATTCATAAAATTAATTTTCTCTAATTTACAACTTATAGGTTTGTTTTACAAGAAAGTTTGAGTTTGTTCACCATTATGGATATCATTATCGTTTCTACTCTCCAACTGAAATTTATTTTATGAACATAAATTTTATTATTATTAAGATATTTAAACTTAATTGAAAGCTTACATATTTTAATTTGACTCCCTTAACAAAAATTCCTACGACCATCATTTTTAGGAACCTTGGCATTGTGTCTTCAATCTTCTTGACACATGGTTGTGTGCTCACGTAATTAAGGGTCATGCGTCCATGCATTTTTACACACGGGATCTCTACATGACTAACCAACCCGTGTATGACCCACTCAAGACATACATGGTCGTGCGACATAGACACACAATCGTGCATCTAGCCAAGCTTGTAAAATAAAAATTTTTTGTCCTCTAGGTCATGAATCAATTCATGTCATGGACAAGTTAGATATTTTAACTAAGTTTTTCATTATATCAAGACATAAATGGGTCTAACAATCTCCATAACATATCATCAACATAAAAAAAAGATATTTATTTAAGCACAATATATTAGCAATAAAAAAAAATCATTTAAGCATAACAAAAATTGTCATTAAAAGTTAAATATTAAAAATTTAAATGCATTTTAACACACTGCATATTCTTCCTTTTTTGTTATAAACAAAAAAATGTATGTTAAAACAAATGTTTTCTATTTTGAATTTTTTTCTCATTAAAATATTTAATCGTTTTAAGCATGATTGAAAAGAAATTCTCCCATTTTCTAAAAAAACAATTTAGAAAAATAGCATAATTGAAGAAAACGTACTCTCTCCCTTTTCTCGAAAGAATTATAATGATTAAGTTCATCTTAAAAATTCTCTCCTTTAAAAAAGAATAGTTTAACTCCTTTTCTCAAAAAGATTTTAACCCCTATTTTTTCATTCAATTAAAAAAAAAGAACTCCTCTTAACTCATGCAATTTCTTAAACATAGTATAGAAAACATTCAAGAGTCATTTCTCTCCTTATTCAAGAATCATGAACTATAAATCAATTTAACTTTTAAAGCATTTGAAAGATTATTGCACAAAATACCAATTTTTAAAAATCTACAAAATTCTGCAAAGACTTATGCATAGTCGTGTATTATACACGCATGGTCGTATATGTTTAACTATATGACATGCATGGTCATCTGACTTTAAGCACGAGGCCATGACTAGGTAGAATATAAGAGCTTTCAATTGACTGAAATGCATGCACGATTGTTTATAATGAATACATGCTTGTGTATGACCATAAAACCTAGAAATTGCAATGAAATTATAGTTTAAAATGTAAAGGATACAATTTGATATCAATTTAAACATAACAAACCAACTGAAATTCATTTGAAAAGAGCATTGATACCAATTGTTAAAACATTTAAAGGCATTTAAACACATTTTAAATTAATGAAAACATTTCATGCAATTTTGAGGGAAATAGAAAACACTTTCAAACCATTTTAAGCATAAAACACATCAAAACATTATAAGATAACAAACTTGCATATTTTGATTAAGAAGGGACAACAATATATGAATTCATGAGTCATTTGATTTCAAATAGAACAAATTTGAATCTTGTTGACATGAATTCAAATTATGCACATGTTGCAACATCCAATTAACATATATAACGTACTTGTATTGAATACAATTTAATTACTCAAGCAAGGTAAGTAGTCTTATGTCATTCAAGTGTAATTTCACAACATGACAATCAATTCATCATCATCCAAATATTAAAACAAATAATTTAGAAGTACCTACTTGGAATAATGAGCTTTCATAGCCTTGCAAAACTATCTTTTCTTTAACTTGGCTTCAAAGTATCTCCATACCAAGCTTCATCCTTTCTACACCTTTTGGATTTTCACTTGGTGTAAAAGCATAAAGAGAGTCTTCTTTATCTTTATAACCTTCTACACTTGAGTCCTTCCCACTCCAAGTGACAAGAACTTTCTTTCTATACCTTTTCTTTTTCATGAATCGAGGACACTTTTTTTAATAGTGTTATTCCTTCTTGTACTCATAGCACATTTTCTCTTTCTCCTTTTTATGCTTCTTTTTGTTGGTAAGGAACTTACTAAAATTCTTTTAAAAAAGCTTTACATTATTCTCATCCATTAAGGATATATCATCATTTTTTGAAGACTCATTTTCTTCATCCAAGCTCTTATTGATCTTGAGTGTAATATTCTTTTTCTTCTCTTCTTCTTTGGGCATCTACTTCATTTCATCAATTAATGAACTTCCAATTAACTCATCTATTCCCATTTCGATCAAGTTCTTTGATTCATTTATTGTTGTCACCTTCATGCTCTAAGACTCTGATAATGACTATAAGATCTTTTTGAACAAGTCAACTGTCTCAAACTTCTTGCCTAATCCCTTTAACTCATTGACCAAGTTTAAGAACCTTTTGAACATTTCTACGATGTTCTCATCTTTCTTCATCTTGAATAGTTTATAATCACGAAAAGCTAATTCGACCTTGGATTCCTTCAGTTGACTTTGTTTGAAGGATGATCCAAGCTTTGTTTGCTATTTTATGTGAAGAAACATGATTAAATTCAGTAGAATACAATGTACAAAATAATAAAAGAACAAAGCTTTAGCAGTAAACTCATTTTTTTTAATCCCCTTTATGAAAATCAATTTCCTTTTTAGGCTCATTTTTCCTAAGGTTTATAGGAATGAAATCACATTTTTCTATAATTTTTTTATAACTTGTAGTCTATAGATTAGATGTGAAATTTCATTTTAATTTTCTATTGACTATAGTTTTTTTTCCACAAAATAAGGATAGTCTAATTAGGCCTTAACCCTCTTCAAAAATGATTTTAGTAAACAAATTAGTAATTCTTTTAAGAAAATGATTTTTTACTATTAAATTGTTAGATTTTTCAAACAAAAAAAAAGCCAAAGCTTTGATATTAATTGTTGAACCCTAATACAATGAATGACTAAATAATTCTAAAAGAGGTGAATAGGATTTGTAAAAAACTTGGTCAATATTAAAAAAATTTCACCCTAAAATCAATTTATTTGCAAATAATAACAATTAATTAGTTTAACCCAATCAAATATAAAACATATAAAGCAAATAAAGAGTAAGAGAAGAGAGAATTTTGCTCAACCGATTTTTATAGTGGTTCAAAGTTTCTCTATAAGCTTCTTATATCTTCTCCTTTAAGCCAACCTATTTGAAGCTTTTCTTCACTAGTTGTTTGGGATCTCACCCAAATACTTTTATAGGATTTTTTCCAAATAGGTTTATGGAATTTTGCCCATACTAGTTTGTTTAAAATTAAACCCTTTATAATAATTATTTGGGATTTCACTTATAACTAGTTATATGGGATTGCACCCAATAATTTGTAATCAAAATACAAGAACGATTATGCCTCTAAGTAGGCTGACACAAAGATAAGTACAAGATACTTTTCTGTTAAATGTATATAGATGAAATTAGGAGACAAAAAGTGGAGAAATAGAGCATAGAAAGATTACAGTCCCAAGGCATGATTCTCTAACTCTCTTATCTTCAAAACAACTTGCTTTTATAGTTTTTGAGAGGAAAATGCTATTATAACTGATTTTAGAGTTGTTGGTGAGAAATCTAGATAGATGCAAAGTCATATGTTTTTATTGCATGGTTATACTTCCTTCATTAATTATCTTAAATAGTTCCCTAATGGTCAAATTGTCATACAGTGCCAGCCTTCACACAGAGACTATACTCTACATATACGATCATGTGCCTTCATATCTTTAGTACCTTAGAATTCCATAATGCCTTATAGGCTTTGAACATGATATCCACTCAAGCAATACACGATTTAGATTTGGCTTTCCATGGGAGTATGTCCACTTTGCATAGGATATGTGTCCATGTATTGACTTTTAACTTTAACATGACTGGACATGTATAAGAACCTTGGTCATGCGTCCTTATATTCTTACACATGTGATGCTTACACGACTAACCAACTCGTGTATGACCTTACTTAGGGTATACACAATCGTGTGATATAGACACACAATCAGACGTCTAGTCAAACTTGTAAAATATGTACTTTTTGTCCTCTTGGTCAAGACTCAATTCATACCATAGACATGTTAGATATTTTAGCTAAGTTTTTTGTAACATCAAAATACATTAGGGTCCAACATCATGGTTATACCTCTAAGTCTATCTATACATGGGTGTGTGTCTCTGATCGTCATAGTCATGCATGAAAATCTCTAACATGATTGTGTATTGAGCACTAATATGGTCGTTCATTCTAAACTTCATACACAGGCATGTATATTTACATGTAAAGGTGTGCATAAATATACTAAATATTATGAAATGTACAACCATTGTAGGTCGCCTTCAACCTATTGAATACATGACCATATATCATTGAATGTATGATCATGCATCATTATATAAACCTAGAACTCTAATAATTTTTAGTGATATATTTATATTTTAATGCATCAAAACCAAATCATAATTTGTGCATTCATCATCAACATGACCATTTTTCATTTTTTCTTTTTACTCATTATAGTAACAATTAATCATCGCAATATAATTTAACACATCCACAATACGTAACACTGAGTGTGTTTACTTTCTCCCAAACTCACATTTATGAAAGGTACTATTTTCACATATTCTTTCATTGGATCATTCCAAAATCACCCAAAATATGCTATACAAATAATCGTAATAACTTAATAAAGGTAAAAGACGCATCCCTACTTACTTGGATCCTATTAACTAGCAATGGTCTTCATGTGGCTTAGATTCCCACACTGAAATGGTCTTTTCCAATGATTTATTCCATTTTATAGTGTGTTTGATCCTCAATTCCCTTTTTCTTTTTTCTATGAAGTAAATTGACAAATATTCCATCTAAAACATTGCTCATTTTTCTTATTTTCACTAAAAAATGCCATTAATGATTACGTAACCTTCATGTATGGTTGTGTTATTGGTACCAACCATTATAGCCAACTTTGGGACATACCTAATGCAATCTTTTATCTTCGATGAAAACCAACATCAAGATGCATGATCCTCTTGTCCACCTACACTAAAAGCTAATGGACAAATTTGATTATTTTCATCATTTGCAACAACAATAAATATATATCACCTTCAAGCATGCACTGTATGTACATAACATTGGATGAACAAAACACTAGAAAGCCCTCACATAACATCCTAAGGCCATATAGTGTTCATCTTATCTATTTGTTCATCGATGACTGTGTTAGGTTATAAAGAATGAGATTGTGACAATAATTAGGAAGTAACATGAATGAATCTTCTAGAGACCCAAACAATGATCTAAAAGCCCAATTTTAGCATGCCATGTCTAGGTATATGAAATATCAATCTTGTAGTGCGACGTTATATCCCTAATTAATTCTTTGGGCCAATATATAATGTCTACCATTATAAATTTAAACCTTAGAATTTGACCAAGATACGAGCACTAGTTTGGTGATGATGAGGCAACAGCTAATCTATAGTACATGTGTGGGTAGGATTATACTGGCTAATGATAAAGAAATCAAAAGGCTTTATCTTAAGCATTCAAACTTTTTTATCACAATTTTCACATTTACAAATCACATCCCATCTGTCCTTTAATGACCAATCAATTTTGAATTGATAAACATTGTTTAGAGCATTCTAACGAAAAGCATCCATTACACATACTTTATTGTCAAATATATCTTTCAATTGGAATCAATTTTCAAAGGTTCGATGGATATAGTAGGCTGATTAGAAATAAAGGTAACTAATAAAAAGACCCACCAAGGATATTGTGTCCTTTTGTATCCTCAAATGCTCCCACATAATGTGTTGGCATATCAGGTTTGTTTCCAAGTAACATCATTGTCATCATCTTTAATTTCCTCATTGCTAGCTTTATCATCTTTAACTACGTCATTATCATTCTTGGCATCCTCATTAACATAATCATCAACAATGAAATTACCATTATATTATATTAGAGGAATCGGTGATGACACAAGGGTTCCATCATATGCCCAAAAAACCCTTTCATCTTGAATATTATAAGAAAGGCCCCTTCAAAACACTATTTTGAACCTTCTTGTTGATATGGAATATGGTCACTGGTGCTTCCTAATGGAAAAGCAAACTTAAGGGTCCATTTTACAAAAAATGAAATACCCTCCTTCAATCTGATGGACATTCCAATCATACATTTCATATATCGATCATATTTTAACACCAGCAGGCCTATGTGAGAAATGTTATTTGGTCTCTTTGAAACTTTAATGTCATTTAACTTAACGAGCAATTTCAAAAATTTTGCACAACATTTGGAGGAATCCCTCGAATGTCGTTTTCGTTGGAATTTACATTAACTATGCTTGCCCACTAACATACTTCATGTTTGTATTTTCTGATACCCATTCACCCCTCTACAAAACTAATGCATACCTAGACATTTTCAGTTGACTCTACAATCATAATTACTTTTAATCAAGTACTTGTGTGATCGTTTTTTAAAATTCAATTATAAGTATAGGTATTATAATAAAGGGTTTATATTCTGCACTTTAGATATCAAACAAAAATCTATGAGGTTTGTAGTTTATGAATTCTTGTTTTTGTTTTTCTAATTTGAGTATCTATTTTAAGGTTTGTGTTTTATATTTTACCTTTTACAATATACAATTTAAGTGTTACAATTTATTGTTCGATTTTTCCAAATTATTTGATTCAGTGAAATATTTATGTTATACTGTTTAAGTTATATATATGTCATGGTTTATATTGTATAATTTTGGATTTCGGTTACACAGTTTATTGACTTTTATCTTATATATGTTTCGCATTACCTTTAGATTTAACCATCAATATATCCTTTTATTCTAAAACCCACAAAAAAATAACTACATATCAATATTCACCTTATAGACATGATAAATTTCAAATTACCCTAACAAATATATCCAGTAGTCAACATTTACCTTATATATGTGTTAAAGTTCATTAGACCCCCTATGTTTCTTATTTATGTCATTAAGGCCTTAATCACTCTAAATGTAATAAAAATTAGGTTTTTATTTAAATTAAATATAAAAACCTAGATTTATGAACTTATTTTCATGTGAATGAATTGTGTTGTTAGGATTACAATAGAATAAATATCAACAAAATTTAAGAGAGAAATATAGAAAGAAGTGATGAAGTGATGAAGCTTTTATATAGGAAGAAGAAATATATCAAGGGTAAATTTGGTTATTTCATCCTTTTTTATGGTTAATTTCGCTAAACCCATGACCAAAAAGCCCCTATAGTACTAGAAAATTATTGAAATCACCCCAAAATGTTCGTCCGAATTCATACATAACTTTTTCAACTTTAAAATTTAAACCCTGCATCACCAAATGTTTTTCACGCACGGTTAGCCAAATCACATGTATTTGCTTCAAATACACATGTCATGCCTTCTTCAGCTACGATCATCACTTTTGGGTGTTTAATCCCTACAACTTGTTTTCTACACTTTGTATTACATGATTTTAGCTCTAACTCACCTCAAATAGCAACAAACTACTAGAAATCACTGCTAAATCACTCCTAAAAACACCGAAATGCATAAAAATGTCAATTGTTAACTTGACTATGTATTTTATCGATAACCATATGCATTCATTCTCCCTATGCGTATTGGACACACACGAGTTACCAATTAATCATTTGTCGCACAACTATGCATGTCGCACATAATGTGTGTATGTCATAAAATTTTTGGATATCTATGTCTTTTAATTTTAAAATGTGGCTAAATTAATTAATTTTTCTTTAAAAAAAATTACTTATTTATCCTTACTAAATTTGAAAAGTAAAGTTTATATTTCATATATATTTATATTATAATATTTAAATAAAATAATATAAATACTTTTTACAGTTAAAATTAATCATTGATGTTTACCTGATAGATAAGAATTTAGTTTTTTCAAAATTAATGGCCAGAGTGAAAAATGTAGTTTGGCCTAAATAAAAACATATATAAATTTACACTCCAAAATTCTCAGATGCAGACATTTTGAAAACTTGAAACTCTAGACCCAAACTCTTCAATTAATAATCCTTAATTTCTGTTCCACACCAGAAAGTTTACCCTAAATATTTTATACATGTAAAAAATTATAAAATTACCAATCAATAGAACTTCTAGTATTTTTGGCTAAAAATAAGATTTTTTTTTTTTTAAGGAGTAAAAATGTAGTTTTAACACTTCAAAACTCACTTTTAGAACAAATATGACTTTCTATAATCATTTTACCCCCAGATGATTTTTAAATCACACAATTGCCCCCAAAATCCGAACTCGGCAGGAGGTAAATAATTTTTAATTTTTTTCCATAAATAATTCACCTTAAACCAATAATTAAAAAAAAAAAACCTTTTTAACCCATGAAATAACATGGCATGTGAATATCACTGACATGCCACACTACATTATACATTCTGACTGATTTAAGTCCAGCTTTTTTTTTTTTTTAATAATTTATATATTTGAGTTTTTCCAGTACATGTTTTGTCAGTGCAAAGGCCAAGCAAACCTGCACGATCCAACGCCTCGGTTTGTACAATGTGTAACAATTTCTGCAATGTTGGGCTCCATATGGACCCTTTTTTTATTAAAGAGGGCCGAAACGTCATTTTCCACTCAGCTTCATCGGAACGATCAATTCACTTTTTTAAGTTTAGGAAATCCAGATTTATATTTTTAATTATTCATATTATTTTATATAAATTTTTTTATTTTTTTATTATTTATCATTCTTTATCTTATTTATTATTATTATTATTATTATTATTTGTTTTTAAAGGTTTGAGGGGTGAACTGCAATTTTTGAATTCTGAGGGGATTATAAAAATTCACAAAAAAATTTTCATTTACAATCCTAAATTTTATAATTTATCTCCAAATATATGATTATTAAACATTTATACCCTTAATTGGTTTTGTATTTTTAGGTTTAATTATTATTTTTGAAATTATTAAAGATATATTAAAAATAAGTGTAATTCAATCCAAAAAAATTAATAATAAGAATAAAATTATAACAAAATTATGATTATTTTAGTAAAATTCAAATAAAAAATTATATTTTCTTCTATATTAATTATCACATCATCATGGACAATAAAAGATTATTAAAATTTTTTATTAAGTATAAATTAAATAAGATAATATAAATAATAAAAAATTATTATTTAGATAATGGAAAAAAATTGATCTTTAATATGTATTATTGCAAGTTAAACAATGAGAATGTTCATATATATAATATTACTTTAGAATTATACATTTATATTAAGATTAGAATAAATAACATTGTAACTAACTGGTATAAGATTTCTTCGTATCAAATTCAAACGAGTGAATTATATTTTTCCCATTTGTCCGTAATATACTTTTTCTTCTCGAGTTACAGCTAAAATAAAATATAAATTACAATTTCCCACCCAAAATTAAACCTTTTAAACTATTTTATTTTTATTATTTGATTTTTTAGAGTTATCATATAACTCTAAATTAATAAAATTTGAAAATAAATCAATTAAATATCTAAATTATATGAAAAATCACTTATTTTCTTTTTTTTTTTTTCACCCCTTATTCCTTGCAGATTGAGTGTCTTTGTAATTTTTTAAAATATTGTGGGTCTTTTTGAAAATTTTAGAAGGTTATTAAAAACAAAAAAAGTTTAGGATACTTTTAAGAAAATTTTGAAATATCTTTTTACCTCTAATAGTTTCAAAAGTAATAGTTACACCCTCAAAAATAAAATAAAATATAATAAATTACAAATATAAATATTATATTATATAGTAGTTTATGAAAAGATTTTAAAAATTGATTTATGAGTGTTTTAATATTTTTAAAAATCAAAATATCATATTTGAAATATTTGAGTTTGATTTATAATATAGTTATTTTTATTTTTTATTTTTAAAATTAATAACTAATAAAATTATTATTTTACCCTTGTATTATTGTTGTTGTTGTTATGTCAATGCAATAAAATAATAAGATAAAAATGCTAATTATCAATGCAAAAGTTTGTGATTGAGTAGGGAGCCTCATTGAGTAACCTTATCTTCATATTCATTATTCATTCAAAGAGGAATTATTCTGGGAATCAATAATGCCATGCTGTGGTTATTTATCCAATAGACTGTGTAATCAAAATGCATGGACCCTAACTATTCTGGTGATGAGAAGTGGGGCCAAACGACCCATTTCCACCCATATATATCTAGATCTGGCGGTCTCTATTATCAAAGAAGATCGAAATGTTTGACATCAACTGTTTCTAACTATTTTAGATGGTAGAAACGACCATCTAACCATCTCCACCAAACCATCTCAATTATCAAGATAATCGAATTCAGTTGTTAATTGATCAAATGACTGTTTTTTAGTCATCTAGTGAAGTTAATGTTAATCATTGTCGTCGGTAATACTATCGGTAACGGTGACTACTTTTTGTAATATATATTTTATTTTTTAAATTTTTATTAAAGTATTAACTTTTTTATTTTAAATTTATATTTCAATATTTTTATAAAATTTATTTTTTAATTTTTATTTATAAAAAATATATACTTCTTCTTCTAATTTTAGCCAACAAACGAATGTTTGATTTTTTAAACTTTCAGGTGTGGGAGTTTGCTGGGTAAGGAAACCTTGGGTGGGACTTTGTTGTTCGGCCTGAGAAGTGTGAGAAAATAGCCGCGGCACGGCGCCCATTAAAGCCCATTTAATTGCCGCCACCGACTCTAAGCAGAATTGCTGATTTCCACCGGTACCCATAACTTTTTTTCATCACCCGATGACACCAATATCAAACATTTTCACAAGACTTGTAACTTAAATTATCTTTATAAATCACATTAAATATATTCGTAAATTTTAATTAAAATATTTAATCACTTAAATCTATTAATTAAATTATAATTAATATTAGTTATTTCATAATAATCAATATTATAATTTTAAAGTGGTCATTTTATTAATAAAATAAAATAATCTAAAAATAATATTTTGATTATTAATTTAATTAATATGATTATTTGTAATAAACTAAAACAATCTATATATCTTTAGTTGATATAATATTATTCGTGATTACGATTATTGATAATTAAGTTAACATAGATCAACGATTTGGAAGTTTGTCAAAAATAATACACAATCAAACGGTTACAAACAATGTTATCTCTTAATTAGTCTTTTTTATGATCCTTTTTATAAAGATTTTATTTTTTAAGAAAAAGCAAGAGAGATTATGATTTCTCTTTGGCATTCACATTTCAAAGAGAAACAAAAGAAATCACGTAACTTGTAATAACTATTAGCTTCTTCTAAAGTCTGTATGTTATAATTTTCCTCGAAAGATCACAAAACATGCACATATAATTATTCAACCATAGGTGTAGGGTTATGTATCAAGCACCATGTGTTGTCAAACAAACAAAGCATGTTGTTATCAAACACACAAGTGTTTTAAGTCCTGGTTAATAGTATGTATAATCCATGGAACCCCTCAAGTTTGCAATATTTCTTTCAATTAACCCAAAAGTTTTAAAAATTTACATTTTTTTTTTCCTAATTGTGCAAATAAGTTAGCACACTTTTGATTAAGTGCGATAATGTTAAATAATGTGTTAAACTCATACATGACAATGTATGAAATTTCAAACCCATGTGTGATGACATATGAAATTCAAAAAATTCACATCATACCAAAATTTAATTGATCATTTCATTTGAAAACATGATTTGTCACTCTTGTTTAAATTGATCAGTTAAACTGAATTAATTCGACTGAATTCTAGAAATCTAAAATTTGCTGTTACGCAAAATTCCAAATTTCCAGCCATGCCAACACATTTCATGGTTACAAGGGCATGAAACATCCTCCCATTGTGACATAACATATTTGAAGGCATTACTGCGTAAAATTGCACGATGACACAATTTCTTGTGTAACAATAGAAGATTGAAAGGCCTTTAACCTAAACAGAATACAATTTATATTTGAACACTTATATTCATAATAACAATCAACAAACAAGATCAAAACTATAAAATAAGCATATATTGATTGTAATATCATGTGATCATGTGACAACAATCAACCATATACTTAAACAATTAGAAAATCCCAACCAATAACAATATATGCATAAACCCGTAATCCTTAGGCTCTAATACCACTTGAAAGGATTTCTAAAGGTTGATTTGATTAAAAACAATAAGATATTAGCCTTTGATAAAAATTTTCGAAATCCGTATAAGCCCCAAAATCAAGGGGTACAAAAATATACGAATAAAATAATAGATGGAAACCATATATTCTATTTGGAGGCTTTATTTATGATGAACTCCAACTAGGTTACCCTTATAACTCCTCATAAGGTGGTAAGACTCCTATTCATCCACACAGGTGCACCAAAAAAGTCATAGGATGTTGGTCAAGCTATCAAGGACACACACAAATGCTATTTCATGTTAGAATATATGAATTTGTGAATGAATATGAAGAGAAAAGGTAAAGAATGAATTTCTTCTCCATTGCATGAAAATGCTACTCCAATTAAATGGGATGAGTGTTTAATTTATACTAAACACTTAACCTTAATCACCACAAAAAATATCACTTTTGTAGAAATCCTAGGATCGTTAGAGGTGTGATGAGGCAGTGAAAAATTTTAAAAACATTATAGAGTCTCGAGAATTTCACATATATTTTTTGTTTTTCAACAAGAATGGGAAATAAAAAAGAAAACACGTATAGTATAATAGCCTGAGGTTAGAATGATCTTTCTACACTGAATATCTGGGTCAGAAGAGAGATTTTATAATAAAAAATAGAATTGAGAGATTTTAAGGGTAAAATAGTCTTTTAGAAGTTAGTTGTGGTATGTGTATGAGTCTCTTTGGGAAACTATTTCATGTGAGACTCAAGAAGAAGGGAATATGTGATTTTCCCTTGGCACACGATCATGTGCCTTATGCATACAACCGTGCGTCCTATTAGATGCGCTATAAATGTTAAGTGTTTCTCAATTTTCATCTAGTTTATTTTGCCCAGCCTTTCTCCCTTCTCCTTTCTAGCGAACCCTAGATTAGAAAGTAACTAACCAACAGTCACAATCCAGATTAAGGAACCAAAAGCAACTAAAGAGAGAGAGAGAGAGAGAGAAAGAGATAACTTCCATGCTAGAGGTAAGTATTTCCTTATCTCTTTCACCTTGTTTCATATCATGTTTTCCTGGTTTGGGTTTTCAAAAGTGTTTGGTGTATGTTTAAGATGCATTTTAGCATGCTTAGATGATGCTTTGGAAAAGTTTTTTTTTGTAAATCTTGATGTATATATGCTTGGATGCTTTATTCTGAGAAATGTGTGACATATTGAATGATTTCTAATGAATGGATGGAATGAGTATGCCTATTTGTTGATGTGTTAAGTGTATGAATGTTAGATTAAGGTTTAATTGTGCTTTGAGTGAGATTGGTTCAGATTTTTGGGTTTTTAGACGTGTTATTACAGATACAAAGTTGAGCATGTAGCATCCCAGGTTAGAAAAGCCCTTAGGGGTAGAGTTTTGGGGTTAGAAATAGAATTCAGGAATAGATTGGGAGTTTATCAGAATTCAGGGGTGAGTTAGTAATTTTCCAGAGCAGTGTGGCCTTCGTATGATGCCTTTAGGGAGGTTTTAATCATGCGAAGCGCGGGAAATGGATTTTATCCATTTTCCCAGGTGCACTCCCGTGCGCCAAGCCTGCACGCCCGTGCAGGTGGGATAAAAGAAAGAGAGAGACGGGAGATTTGCATTTCTCACCCATTTCAGCCAGTTTTCTTCTCCTTTTCAGCAGCTTCCAGCCCTAGGAGAGAAGTCCAGCTTCCAGCAGCTCCCAATCCAGCCAGAGATCAGAGAGAATAGCTTGAGTTTAAGTTTCCAGCAGCTATGTCGAGAGGTAAGTGTTTCTTACTCTCTCCTTCAGTTTTCCAGCTTGTTTGATGTGGATGGAAATGTGAGTTTCCATTCCTAGCTTGAGATGCTATGCTTGTATGTATGTATGATGATGAGATGATGATTATATGTTGATTGCCATGATTATTTTCCACCCAGAATCATGCATGCTTTGCTGTGTGTGTGCAGTGTGAGAAAACTTGATGTGTTAATGGTGGAATCAGTAGCAGTGGATGGATGTTGAGATTGATGATTGATATGTGTTATTAGAAGTGCCATTTATGCATGTTTCCAGTTAATTTCAGTTTGGATGAGAATCAGTTGGTTTCCAGCGCGTTTCAGATGAGCCATGTCTGAGCAGAGCAAGACACACGACCGTGTGCCCGCAAGAGCACGCCCGTGTGCCCTTGTTTCTGCAAGGACACGGCCGTGTGCACGAAGTGCACACGGGCAGAAAACGCAGGGACACGACCGTGTGTCCTGAGGGACACGGCCGTGTGTCCCATTTATTGCATGAAATGGCCAGAATTCCAGAAGCACACACGCCCAGACGCACGACCAGCACACGGTCCCGTGTGCTGGGGCACACGCCCGTGTGCCTTTGCCTGCACGGCCGTGTGTGTGTGCTACACGACCGTGTGCTTTCCTTGCACGGCCGTGTGTCAGCCAGTTTCTTCCAGAAATTCAGAAATTGATTTATTAAAGGTTTGGTAATCCATCCAAAGGCAATCAGACATCAGATAATTCAGAATTCAGTTAAGAATAGAAGCATATGCATTCAGAGCATAGCATATAGTCTGAATGAGGATCCAGGGATCCGAATTCAGTAGTTTTCAGCAGTCGGAATCCAATCTATGGGTTTTAGTTTTGGGGTGAACTCGAGGGGGCATCTGTGGGACCCAGCTTTCTGACACCAGTCAGTCAGCTCAGCAGTATATCAGCAGATCAGTTTCAGTTTTCTAGCCAGTAGCTAGAATGTTCAGCCCACTTGGCCAGGATGCCGAATCCCTGTGTTCATCAGCCTGATCAGCACAGCAGGTACCTTCGGGTACATTCAGTTGGATGCTCAGATACATGCATCATCAGTCATTTTCAGATTCCAGCTCAGCATGTCATTTCATATATTCATATTGACATGCATTAATCAGAAATTAATAACCAGATAACAGAGTAATCAGATAAGTCAGATTCAGCAACCACAAGCGCATAGATGCATGTATAGGGCCGACCAGGTATGTATGCCCTTGTTGCTGCTTGCATGGGTTGAGGGAAGTAAGGAATGCTTACTGGGTGATCTTTATCACTCATCCCTTCCCTTCTTCCTTCCTTTTCAGGTCAGTTTGCTGCTGGCGAGGAGCGGGTGGATTGAGGCTGGCAAGGAGGACCCCACACACACTCTCCAGATTGTATTTTATTTTCAGTTGGACCTGTGAGGTCTTGTACTTATACGTTTTGTAAATGTATATGTACTCAGATGTAAAACAGTTGTACAGAGCAGTTATATATATATAGTAAAGCCAGTTGGGCTCATTGTATATTTCAGTTTCAGCTTCCGCTTGCAGTGTAAATTAGATCAGCAGTAGTATTTTTTTTCTTTTTCGTAGGATTCCCGTCTCGGGTACCCAAGTTCCAGTTTAATTAATAAAAGCTCAGTCTCTTTCAGCAGCAGGGGTACTCGGGGCGGCGGGTCCTACAGTGCTCACTTAGCTTTCAATAGACAAGAGTAATGAAAGAAAAACAAAGCAAGCTTCTTGTTTGATTTAAAGGTGATTTTGGAGGCTTGGAGCAGTGATTTCGCTCTATTAACCATACCACAAACCATTGTAGATAACTATGGTAACAATTAGGATCCATAAGGCTTTTGTGAATGGCTTTATGAATAACCATTCTTTGTGGTGTGGTTTTGTTTGACAAGGGATAACCACTACCAATCCTGATTCTGTGTTTGGTGGTATCAATTATGCAAACTTGTTTCGCGTGGTAGTAATGGCTATATCACCTAATATAGTATCGAAATTCTGCTTCCATTTAAAGAAATTTTACGAAATTTCAAAATTGGACAAGGAGGAAATGAAAAGAATTAGGGTAAGCAAATCTCGCACCTTGAGGTGAATTGGCCTCACTAATTATGAGTATGTGTCATTAAAGGGATAGAATTTATATGTAAAATCAAATGGCAACTCAACCTTCTCTGAAAAGTTCAATTATGATTCCTAAAAATGTAGTTTCATTTTTTAGGGGATTATCTTGGACGTTCACATACTGTTTAAATAAGGATCTGGCGGGCACTCCAATTCTCAGAGTTGTGGGTAGAGTCTATCCTTTTAAAGTTTCATAAGTTCCTCCTAGCCAAAACACTTGGACTAATCCTTTCATTAAAGAATTATGAACACCATGATCAATAGTCTATTGGGAACCAAATTCTTTCAACCAGAATCCAAGTTCTTTAAAACTTCTTTCTCTTACATTCATGATCTAAAAAATAGAAGCAAAAGTTATGGTCTAGTTGATAAGTCGAACCTCTTTGGTTAATTTATGAAAATCACTGAGCAAAATCTTTTCCAATAACTATTTACTCTTGTTCTTACTTTCCTTCATTGCTTTACACATGGCCCATACAACACATGGATGAGCAACAACAGCCCAAGGACGAGCCTAAGAAGAGCTCATGCAAATCTGAACAACAACCATCTCAACCTCCTCCCATCTCTAGTGGCAACACTATCATCTATCCAAAACGGTTTAAGGGGTATACACATAAAACTATCATAATAGAATTGATATTTAGGGATGTTTTTAAAAGACGTCTGTATAAATGCTACTAAAAGTTTAAATAATTTTTCTTTTAGTTTTTTTACCAACTTTTACTGAAAATACGAGAAAAAATCATTATTAAAAATCTTATTTATTTTTTTACGATATTTTATTAAAAATCACTAAAAATACGATAAGAATACTGTTGAAAGTCGCATTTTTTTCCCAAAACATAGTAAATTCTCGAAAACATTTTTTTATTTTAACGTGCAACATTTTCAACCAGAGTTCAAAGACGATTTTTGTGAGCATTACCAAACCCAGCGTGCCCACTACCTCACCACCGGCCACCTTGCTGGACTGTCATTTCATTGGAAAAAGGTTAGTTTATTGTTTAGATTTAACTGAAATATTGTGTTGTTTGGTAAATTGATTCTCCATCAGCGGAAAGCTTGAAGGTAATTCCGTTAACTATTCATTTATATTGCCTCTGCATCCAAATCGAACTGTATTAATTTCCTTCTATTAATAATTCTGTTTAATCTTTTGCTATCTACAACTTTCATCTGAGCTTAATTTCGTATCATTCGACTAACTGATTGTTGTTTCTAAATTCGTCAATTGCTTAGTCTTGAACGTCCTAGACGTACGGGCTATTGCTAGTGTTACAGATTTTAGAATTTGAGCTGATTCAATTTTAATCTTATTTTTATGGATTTTTGTTTTATGCTGGATTCGATTGCATATCGGTCGAGGAGTCGATTAAAAGTCCGCAAACGGCACAGAATTTTTTTTTTAAAAATATTAATGTTTACTTTTTATTTCAGTCTTTTTTGTTTGTTATATCTGAATTCCATGGAGTAATGTTTCGAATGATGGTCTATTTTCATTTAAGCAGTGACTTTTTCATTATTGTAATAGCATTTTATTTGATTTATGGACTTTCTGTTTTTCTTCAATATTGGATTTGATTAATGACATTAGATCGATAGATGATTTCGAAGATATGTTGAGCAAACTTTTGCATGTAAAAATGATTTTTTTTTCTTCCATTTCTGCTTGATTTCATGATATTAAACTCATTCAGTCTGATGTATTGAGGTGGTGGCTTCAAATTCATGTTCCTATATCCTTGAGTTGTTAATGGAAGTTAGTGAAACTGTTCTGTTTAGTCTTGTTTGTTAACATCTTTCTGAGTTTGTTGCAATTGAATTCCATATCAATTACCTTGATTCGTTGGAATAAGGGTTTCAGTTTTTTGTTCTAAATTCATGTTTTTTTGCAGTGACTATTTCTAGTGATAGAATGATGTTGTTTTTTTTTTTTCCCCCAAATTCTTTCTATGTTGGATTGGTGATGTATTGGAAAGAGAGTTGACCAAATTCTATACAGCTCAGGTCTTGAGATCCAAAACTTTTAATTCATAATGGAAACAGAAAATGCAGAGAAGGCCACAATGTCAACTATCCTGCCTCTTGCCTGTGTCTCTCAACAACCTTATGTCTCTGAGCACCTCTCATTCACTCTTGATCGCCTCCACAAGGTATGAAGCTGCTTAACTGGTTCTAGTAATTTGGTTTCTCATAGTTTATGTACTGAATTTAGGTTTTAATTGAAAGAAACCTGAGCTTCTTCGGGTAGATGCAGAGCAGATTCAAAGGCAAATGCAAGAGGTGGCTATGGGAAACTACTGAGCATTTATAGCTGTAGCAGACACATTGCTTGCAATTCGAGAGGAAGTGTCTTCTATTGATAGACAGGTAGATGCAGAGCATTTATACTGAATTTTTGAGGCAATATAACTTAGCTAGCTTAGGCAATAATGTATTTACTTATACTGACTTTTTGAGGCAATGTAGTAGCTTAGACAATATATTGGTCTTGTAGGGCTATCTTGCACAAGTTCTATCCTTCCAGTTCTAACATTCTGCAGTTGTGATAGATGCTTGTCCTCATCATGGGAAGGTTACAAATGCACGTGCAGAATGAATCAAAAAGCATTATTCAGCTCAGATACAGAAGTTCGGGTATTTATGAGATAAAAATTTTCCCTTTTGGTTCTTATGCATAGACCTTTAATACCTTGATATCACTAACATAATGTCTGAGCATCTTTCTCTTGTTTTGGAGTTATAGTTTTATTTGATAGGTTCTATCTAAAAATGTATGAAATGATAACCTGTATAATTATTTCAATATTCATTTGATCATCTGACATAGTGTATTTGTTTGGTATACATATTCTAAGAAAAAGTAATAGCAACATTTTTTCATCATTTTTTCCATGATTGGATCCAAGTATCTTGATCATTCATGAAAATATTAATAGGCTGCCTGGGCTATGCTCATTCAGTATTTGATACTGCTTGATCATCTCATATTCCATAGTGATGCCTTTTGATCTTATTAGAGGTTGAATGGTTTGTCAACCACTTGGCATTATCATAACTGAAATGAATTTTGCTCTTTAGCTTCCCTTTCTTGCCTTACACATTGACCATTTGCAATTATCTTTTTATTTAGATTAGAAAACAAGAGTCTGAATATGCCAAAGACAATTACGTGCCAGCTAATGTCCATTGACATGCTGAGAGCTGTAACCAACATGTCGCTACTTAAGGATGATGTTGAGCAGCCAAAGCTAATTGTGCAAGATAATCAAAAACTTGATGGAAGAAAACTACGAACTTCAGGCCATGCAGAAAGTGAAACTTCATTGGCTGTTGCTGGGCTCATGCTTGTGGAGATCTATCAGTAACAATGCTCAGGTGAGTATTCTATATTGAACTTATATAATCAAGAGTGGAATGAAGGTCCTTTTAAGTCCATATCTAGCACTTATATGTGATTCTACATTATTTGCTTTGTGGTAATTTACTGATTTGTTACATTGTGAGCTTTCCATTCTACAAATTAGTACAATTAACTCCAATCTTTTTATATAAAATTTAAGGTTTGTGCATTTTGATTTCATGACTTTAAAGTAATAACTTATGTAAGCTTTTTTTATATTAAAAAAAAGGATAATTATATAAAAAGTTGATAAGTTATTGAAGACAAATTACCTAGTGATTCTCATATTAATTGCATTGTAGTTTTTGTTGTATAATGATATAGAAATTCCTGAAATGAAGAAGAGATATTTTAAGGAGACTTTAATTTAAATCAATGTCAATGCTTTCTTGGAAGAGGCTCTTTGCAATGTTGAGAAACTTGATGCAGGTACTTGCTGCATAAAATAATTATCAATCAGATATTTCCACATTGTCTCATTCTCTTTATGTTATTATTTCCAGTCACCCCATAGATCAATGGTCTTACCTGTAGTACACTGCTATAGTAGTGTGACAGCATGTGTAATGATACAAAGTGAAACAAGAGAACTAGCTAAAGTCCAGTCACCCCATAGATCGATGGTCTTACCTTAGTACACCTCTATACTAGCGTGACAGCATGTGTGATGATACAAGGTGAAACAAGAGAACTAGCTAAAGTCGCATCTATATATAGGAATAGAATCTTTTAAAATTCTCATTCACGTCTCTGTTTGAAATAATTGAATCTTGTGAATCTATAAGCATCTTGAGGTTCAAATGACTGCTGTTATATTGCCTCAAAAATTCAGTATAAATGCTCTGCATAGCTTAGGCAATAATTGAATTCAGTATAAATAGCTTCTATTATAGTTTAGGCAATGTAACTCAAGAGATATCGACACAGCTGAGATCGCCAAATGTTTGGGAGTTGCTCTATTCAATTTTTTTCCTTCTTCTTGTTGCTGGATATCTCGATCGTACACACCTTCTCATTGTCTCCCAAGTCTATAGTGAGTTACAAACCGAGTTCGAAAAAGTCAAATCTTTGATGATTCCATCATCGTTTGGTTGCTTGGTTTTCAATAAAACAAAATTTTATGCAAATGAATTAATGTTTATATATATTTCATTTCTATTTCTAGAATAAGAAATAGAAATAATTTTTTTATATCTATTTAATAATAATAATAATAATAGAGAGTAATATTCTTTTGTATGTTAGAATTCATAGAACCTGTAATCTATTAGATAAATAGATAAAAATCCAACAAAAAAAAAATCTAAGAATTCTTTTCATTTTGAATTCAAATTTAATAATTTACTAATTATTTTCTGACTTTTACAGTTAAAAAAATTGAAATGATAAAGGTTGTAGAAAAGAAAAGGATTGAAATTTTCTGCTTCTTGTCTTGTATCCTCACTTCGAGATTGCTAAGTAAGGTACCATGAAAAAGTAGAATGATCAAAAATTATGATCAATGGTATTAATTAGAATCTTTGTATTTTTTGTAATTTTTTAAGAGGGGCGGATGTAAAAGTGTGACAGCAGATGCATAATGTATCAGTGCAAACTATATTTAAATTTTCTATAAAATCAGGTGAAATGGATTTACTATTCTGGATAGTTAAGTAGTTTGCAAAGCATATAATATTGTCTCATACATAAGATAATAAGATGCTTAGATGAATAATTTCTTGCTAAGTAGTTGAAGGAAAATGGGAAAAATTTTTCTTAAAATAACCAATTCTCTTTTCAAAATCTGATATATCAGCATATTTACGACTTCTTTTCTCATTTGGCTTCTAGTATTAAGGATCCTTTTTTATTCCTGTGGTAATTTAAGTCTATCAGTGTGAGAGTTTGACTACTGGTTATCAAGAATATGTTCAGTATGCAATTTAATTTACGAGAAAAAAGTTATGAGATCTTTTTTTTTTTTTTTTTTTGTAGAAATAAAATGTTTGAAATCAATGTTTCTGATTCTCTCACTCAACTAAAAAATTTGAGGATGTTATTAGTGTTGGGTTGATAGTTCTTGGTGCATTGATCGCTGGAGCTTGGGATTTGTCATTTGACTTCTATGACTATGCTGTTGTTTCTTATTGAACATTGCCACGATAATATTTCTTGCCACCATAGATCGTATTAGTAAATGTGATAACAAGTGTAGATAAAAGCAAAATAAAAAATAAAAAAATGTCAATAAAAAGCAAAAAACGTCGTTAAAAGTCATAAAAATATTGGTAAAAATAATCTAAAACTGTCAATAAAAGTAAAAAAAGACCATTAAAGGTTATAAACAACGCTAGTAAAAATATTTCAAAAATATTAGAAAAAAAATGAAAATGTCACAAAAAATTATAAAAAAACGTTGGTAAAATTATAAAAATGTCGTCAAAAATTATTAAAAACGCTTGTAAAAATAACTGAAAACGGTGGTTAAAATATGAAAACGTCACTAAAAGTACAAAAAATTGCCAATAATTTTCAAGCGAATAATGGTAGGAAAACATTTTTGACAATAAAAATAGTTTTACTGATGTTTAAAAACGTCATTAAAAGTAATAAAAAACATTAGTAAAAGTTTGTTATTTAACACCGTTTTTTGGAACAGATATTAGCGTACATTTTAATGGTGTTTGAGCAAACGCCACTATAAATTTAAGTGGTGTTTAGAAATGTTGCTAAAGGTATAAAAAAAAAAAAAGCATGTAAAAATTATTCCTAGTGTAGTAAACATCGATAACTTATTATTGTAAACACAAATTATAACAAGAATAATAACAACCCATGTAGCAAATTATAAGAGTAAACCAATTGATGGATTTGTTTCAGAATTCGGGCAAATCACCAATCAGCTCAGAGATCAAGAGTGAGAAAGTTGCAATATATTTCAGAGCTTGAAAGGAGCATGACAATATTGCAAGTAAAACTCAATAAACTCCTTGTTTTTGTTTCCCTTTTCATTCTCAAATTTAATGAAAGACATGTATACAAAAAAATTATACTAATGAGAGATATATTCCATTGTTGTGAGGCCCATTACTATATATTATCGTAGATTATGATTTTATATTATTTTTTTGCAATTAAAATACCTCTTTAATATGCAACAATAAGTCCCACTTTGACTACTTAACTAAAAAACACTGTATACCTGTTATAATTCTGTTATGTGTATTTCTTTACTGAAACTTATAGTTCTATAATTTATTAAGCATATTAATAAGTTCTATGTAAATTGTTCTGTATTTTGATATATATCTAGTAGCTTTTTGTCACTTTTTACTTATTTTCTTTTTTATTTTCTGATCATAATCTATTGATTATCTGTACTGTTTCCAGGTTGTTGTTGGGTTGTTTATACTTTTCTAAGATTGAAAGTGTGATTATGGAAAAGTATTCTTTTCTTTTTTTGTTATGTTATTATTTCTTTACTATTTTCTACTTGTTCTACTATTTCTATTACTTATATTTTGCTTCAAAATGTTTATTTGCTACCTTATCAACTATTTTTGCTTAATTTGGGGAAATTTTAACTTTTTATTGAGATGCACGGGCGTGCACCCTCAAATGCACGGTCGTGTGTCTGGCCTCAAATGCACAGGTGTGTATATCAGTACATACAGTCGTGTCCTTACATACATAGGCATCTAGCAGTTCTCATAACACTCTCGTGTTACGTATACACAGACGTGTGAAATCAGGAATGGGCACATGGGTGTGCTTTCTACTAGCATGAGCGTGTGTCCAAACTTGTTCAGGTGTGTAGGATGACTTACACAGTTTGCTATGGCTAAAATAGGACTACACAGTCGTGTGTTTACAAGTACACGGTCGTGTGTCTGCAAGTACACGATCATGTGTCTACAAATACATGGTCATGTGTCTACCATGCTTCTACGATAATATGTCTAGGAAACCCAGTAGCCTGGCCAAAACTCTTATAGTCTCAAAATCTCTATAAATAAATTTATTTTAGTTCATAACAAGCTTCTATCACAACCATCATCATCTTAAAATTATGTTAAATCTCTAATTTGACTCATCCAGGGATTTACATGCTAAGGAAACGGGAAAAAGGTAAAGAAATATTTACCTAAAGCTTTTAAGATCTTCTATCTTTCAAACTCTGATTGAATCTTGACTAGATTAGTTGCTAGAAATTGGTTGAATTTCCTTGAAAAATTTGGTTAAGGTTAGCTAAAGAGAAAAGGGAAGGGAAATTAAGAATAAGTTGGTTGAAACACAACCTTTTTTTATATAGTTGTGCGGCCCAAGGAAGACACACGATCGTGTGCAATTGAGATGCATGGTTGTGCTCTTTACACAAGGGGGACACTGACATGTGTCAAGCACAATCCATATAAAACATTTCTAAAAAGACTATTTTACCGCCAAAACTCATTGAGACAAATCTTTGGTTATAAAATCTATCTTCTAACATCGATTTAAAATCTAGAAAGACCATTCTAATCTTGGGATGTTACAATTATGATAAAAAATTATGTCATTTAAACTTTTTATAACTTTTTTTTTTTAATTCAATTTGAATCTACTTCATTCATGGTCTGTGTCGTTTTTCATGCAATTGGATACCTTTTTTCTATATCTAGTCTTAAATTCTCATCGTTAAGTTTTCTTTTTACTTTCCCAAATCATAGCACGTAGGCATAAGGGTATTAAGGTAATTTTTCTTATATGCACTGTTGTGACTAATCCTCACAAAATTATTCACCGCACTATGCATAGGTGTGCGTTCTCTTGAGACACAGTTATGCATTATTACTTAGTAATGATTGTACAATATATACTTAAATATGATGATCATATATACAACATTGGGTTCACGATTACTTTTTATAAAGGATGCACGATCGTGCATTGTGTCATGGATATACTATCGTAAGCCCATGCATGACCACTTCATCCCTAACCTGGCTCATGCATGACCACTTCATCCCTAACCTGGCTCATGCACGATTGTTCATCTCTTTATATATGCTCCTACATCATAGTTTGAACTTAAAGACCTAACAATTTTGATGATATTTCAATGCCTTATTTGATGAAAATTTGAGTCTTTCATCATCAAAAATCCATCTATCATCAAACATTCATCATTTACACGCATTGTCATACCCATTCAAAGATCCCTTGTGTGATTTCCATGTATCCTCATCCTATCATACACATATTTCAAATTTTCGATACACTATCAACCTATTAGTGTTTCATCTATACAAATTCGATTTAATTAACCTCTTTCACCTTTTGGCATAATTCATTGCCAACTAATCCAACCTTAGACTTATTAATCACATGAAACCATAAACTCTCTTTTTTAGAGCAATCGGGTATATGTTATATAAAATAAAATTTTAACACACGTTATTGTTTTTCTCTAATATAAAATTTTATATTGTCTTTTATCGAACTTTATTATTCTTTACACCAAACCATGACAGCCATATATGACATTTGGATTAATCATACAATAATAGTAAAAAATATATAAAACAATTTTTGTTTAAACACCAAGATATCATACTTGTAAAAAAAAATAGCTTAAACATCTGATTGTATAAAAGAAATAAATATAAAAATGCTTACTCTGGTCATTAAAAAATAAATTACAATTACCCCGATTGCATAAAATAACATTTACTCTATAAAAAAATTTATACGATCTGGGAAAAAAATTATGCGAGGTTGGGAATATAATTCTTGTAAGAGATTATTTATTTGAAAAGTTGCGTTAGATGACCATAGGTAAGAGATAAAGTTATATTTAAATAAGTTATTTTATTACAAAGATACAGAATTAAGAACTTGTAAAATAAAGCAATATCATATTTGTTTGACCTCTTCTACATCATGGTTTCAACGCTCAAACTGCTTGGACTCGCTGCTTCACCTACATTCTGAGAGGTTGGAAGAGAACCCGAATGGCTAAATTTTCTAAAGAATGGCTGTTCAGAATTCCCCCAGCGCTCCGAAAAAGTCAACATCAGAGTCCGAATTTTTCTATGCACCAGCAAATTATGATGAATTTTCCAGGGGTTGTGAGAGGCATAAATTATGAGAGCAATTGTTGAAGTGGCTCCTGTCAGTACGAATAATACCCAGAAACTGTTGAGGCTGAGACTCGAAATGTCATCGTCCAAATCCGCTTCTACACATGTCTCTTCTGTAATCATGTTTGTCTCCAACTCTCTTAGCTTCCCGCTTTCGGATACCTTCAGCAGTGCTTCATTCACGCTTGGTAGCAGTGAAGATCCCTTTGGAAATGCCTGCGCCACGTTAATTAAACGTATCAAATTCTATTCAAACGTTCTGTAAGGAGATGAAAATCCAGAGAAAGAATGAATATTACGAATCCAAGGCCTCCAACTTTGTATGTAGGTCCAGCTGTGGTGAAGCTTTTGCAAAACCTTGCCAGGAAGATTTTGGACAAGGCAACGTCAAGAAATATTGCTCCAATCTCTCCGCTTTTAAGGTCGTTGGCGTAATCTTCAAGAGACGAGTAACCCCTAAGGTTTCTCTTCTTGAAGTTCAACACATTAGTCAAATAACTGGCAAGATAAGATACATTAGAGTAACCAACGGCTGCATTGCTATTCTGCAAGGATTCGATGTTATCAATTGTTGGCTCCACGCCTTTCAAAGTAAGTATGCTGGCGAGATTAGCCGTGTAAGTCTGGCTTATGATTAGTGCGACAAAGAGCCACACCACCATCGTCATTCTCGACAGATTGCTGTGTAGTCTTTCTCCTTTTTTCAGTCATCACATCGAAAAAAAAAGAATGCAAATTAATTATGCTAATTAACCAACTAATGCTGAATTAAATGATTTTTACTACCATTTAAGGAGAAAAGTGTGCTGAAGGATAACCAGAGAAAGCTTCCCGTTTGCTGGCATGCAGAGCCTGTTAGCTCAGGCCAGTGATTTCTCTCTATCAGCCATACTACAAAGCCATTGTAGATGCTGACAATGACTATTAAAATCCACATCGCCTTTGAAAAGGGCTTAATGAATAACAATGCCTTGTTGCTTGATTTCCGAACTGGGACTATCATCACCAATCCTGATTCTGTATATGGATGTGTGAAGTCCGCATACTTGCATCTATTCGCCACTATAGATACATCCCCAACTACTGCACCAAACTCCTGCAAATTTTCAAGTGTGATTTATCAGAACGTCAGTAAGAGAGATAGATATCTATAGTGAGAAGCCTTTTTTTTTTTTTTACCTTCATGTAAATTTGTCTTACTAAATCATCATATGAGCCATTGAAGGGGATAAATTTGTATGGCAAATAGAACGGCAAGAGATGTACTGCTTCTTTGAAAAGCAGAATGGAAAATCCGTTGAAGTCGCTGACATTTCTTAGCTCATCATATATAACATTCACATACTCTTTGAATTCGCCTCCCACAGGCACACCGATTCTCAATGGTTGTTCACTGGTTGCTTCAGTCCATCCCTTTGGGGTATACGGAGGAGCCCCAGGCCAGACGACTTGCCCCAAATCTTTCAGCGAAGAGTTGTAAGTGGTAGAGTTACTGATTGTCACGGAGAAATCTAATCCGTTTGTCCAGAATCCAAGTTCCCTGTAACTCCTTCCAACTAGATTAATGATTTGATATATGCGAGCTGGAGCTAACTTCTGATTGATGAATTGAACCTTTCCTGTTAAGCCGAAGAAGTCAGTAAGCAAAATACTCTGTAACAACGTTTGGTTATTTCCCTTCTTGTAACTTTCTCTCATCGCTGAAGCTACCGACCGCACGGCATCGTATGCTTGCACCGCAAAAGCTCCAGGCTCATGGTTACTTTCTTCAGGAAACTTTGAGCCAAATCGTTCGTGAAATCTCTTGGAGAAATCCTGAAACTGGGGATTGTCTTCAGGAACGTGGCTCCGAACTCCTATAATTCCTTGCATTAACGAGGAGATGGTGGCGCCATTGATAGAATGCGCAACACTCGTAAAGGAGTCTGTAGTTATCCAAATATAGTCTCTTTCCATCATCTTCATCTTCTTCGCCTCTTCGAATAGATTTTCAGCTAATGGCAAGGGTAAATGAACCACAAACACTCTACATGGACTACTTCGAAGCCTGCGGAGCTCTTTGGTCAATGTAGACGAATTAATTTTAGAAGGTGGGAGAGCAAGAACATCGCTAATTTCTGCTCCTACGTCTCGAAAGGCATCGGAGAGATGAGGTATGATTCCGGTAGCCGAAGAACCTATATCTTCATAGATTACAGAAACCTGGTGCCATTCCCAGGACTGCACAATTGCAGCTATGGCTTTCATTTGTGCATACTGGTTTGGTGAAGCTTCAAGTAGAATTGGCCACTTTTCTGCAGCCCAGTCAGGAATTACATCGGCAAAAGAAAGAACTGGAATCTGATCGTTGCTGGCTACCTCCGCTACCAATGCTGTTTCTTCCCATGTCTGTGGTCCTAGAATCGCTCCAACTTCTTGTGTGTTGATAAGATCCCTTGCTGTAATTAATGAAAATTAATCCCTTGCATATAAAATTAAATTAGAACAATACTGCACTTACAATTTTCTATCCATACTTTTAGAAATATTAAAAAAATGATCTATATTAGGTTATATCTTAAAATAAATAATTTAAATTAGTTTTAAATACTTGTGTCAATCTTATCTGAACATCAAATTGATAGTTATTTTCTGGGAAACTGAGTTATAACAGTACCAGGAAATAATAAGATCAGCTATGAAAGTAAATACCATTTTGATTGTGTGCTTGTGTATATATATATATATATATATATTTGTATGTATGTATGTATGTATGTATGTATGTATGTACTCTTTATGCTGCCCTTCCAGGTAAACATATACATACGTACATACATACATACATACATCTAAACATATATATATATACACACACACACACACACACACACACACACACACATACATATATACATACATATGTATGTATGTATGTATGTGTGTGTATATATATGTTTAGATGTATGTATGTGTATGTATGCATGTATGTATGTATGTATGTATATGTTTACCTGCAAGGGCAGCATGAAGAGTGTATACACACACACACACACACACACACACACACACACACATATATATATATATATATGTATGTATGTATGTATGTATGTATGTATGTATATGTTTACCTGCAAGGGCAGCACGAAGAGGTTCTCTCTGGGAGTTTCTTATATGCAGAACCAGACTTTGATCGCTGTCGATATTGAGATCTTCCACTGCCATCACCATAGCTACAAGCTGTTCTTTACCAATACGAGAAGTATTGTCCACAATGGCACCGATACTGCCCTTAACAGGGTTGTTTTCTACATCAGTAGCAGCTTCATTCGTTGTTAATATGAATATCAGCACCAAGAGCAAGAAGGAGCCGAAACTAAGTTTCATATTCTCTCTCTGGAGAAGGAGGTCAAGTATATAATGGTCGGCATTCAGCTTCTATTTATATACAAACAATTAGAAAGGATCTTAACCGTTTCTTTTGCTCTGAAATTTACGATCATTTTTAATTCTATGCTCATTATACAATTTCTTCAGTCAAAGTCAGTTCCACGAAGCGATACTAAAATTTCCTAGAAATGTGTATGCAGATACTCCTGAATCTTTGAGTCTTTATATTAAACATAGAGTTAAATTTGAATCTCTAGAATCCATGTTCCTTATTTACTCGTTCAAAAAATGACTAGAATGTGACTTTTTCTTTCAGGATTACTTTGACCGAGCCAACATGAGAATTGTTTTTCCTATGTGTGAAAAATCCAAGTTCTAACAAGAATTTTATGTCCCTTTGACTCGTGAATTAAATATCATTTTAAGAAACGAGAGTAAAAGATAATTGTATTTACATATATATATATATTAATCTAAGGAAAGTATGAAAGTATGTTTGATAAGTTTTTTTTAAAAATAAAACTCCATCTTTCAACTTTTAAAAAATTAAATACTAATCTAATAATTAAAATTAATAATTAAACTTAACATGATCTTTATAAAATTATTTATGTTTTCATGTGAAGATTAATAGATTTTGATTAAAATTTATGTTAGAAATAATAAAATAAAAAAAAAAAAGATAGATAACACATGGTCACAAAAATTGAATTTTATGATAAAAAAATGGTCAACTACTAAATATTAATAGTCATAAAAAATATTTTCATCCTTTTTATATAAAAATTGAAAATAATAAAATAAATTTTATAAAATTATTAAATAATATTAAAAAATTAAATGGTTTCGTGTAACTTATAAGCATGCATTACTATTAAGATGAGAAATCCTGGGAAAGTGAATTAAACTCCTAACAAAATACCCAGAGCAATAGCAAAAGTAGTTGACTTCAAGGACTTTAATTAATATTATGCATGGATGAGCCTCAGTCTCCTACTATATTAATTATTAAGTTCGGAGAAATTACAGGCCATGGAAAATGGAGACTGGTCTTCAGTTTCACCGAGTAAATTAATTTTTGAAGAAACAGAATCTTGTTGCTTCTAGGTGGGGATTTAGAACTGCAATGAATTTGAATCAAACCATGTTCTATTTTGACCAACTTGACCTTATTCGCCTTCAACTAATGAGGAGACAAACCCTATTCTTCGAATAATTAATATCGTCAGTGACTCAGTTTGGAAGACGTTAGTTGTAGTCAAGTCAGTTAACAATAAAGTAAAAGGGTCATTGTTCTTCTATACGCAATGAATTCCTAGTATTCTTAAGGCTTAAGCTAGAACTAATTTGGTTTGGCATCGTCAATTCCCATATTAGGTGTTTCCACTTCCATCTGTCTATGATTTTCAGATTTTCCACAGCGCCAACTCTAGGAAAAATCCATCTGTTCTCTATTTCTCGTAGCTTACCACTTTCAGATACCTTGAGCAGTGGAGATCCCCTGGAAATGCCTGAATCATAATCAATAGAATGTTAAAAAATCTTCAAGTCATCAGCTTGATGGTTATATATGATTTACCTCCGGCCTAAGGACAAATACTTAATGGTTGTCACATACTTAGCAAATTTTTCTCTTTCAACCCTGTCAACGTGATTCTTGAATAATCAATCACCCCTTATATTATTCCCCATTAAACCCCACTTTAAGAGGCGGTTTTCAAATTTGAGATTATGTGTCTTTTAAATTTTACTGGACTAATAAATTTCTGTGACTGAAAAGTAATATATTCTGTTGGTAGTGACACAGTGCGAAGAAGAGGTGAAAAAACAATGACAACAGTAATCTTCAATAGGAATTTAATATTATCTTTAGATAAAACTAGAAACATACACCAAAAACCTTCAAAATTAAATAATCTTGGCAAAAAGAAGAAATTTTACAAAACAAAAGAAATTTCCATCAAAATAGATTAATTTTGGATATAATAACTCTTTGTTTTAAACTCTAAACCTATTTTGTGATTAGACAAGAATAATGAGTCAATAATTTATACTTGATATTTTAACTCAATTTAACCACATATCAATTTCAATTAGAGTAGGTGATCAAAATTGATTAGAGCCCCAAAACCCAAAATCTTTCTACCTAATTTCATCTTTTTTCTTCAAACTATTCATATTCTTCTTCCTTTCTAAGGATTTATTTCAGTAATATTCTATTTGGGTTTGAGATATCATGTGGGCATTATATAGATTATCCTTACGCAACTATGTGACTGGTCATCCCAACTAAAGAATAACAAAATTTAAGCTTATCTTTTGCCAAAACATTTGTTGACATGCTAGAACAATTATCGCAAAACATTTGTTGATATATTAGAACAATTGTCATTTGTATAAATCTTTTGAAGTTTAACAAACCTACTATTCAGAACATGTCTTACTTAATAATATCTTATATTTATATATTTGATATAAAATATGAAATTTTTAGTCATTTTAAATATACGATATCATCCATCAATAGAATGACAAGTAATATACATAATTTTTTAATAGATGATATTTTCATAAATAAAAACACGTTATAAGATGTTTTTCAAAGACGTACATAAAGTTGTACAGTTATTAGTATCTTTAACTTTGTAGTTTGAATAAGTCTACAAATTTCTAAAAACATATAATAATTCATTCTAAATTTTATAAAATCATAACAAAACGATTTTATTTCGAATTTATTCTGGACATTATCTAAGTTTTGCATTATTATTTAAGAAAATTACATCTCTCTTTTAAGTTTTTTAGAACTGGAAATTTAAAATAGACAAAAAGGGGGCCTAAGATAGAACTTCAATGTCGCAGATTCCAATATTAGTTTTTCCGTCTTCAATCTTTCTATTACTATCCTCAATGCCAACTATTCGATGGTGCCTCCACTGATTCATTACAACAAACATGAGTTTCCGAATTGCTTTGTGCAGAATGCCATGACGGTCAGACTGACTTGTCTTCCACTTGCAATGAGTGACATATATTATCAGAGCAAATGTTGATGTTGCTCCTGTTAACGCAAAGAGTGAGAAAAAACTTCTGACACTCAGACTTAAAATTTCATCATTTGAATCCACTTCCATACAATGGTCAGATCCCAGCACTCTCTTCTCTATGTTCCGTAGCTTCCCATTTTCAGAGACATTCAGAAGACCTTCAGTTATGCTAGGAAGCAGCTGCGATCCCCTCGGAAACGCCTGCATCAACAACTAATTAGCTTCCATATCATAAATAAGTGAAAATGCACTTGTGTCATGAAATCCCTACTCACAAATCCATATCCTCCGACTTTGTAAGTAGGACCAGCAATGGTGAAGCGTTTGCAATATCTTGCAAGGAATAAGTTGGCCACAGGAGCTTCAAGAAATATAGCTGCTATATCTCCATTTTTAAGGGCTCTAGCATAAGCATCAGGAGAAGTGTATCCCTTCATGTTTTTGGGCTTGTAGTGCAACACATCCGCCAAATATTTCGAAACGCATGAGGCATTAGAGTGACCAACTATTGCATTGTTTTTCTGCAGTGTTTCAACGTTTGATATCATTGGTTCAAGCTTGTGTTCGGTGAGTATGCTGGCCAGGTTCGCTGTGTAAGTGTGCGTAATGACTAATGCCACGAATAGCCAAATCACCATTATCATGCGCGATAAATTGCTATGAAGTATGCTCCCTTTAATTAACAAATCAAATTATTAGGAGATAACCTAAACCTGAACCCGGCTAGCTAAAAGGGTTATTAAATTAATTACCTTGAACGGAGACGAGAGTAATGAAGGAAAAACAAAGCAAGCTTCCTGTCTGATTCAGAGGTGATTTTGGAGGCTCGGAGCAGTGATTTCGCTCTATTAACCATACCACAAAACCATTGTAGATAGTTATGGTAGCAGTTAGGATCCATAAGGCTTTTGTGAATGGCTTTATGAATAACCATTCTTTGTGGTATGGTTTTGTTTGAAGAGGGACAACCATTACCAATCCTGATTCTGCATATGGTGGTGTGAATTCTGCATACTTGTATCGCGTGGCAGTAATGGCTATATCGCCCAGTGCAGCATCAAAATTCTGCTTCCATTCAAAGAAAATTTAACGAAATTTCAAAATTGGACAGGGAGGAAATGAAAGGAATTAGAGTAAGCAGATCTCGCACCTTGAGGTGAATTTGCCTCACTAATTATGTGTACGTGTCATTGAAGGGATAGAATTTGTATGGTAAATCAAACGGCAACTCATCCACAATTTCTCTGAAAAGTTCAATTGCGATTCCTGAAAATGTAGTTTCATTTTTCAGGGGATCATCTTGGACGGTCACATACTGCTTGAATAAGGATCTGGTGGGCACGCCAACTCTCAGAGTTGTGGGTAGAGTCCATCCTTTCGGAGTTTTATAAGTTCCTCCTGGCCAAAACACTTGGCCTAATCCTTTCATTGAAAAATTATGAATAGCACCATGATCAATGGTCTCCTGGAAACCAAATTCGTTCGACCAGAATCCAAGTTCTTTAAAACTTCTTTCTCTCACATTCACGATCTGAAAAATAGGAGCAGGAGCTGCGGTCTGGTTGATAAATCGAACCTCTCCGGTTAATTTATGAAAATCACTGAGCAAAATCTTCTCCAGTAACTCTATCCTCCTGTTCTTACTTTCCTTCGTTGCTTTACACACAGCCCACACAGCATCATAAGCCTGCAAAGCGTGAAGTCCAGGCCTTGAATTCTCTTCTTCAGGATATATAAATGGTAAACCTTTTCCGAAATCTCTCAAAGAAATCATTGAAATGAGAACCATTTTCAGGGAAGTACCTCTTGACTCCTAAAATTCCTTGGATTGAAGCGAGGAAGGCATCAAAGGAATGGAGAAGGCTTGTAAAAGGATCCGTAGTGATCCATACGTACCCCTCTTCCATCATGTTCATCTTCTTCGCGGTTTCGAAAAGACTCACAGCCACAGGCACTGACAAATGGACCACAAAGACTCTACATTGACCTTCTTGAAGTCGACTAAGCTCTTTAGATAATGTAGAAGAAGCAGAAGGAGGCAAAGCAATGAAATCTACAATTTCTAATCCTTTTTGTTTCAAGGCATCTGATAGGCGAGGTATGACTCCTGTAGCTGAAGAGTCAATGTCCTCATATATTACTGTGACACGTGTCCACTCCCAGGACTCAACAATTGCTGCTATGGCATGCATTTGTGCATACAGGTTCGGCGAAGCAGCAAGCAGAAAGGGCCACATCGCCGATGAAAATCCTGGAGTTGAGTCGGCAAGCGACAGAAGCGGGATGTATTTTTCATTACAGACTTGAGCTACAACTGAAACCTCTTCCCATTTCTGTGGTCCGACGATAGCTTGTACGTTTTGCACACTGATAAGATCCATAGCTGCAATGATAAATTTATAAGTTGAATTAAATCCACTGCAACTCAAGGTTGAGTTGATCAAATCAAAGTCACTCTCAAGCTTGCATCTTTACAGTAATCAACTTGAACTTAATGACTGATGAGATATATCAGAGGATCATATATATAGATGTGTGTGTGTGTGTTTACCTGCAAGAGCTGAAGTACAGGTTCTCCCTGGGAGTTCCTTATGTGGAGAACCAGAGTCTGATTGGTGTGGTTATTGAAGTCCCGCACTGCCATCTCCATAGCCGCTTGCTCTTCTTTACCAATACGAGAACTGTTATTAGCAATGGCACCAATAACACCCTTCACACGGATAGCAGTGTGAGCGTTTCCATTAATATTAGCTGCTGCCTTCGCTGGAAACATGTGTTAGAAAATTCTAACAGGACTATTATTAATTAATATTTTGATACATAAATATTGAGTAATTAAAATAGTTCAATAACAAATTATAAATAAGTTTAAAAGTAATCTATAAAATTGAGTTTATTATACTATACAGTTTATAATTTAAGTATACAATTAAATGTGGGTTTTGAATTATTAGATTTTGATAGAAAATTCAATAATTCTCTATAAATTAAGAAAATCTCTGTTCTAAAACTTAATTATTATTCACAATTTTTTTTATTGAAAACCGTCATTAAAGAGGTTTAAGAAGTAAAAGATCTGATCGTCAGATTTAGTACTTTTATTAACAAATTCAAAAAAATTTTAAGAATTCAAGAAGATAGTACAATCAGTTTTTTTTTATATCACTTTGATTCAATCCTGTTAATTAATATTGATTCAATATTTTATATTCTACACGTATTTAGAATTAAGATTTGATTGATGTTTATAACAATATGAACAGCAACAGCAAGGAAAAGAACGAGACAACATGAAGAATATTCATCGTGCACAGAAGCACAGGAGAGAATCTTCTCATGATTTTTTACTATTTTCAGGCAAATGAATATCATCTATATACATACATATATCTATCTTCGATCAAGACTGCCCTTTTGAAAGACATGTCATATTCACTATATTTAATCAGTCAAATAACGCCTCGAATTTCCTTGCGTGCTTAGACCGGTAAACGTGTTAAGACTTTGCACAAGTTGCTACTATAAGACGGAAATTGGCCACAAAATTTCCTCTGCATCTCTAACTTGCAGCTTTCTTACAAATTTTCCAGAGAATTATCATAACATTAGACTTTGAACTTATTATTTTCCCTGAGAGGTCAATAAAACCCAGTTGATTTTTCTTCTAAATTTTCCAGGGAGAATGATTAATTTCCATTCGAAATATTATAAAACCACAAGTTTTCACCCTTAGAATAAAAAAACAGTAAATTTTACTTTTGTCAGGTACAGTAAACTTCATTACATTTTAGGATTCCTCTTCACCTTCCTCTTCATCATCCTGCTCTACTGCTCTTAAGCCTCGTCTTTTCATATCTCAAACATGAATCAATTGTTGAATGATTTGAATTTGGAAAATTTAATTCCTTTTACCCCATATTTACTTGTGAAGAAAACATTGAAATTCGTTGAACCATTTTAGTTTATGATAACTGAAATTTGTTTTACTATTTTCTGTGCTATGGTCGATAACACCACCACTATCTTTGCAATTATCAATAATAATAATATCACCATCACTTTCTACTTCTACTGACAGCACCATTGTTACAATATCTATGAAACAAACCATCACCACCTTCGGTCCACTTCGACTCAAATCAATAATCTATTAAAACATTGTAATCACACATCGAATTGGCTCCAAATTCAATTTCATTTTTTCTCAATTTGCAATAGGTGGACTCATAATCCCTCTATTCAAAATCTTAATTTGTCTATTCTCATTTAGAGATTTAGGAGTATCTTTGGTTAATCTCTATAATGTAAGTAGCAATTGAGCTGGTTCTAGCGGAAATGGTGTTAAGTTGGTTAAGAAGACATCAAGTGAAGGAAGAAGAACAGCGAGAGGAAAAAATAGAAGGAAGAAGAAAGAATGATAATGGTGGTGGGTAGGCTAAGCAATGTCCAGTGAGAGAAAAAGAAGAACAGAAAAAAGAGAAGAATAGAGAATTAGAGAAATTTTTTTGTAATTTTTAAATTATAATTAATATTTAAAATTTAATAAATAAAATTACTTAAATACTTTTTATCAATTGAAGTTGGCAAAAAAAAAAAAAAAAATCGATAAAAGGTGAAAGTTTATCATTTTTCAACTTTAAATACAGAAAATTTGTGGTTTTGACATATTGAAGAAGGGAAATATCATTCTCCCAATTTCATATTACCAAATTCAAGTACATTTGAATTTGTCTAAAACTTGAATGACTTTGAATGTTGAAGTCTTGGAGTTACTTCGATATGAAAAGAAATGTTGATTTATTTGTTTCCATAATTTCAAAATTATTATGGTTTGGTGTGCAGTTATACTAATCTTTCAAAGAAGAAAATTCTACCTTGAGGAGTTTTGTTTGGATTTATTAAAATTTTATATTAATTTCAAAACAATATTAAATATATATTTCTTTAAAAGAAAAAAGAAAAGAAATAGTTACCTTGCTTACCTTTTTATACTCCAGCTTAAAATTTTTATTAAATTTTATATTCTTTATGTGTCACAACTTCTTAAAACAGTAAAAACATAGTACTATGTTAATACAAAAATCATAACTCATTAAATAATAAAAGAGTCTATCCTTTTACTGAATTAATGATTGGTATTTATATTGTTTTAAAATTTGATAATTAATAAAATATAATTATTAATTTTTATTTTAAATTTGAGTTTGTATTCGTATTTGGTTTGTATAGTTCGTATTCGAATTTATGTTTGAGTTTGAATAATTTTTTTTAAACTTGTTCAAATTAAACTGAAAAATAAATCTAAATATATTTGATTTAATTTTAACCCTAGTTTTAAGCATTGGAACCTTAAATCAATAGGCGAAAACACTATATTTATTCAATGTTTACTAAAATGATGAAATTGTTTCTATTAAATATAAAAAATTAATTTTTTACCTCTATGTTAAAATCAATTGTTAATTTTAACATTCAAATAGTACTTATATCATTTTATCTAAATATTATGATAGAAATATATTTGAGGAATAAATGTCATTTTTTTTCAAAGAATAAATAAGTAATTTAATTTTTTATTTAAAAAGTATCATATTCATTCATATATTTTAAAATATTTTGTAATATCAATAGTTTGTAATACAATATTTACACTTCAAACATTTTTTTTTTTAAATTTCAAAAAAACCCTCTTAAAATTTTAGAAAATACCTCAATTTTTTTTAAATTTAAAAAACCCCTAAAATTTTTAAAATTATACATTTACCCTAAACATATATTTTACTCAAATATTACGATAAAAATGTATTTAGGATATAAACATTGTTTTTTTTTAACTTATAGAGGTAATAAATAATTTTTTATCTTATTTTGAAAATTATCATAGACACTTATATATTTTGAAAATAGATTATAACCTTAATAATTTATAATAAGATATTTATATTCTCTAACTTATTGTATTTTTAGGTGTAATCTTCATTTTTTAAATTATTGAGGGACATAATAAAACTTAAAACTTTTTATAAACATCCCAATTTTTTTAAATTTTAAAAAATACCCTAAACTTTTTTAAATTTTGAAAACTTTATAAAGTTTAAAAATATTATAATTTAATCCAAATGTATAATTATTTATCATTAAAGCCTATATATATTTATAGTAATAAAAAATTTATTATTAATTTTGATTAATTTAAATTAAAATAAAAATATTTAATACAATTTTATAAATAAAATATTATTTAATTTAAAAACTTTTTTATCTTTTCAATAATTTAATAAAAATTTTAACATACTATTAAAAATTTAGTTTTTTTCAAATGATAGGATTTTATTATTTCAATAAATATTGGAAGGGAATATATCTTTTGGCCAAATCAATGTTATTAGTGCTTCATCTACAATCACATTCTAGTTTTAATTGTTTATCCTGATCAATATGGATGATTGAAATTATTTAATTGTGTGGAGATTGATGAAGAAGAAGAAAAATAAGTCACTTAGAATTTCGAAGAGCTCGCATTAAATACTGCGATCAAAATCTGTTGACCCTGTCAAGAAGGAGGGGCCACGAAGATGAAGAATATTCATATATTCCATCTGCAGAAACTCATCTTATTTTCTTTCTCATCTCTGGCTTTTCTCGCTCTCTTTTTCTCTCACATTCGGGACTTTTATACGTAAAACTTAGTTTCTCTATTTTACAACCTGTCTAATTATCGTCTATCAAGTTAAGAGCCTCGCCTGAGTAAGCTCATGGAACAATAATATTACCAGGACCTTCGATATCGCTCACTTTTCGACGGAACCACTTCTTCTTCTGTCCCCAGTGTGCAGTGACGGCTGACATAAGTCCCCAAATGATTTTGTTTCCGAAAATGGGTTCCTCAAGTTTGGAATATAAATGAACAACATAAACTGCAAGAGCAACTGTTGATGTGACTGCTGTTAACGTGAAGAGTACCCAATAACTAGTTGCACTAATTGTGGGAAAATCTTCATTTGATTCCATCGTCTCGTTGTTCTGTGTCGTAAGCATCGTCTTCTCCAATTCTCGTAGCTTCCCACTTTCAGATACATTTAGAAGCGCTTTGTTCATGTCAGAAACCAATGGAGAGCCCTTTGGGAAAGCCTGAGCCATCATAAGAATTTTTATAAATCATATATATAATAAACATTTATTTTTAATAGATTTTATTAGAAGTTGAAGAAGGAATTAACTTACGAATCCGAATCCTCCAAATTTGTAGGTCGGTCCAGCTGCAATGAACTCCTTGCTGTACTTTGCAGTAAATATTTTGGCTATCGGAACTTCGAGAAAGATGGCTTCTATTTCTTTGCTTCTAAGGGCCTGAGCATAGTGTTCCGACGAAGAATAATTTTTTATGTTATTGGCGTTGAATTTTAGAACTTGAACCAAATATTGTTCAAGGTAAGATCCCCTGCAATATCCGATCATGGCATTGCTTTTCTGCAGTGACTGAATATCTGTAAAAGTGGGTTTGAGCCCCTGCACTGTGAGGATGCTGGTCAAATTAGCCGTGTAAGTTCGTGTAATGACTAGAGCCACGAACAACCAAACCACCATTGCCATCCTGGATAGACTGCTATGCAACTTTTCAGCTTCAAAAGAGGACAGGAATTACAAGTTAGATGCAATCTTAGAGTGGGAATGATCGAATTGAGGGAAGATCGACTTACCATGAAGAGAAAAAAGTGTTGAGAAGGACAACCAAATCAAGGTGGTGATTTGATTGAGAACTGAGCCTTTTAGTTTGGAGCAATGATTCCGCTCAATTAACCACAACACAAATCCATTATAAAGAGTTACAGCAACAGTTAAACCCCACATAGCTTTTGTGAAAGGCTTCATGAATAGCCATGTTTTATTGCAGGCCTGTGATTGCGCGGGAACCACCATCACCAATCCTGGTTCCGTGTAGGGATGTGTAAACTCTGCATATCGGAGTCGGCTCGACAAAATTGTTACATCACCAACTAAAGCATCCAATGTCTGCACACAGAAAATTGGATTTTATTTTTCTCTTATATCAAAAAAAAAAAAAACTTACAAACAAGATATTTAGTTTGTAAAAAGTCTTCACCTTATTGTGAATTTGCTGCACTAAAGCATTATACTTGCCATCAACCGGGATAAATTCGTATTCAAGGTGATATGGTAAAGTGCGAACTGTTTCTCTGAAGAGATCAATCGCATATCCTCCGAATATGTAACTGTTTTCTTCAGGATTCCGGACCACGCTCAGAAATTCCTTGAAAGTTGTTACATTTGGCACACCGATTTTCAGAGGCTTTGCTTTGGTTGGAATAGCCCATCCTCTTGGAGTTGACCAAGGTTCACCTGGCCAAATTACACGTTTCAGACTCTTCATAGAAGAATTATATGTAGCTCTTTCGTCTAAAGTAGCTAAGAATCCAATTCCATCGTCTGACTCCGACCAGAAGCCAAGTGTTCTGTAACCCCGTCCAAGCACATTGATGATCCGAAATACGTTCCCTGGAGCCAATTTTTTATCAATGAATTGAATCTCTCCCCCTAGTCCATTAAATTTACTGTGCAAAATTGTATCCAATAACTTTTGTCCCCTAGCCTTGTTATTCTTGCTCATTGCTTGACACACTGTCCAAACAGCATCATAGGCCTGTACTGCATAAATAGAAGTTTCACTTCTGTCCTCTTCTGGATATTCCAAGCTGAAATTTGCCCAGAATCTCATATTAAAATCCTTATAGAGCTCACTGTTGCTGGGGAAGTAGCTCTGGACTCCTTTTATTCCTTGCATTGAGGAAATACTTGTCGCTTTAATGGAATCGACAAGATTCGTAAAGGCGGCTGTAGTGATCCATACATAATCCTTTGTCATCATCTCCATTTCATTGGCCTTTTCGAATAGACGTAGGGCCAATGAAAACGATAAATCAGCCACAAGGACTCGGCATTGCCCTCTTTTGATCATCTCAAGCTGTTCAGACAAGGAAGAAGAATCAAAAGGTGGGAGGGCCACAAGATTGATGATTTCAACATCTGCTTCCCGGAAGGCGTCATAGAGATGAGGCATCACTAATCCAGCGGTTGAAGATCCAGTATCTTCACATAAAACTGTGACCTGGTGCCATTCCCATGACTTAACCATGGCTACTATGGCTTTTATTTGTTTGTGCTGGCTAGGTGCGGTTTGAACGAGAAAAGGCCATCGCTCTAATGCCCACTGTGGAATTGACTCAGCTAATGAAAGAATCGGTATTTGAGCTTGGCTACCAATATTTGCAACCATTACTGTTTCTTCCCAAGTCTGTGGACCTAAAATGGCGTCAACTTTTTGTGTCTCAATAAGATCTTTGGCTGCAGTTGAAGGAATATCTCAATCAGTTAAAGAAAAACTACAATTTAAACAAGAGCTGACATCACAAACCTGCAAAAGCTGCATAAACAGGATCTTTTTGAGAGTTCATTATGAGGAGATGAAAACTTTGATTCGTCTTCTCATGGAAATCCTTCACAGCCATCTCCATGGCTATTTTTTCTTCTTTACCAATGCGAGAATCTAGATCGACAATTGTACCGACACAGCCGGCATGGTCCATTTCCCTTGCGTTTATGCAGCTTCCAATAGCTGTTGCTTTCAGTGAAAATAACAAAAGTAGGGGAAAGCAAAACAAGTGAAAAGAAGAAGTATTCATCATAAATGAATAGAAGTTTATTGAACCAAATCAATCCTTTCTCGCTTTATACATATGTATAGACTTCACCAGAGAAATGATTAGCAGAAAGTCTTGCGTAAGATTGGAGTTTAAAGTTTGGGGTTTGCCAAGCTCTCTAGAGACCTGGACAACACGGGTTGGGGTTAGACTAATTACAGTCATGCAGCGAATAATGTCCTTTCTTTCTTTCCTATCGATGCAAATTCCAAAAGGAAGACTTTGAAAGGTTCGTAGAAATCATTTTCCAATAAAAAAACTAATTAATAATTAATATTCAATCAATCCTTAGTTATTGAAACAGATGTTTGTTCCTTTCAATTTCATCTACAGGCAAGTACCCAGAATATAGAGAAAAAAAATTAATTCGAAGTTAATTTACAGAAGACTCGGCCACTCAGCGGACTTATTCAAACCTAGAGAAATGACAAAATCTTCAACTCCTATTGTGCGCGAAATATTGAATCTTTTTTTTTTTTCTTCTTAAGTGGCCTCAGATTCTAGAACGAATTAATCTTGTAACGTGTATATGTCTGCTGATCGAAGAATTCGTAAAGAACAAACGTAAGTACAGCAAAATCTTCAAACAATTGAAATTTATAGAAGCTAGACCTGTTCAGTGTTGTCTGTACACGAAGAAAAGCTAGAAGCAGCCATCCAATCTTCCTATGTTCTTTCTCTTTGGTCAATGAACAATGGTACTGCAATATTATAAATCTGAGAAGTTGTTAAACTGTAACTTAATTAATAGGACGATGAGAAATGGGAAGTATATGTTTTGTAATCAAGAAAATTATATTGGAAGACTGTCACAAAATGAGAACGACTAAAATGAAAGGGCACCCACGCCTTCGGTGTTAGAAGGTTGAAGATGCTTAATTACTTTAGTTGTTATTTAGCTTAGGAGTGGTTAGCTAAGTTGGTAAAAATGTGTGATGATCCTTGAATTCTTGTGCCCCTCACTGTTTTGTGTTTGGGCTGCCTTAAGTCATTTAATATCCCTTGTACCATTTTGCATATAAGAAGTTTGTAAACTCCTACTTTCGTATGAAGAGAAATAATTTTTGTATCAAATTTATCTTCAGCTCTAAGTTTCCTTTTTCAAGCTCTAATGTTCATATTTTTCTGCTTCTTCTCCTTCTGCATTATTTATCAATAAACAGCAGAACTTTAGATTCTGCCGCAGCTCCTTGGACAAGAAGCAACATTTCTTCATCACTTCAAGCATAAAGGTCTGAAGTGTTGACATGTTTTCTAACATGGTATCAGAGCATTTGAGTTCTTAAGGGACCTAACAGCTTCAGAACAGATGGCTTCCTCAGCTTTGTTGAATGCTTCTTCTTCTTCTTCTTCCTCATCATCCACACCTGTATACAATGGAGAGAATTACCATGCCTGGGCTGTCAAAATGAAAATATTTATGAAAGGCTTAGGATTATGGCAATATGTTGAGGAGGAGAAGGAAGTACCTCTCTTGGGGCCTAATCCTACCTTGAATCAAATAAGATTGCATGAGGAGGAATTGACCAAAGCTCCGAGAGCATTGTCCATATTGCATCAAGGAGTGACAGAGGTTGTCTTCTCCAAGATTATGACTTGCGAAACAGCCAAAGCAGCCTGGGAAAGGTTGAAAGAAGACTCTCTAGGCAGTGAAAGGTCAAGACAAATGAATGTCTTGAACCTTAGGAGAGAGTTTGAAATGCTGAAAATGAAGGAAGAAGAAAGCATTAGAGAATATGCTGACAGAATCATGCGAGTGGTGAATCAAATTAGGTTGATGGGAGAGACTCTTACTGATCAAAGAATAGTTGAAAAGGTCTTAGTCAGCATTCCAGAGAGATATGAAGCAAAGATCTCTTCACTGGAAGATTCTAAGATTTTTTCAGAGCTCTCACTGCAGGAAGTTATCAATGCCTTGAAGGCACAAGATCAAAGAAGGTTTTTGCGGCAAGAAGAGTTAACTGAAGGTGCCTTAATTGTGAAGCATAGTGACAAAAGAATAGGTTACTCTACCAATAAGAAAAATGTGGTCGAGAAGAAGGAAGAGAGAAAAGAAGAAAAAAGGGAGAAAACCAAGGTATCAAGTGACAAGAACGGAAAGTTTATCTCCTGTCCTTATTGCAAGAAAAAAAGACATGCTCCAAACTTTTGCTGGTTCAGACCAAATGTTAAATGCAGATCATGTAATCAAATGGGGCACATTGAAAAAGTGTGCAAAAACAAAAGCTTAAACCAAGTTCATCCTGCTCAGAAAATTCAAGAAGGTCCTGATGAAAATTTGTTTGTGGCTACTTATTATGCAACTTTGGGAAATCATGATGCTTGGCTAATAGATAGTGGATGCTCAAATCATATGACTTATGATGCTTGTTTATTCTCCAACCTGGATGAATCCTACAGATCCAAAGTTAAGATAGGAAATGGTGAATTTTTGGAAGTGAAAGGCAGAGGTTTAGCCATGGTCAACACTGCTACAGGTAAGAAACTTATTGAGAATGTGCTTTATGTTCCTAATATTAGCTATAACCTACTGAGTGTTGGACAAATGATGGAAAAAGGTTACTCTCTACATTTCCTTAACAAAGCATGCACTATATATGACCAAGTAGGAACCAAAGTTATGGTAGTCAGCATGAAGGACAAACATTTCGAAATTGACTTAGAAAAACCAATTGCTAATGTTGCTCAAATGACTGAAAAAAAATCTAGTCTTTGGCACAAAAGACTAGGTCATATTAGCCACAAAACATGACCTAAAATCAGTCCAAGGCATATCTGAATTTTTTGAGACAAATGGTGTTTGTAAGGCATGTCAACTTGGTAAGCAAACAAAACTTCCTTTTCCCAACAGTAACAACAGAGCAATAGAAAAATTACAGCTAATGATTCAGACTTATGTGGACCTATGAATGAACCCTCACTCAATGGGAGTAAATACCTCTTATTATTCATAGATGATTACTCTAGATTTTGTTGGCCTTACTTTCTCAAGCAAAAGTCTGAAACTTTTAATGTATTTAAGAGATTCAAAGCTGAAGTTGAGAAGCAAACTGGCTGTAAAATCAAAGCCCTCAGGTCAGATAATGGATCAGAATATTCTTCAAAAGAGTTTGCCAATTTCTACAGTTCTGAAGGATTGATTCATCAGTTGACTTATGCATACACTCCACAGTAAAATGGAGTGAGTGAAAGAAAGAATAGGTCAATTATGGAGATGGCAAGAAGTCTAATGTTTGAAAAGCAAATGCCTAAGCTCTTTTGGGCAGAAGCAGCAAATACTTCAGCCTATATACTCAACTTATTACCCACTAAAGTGTTGAATTATGCCTCTCCATATGAATTATGGTATGGTTGTAAGCCTACTGTCACTCATCTCAGAATCTTTGGGTGTATCTGCTATGTGCATGTGCTATCTGAAAAAAAAAAGTAAATTGGATGCTAGAGCTGAAGCAGGAGTTTTCCTATGATACAGCAACATCACCAAGGGTTATAGGATTTATAACCGTTGTACCAAAAAAATAATGGTAAGCAGGAATGTTGTTTTTGATGAAGCTGCTGCATGGAAATGGGAAAGGGAAAATTCAGGTAACTCTTATGATTTTACCAATATACATGAAAGTGATTCACTGCTGGATGATCATGTTGAAGAAAATGAAAATGAAGAAGGAACCCCCACTGCTAGAATTAGGACCTTAGAAGATATTTACAGCAGGTGCACCTTAGTGCTCAAAGAACCTGATTCATATGAAGATGCTACCTGCTATAAAGAATGGAGGACTGCAATGGAAGAAGAAATGAACATGATCAACAAAAATGCTACCTGGAGGTTAGTAAAACGGCCTAAAAATCATAAAATAATTGGTGTCAAGTGGATATACAGAACAAAGCTTAATTCTGATGGTTCTGTAAACAAATTCAAAGCAAGATTAGTTGCTAAAGGGTACTTGCAGAAACCAGGAATTGATTTTTCAGAAACATTTACACCTGTGGCAAGGCATGATACAGTTAGACTTCTTATTGATGTCTTAACCATGTTAGGTTGGAAAATCTACCACTTGGATTTTAAGTCAGCTTTCTTAAATGGAATACTTGAAGAAGAAATTTATGTGGATCAGCCTAAAGGGTTTATGGTGAAGGGAAAAGAAGACTATGTATACAAACTAGACAAAGCTTTATATGACCTAAAACAAGCTCCAAAGGCCTGGTATAGCAGAATTCATACTTACTGTTGCACCAAGGCTTTGTATGCAGTCCAAATGAGCCTACTTTGTATGTTAAAAAGGCTGGAAATGAAGCTACATTAATCATCTCATTGTATGTAGATGATATCTTAGTTATAGGAGGAGACATTGGCTTAATTGCTAATTTTAAGTCCAGCCTGCAGGAAGAGTTTGAATTATCTGATCTTAGAGAGATGAAGTACTTCCTTGGCTTGGAAATTGATCAACAACTAAATGGCATTTTTCTATCACAAAAGAAATATGCTATGGATCTCTTGAAAAAGTTTCAAATGGAGGATTGCAAAGAGGTTTCTACTCCTCTGGCAGTACGTAATATATTATCCAAGGATGATTCAGAAAGAGAAGTGAATGTTGGTGCTTACAGAAAACTTATTGGTTGTTTGCTTTATTTATTCTCCAGCAGACCAGATATAATGTTTGCCACTTCTCTCTTGTCTAGATTTATGCAATCTCCATGCAAAAGTCATTTCCAAGCTGCCAAAAGAATACTAAGATATATCAAAGGAACACTGAACCATGGGCTGTGGTTTTCTAACTCAGGAAACTCAAATTTGATTGCTTATTTAGATAGTGATTGGGCTGGAAGCTTAGATGACTGCAAAAGCACCTCAGGATATTGTTTTTCTTTTGGGAGTGTTGTCTTCTGTTGGAGCTCCAAGAAGCAAGAAGTAGTGGCACAATCTTCTGCTGAGGCAGAATACATAGTTACTGCCAGCACAACCAATCAGGCAATATGGCTTCAGAAAATACTTTCAGATTTAAGTTTGATGCAGAATGAAAGTATCACTATATACATTGATAATAAGTCTGCAATAGCTATCTCCCAAAATCCAATACAACATGGCCGGACAAAGCATATAAAGGTCAAGTACCATGCCATCCGAGAAGCTGTGAAAGATGGAGAAATTAAGCTGCTGCACTGCTGTTCTAAAGATCAATTAGCTGATATTTTCACTAAAGCCCTTCCTAAACCTCAATTTCAGCATCTAAGATTGAAACTTGGTGTGACTACAGCAACTTCAAAGGAGGAGTGTTAGAAGGTTGAAGATGTTTAATTACTTTAGTTGTTATTTAGCTTAGGAGTGGTTAGCTAAATCGGTAAAAATGTGTGATGATCCTTGAATTCTTGTACTCCTCACTGTTTTGTGTATGGGCTGCCTTAAGTCATTTAATATCCCTTGTACCATTTTGCATATAAGAAGTTTGTAAACTCCTGTTTTCGTACGAAGAAGAATAATTTTTGTATCAAATTTATCTTCAGCTCTAAGTTTCCTTTTTCAAGCTCTAATGTTCATATTTTTCTGCTTCTTCTCCTTCTGCATTATTTATCAATAAACAGCAGAACTTTAGATTCAGCCGCAGCTCCCTGGACAAGAAGCAACATTTCTTCATCACTTCAAGCATAAAGGTCTGAAGTGTTGACATGTTTTCTAACATTCGGCCAGCTGAGCTAAGCCATAATGCGTCAGTTCTTGTCTATAATCGCACATGGCCACATAATTTTACTAATTTTGAGAGCCTTTTTTGTAAATTTTTTATATATGTAGCCATTAATCTAATGCACCTAATCCGATATGATACGAGTATTAAAATTCAACTTTGTATTACCAAACCCCACTAGTCTTAATCAAACAAGTCAGCACGAAATAAATGAGTTCTGAAATTATTAATTTAAGATTCATAATCATCAATATAATTGGCCCAAAACGTGAAATAATCCTCCAAGAGCATAGTTATGGATATTTTCAAACCTGTGTATCTCATTTTTCTTCTTCTTGCTCTGATAATCGTCATTGAGGTTGCAGGCCGCCCGACGCCATCCAGCTATGCAGAACTGGTTTCAGATGGCATCAAACGTGCTGATGATGATCATGAAGGCACAAAACAAGCTTCTTATTTACTTAATGACAAAGGATTGGATTCTGAAAATCAGGAATGCGAGCAAATGTATGGTTTCTTGCCGTGCTCGAATAATATTTTCGGGCACCTTTTTCTGATATTGGTTTATGAATATCTACTGTTTCACGGAGAATCATATTTGGCTGCTGGAGGGGAGCAAATTTTTAAGATTCTTGGCCCTGGTGTGTTCGGTGCTAGTGCATTTCACATCATCAGTGCCCTTCCTGAGGCATTGTTACTTCTTGGTATGGCATTTACATCTGCTTTTCCTTCTCTCCATCAATGTATAAATAATTTAGAAATCATAATATTACACATTAGATTCACCTCATTGTTTATCTTGATCGTATATATGAACTTGGGGAATATTAAATTTTTTTTAGACGTAACAGTAGATAATTTAAGAGTGATTAAGAGAGCACATATGATGATTTAATTCCAAGGTAAGATGTGATTTGTGCCTGATTATTAAGTTGCTTACAGATAAGCTGAAAAGATTTGTGTGGAATCAGTCAATATGGCTTGCAAATTAAGTCGTCTTAATTATCTAATGTCCAACGTGTGTGCCTTATCTAAATTTTGCTTACACGTTACTGGAAACTAATTAATTAACTAAATTAATCCCTTTCACAAATTAGAAACAATCCTTATCTAACTACATATTTTTTTTTCATCAATACTATTTCTCATATTTCTGCTCGGTGTGGTCTTTTCATTGAAGTTAAAGGAAAAAGTATATAGACTTCAATATCTATGAATGGGCAGAAATTCTACCAATATGTTTAGTTTCGGTATATATTCTGAGGTTAGAATATATATATATATATATATATATATATATATATATAGTGATAAACGCAAGAAAATGAATAATGCTAGAAACAATGTATTGAGTCCGTGTTCTGCAGACAGTCAAAACTGAGGGCATTTTTCTGTACGCAACTTAATAACATTGGACCATATAATCTATGCAATAGATATTTAGAAGTTTTTCTACCAGAAATTTTGGTCATTTGACTGTGACCTGAGAGTGTTTTTCTTATCTAGTTTTTTCAATCTGGTTTGTTTTTATAAGCTTCTCTTTCCATATGTACATGCAGTTACTTAGGGCCTTTCTTTAATTTTATGAATTCAGCCTCTTACTTTAACTAATTGACAAATCAGTGAGACTTGTATGTATTTTAATCAAAAGATAATAAAGGGCTCTCAAAGATAATGGTAATGCTTTATCATGAGGTGAAAACTTGTTGAAACTAAGCATGATTTAATGAATTCTACAGCATCTGAACTCCTAAGCAGTAAAGAGGTAGCTGAAGAATATGTTTACACTGGAGTTGGGTTGTTGGCTGGATCTTCAATATTGCAGCTCACTGTAATCTGGGGAACTTGTGTAATACTTGGCAGTCAAGTCCTTCACAGTGGTCATTCAGAGACTAATTATACCTCTCTCTCCAATGGACCAACCACAGAAAAATTTTCTTTTGACACACTCTCGTCAAAATTGACAGGTAATCTTCTCTCTTTCCCTTCATTCTAGCACAGAACTTCCATGTCCATCTTGTGGTCTAGAAAGAAAACTTCCCGTCCATCTTCTGGTCTAAGAAAGAAAGAGAAATGTGTAAAAGTTAATTATAAAATTACCCACGATTTTTGAAAAATATTATATCTCTCAATGTTTTTTATTTTTTTCTAATGATTAAATTGAAAGGTTCTGGTATAACTACTGATACGGAGACTAGCTACATTGCGAGGATTATGTTTTCCTCGGTGACACCATTTCTGCTCATTCAACTCCTGATGGTTATATCATCGTCATCTGGGCAACATGCAGTGATGTTGATTGATCTTGTTGTCACCGTCGTGTTCTTATTCTTGTACTTCTTTTATCAGGTACTAAACTCTTTGGATTCTCTTCTCATGTTGTAATATACTACTTTCATAAAACTTTTGACTTGTCAAGTTGTGTGCAGATTTTCCAGCCCTGGATTCAACAAAGAAGATTGGAGTACGTGAAGCATGAGCATTTAGTTTTAAGAATTTTAAGGCATGTGCAAATGCATGCTCTAAGACAAATCCTCACTGAAGATGGCGCACCGAATGTAGCTGCTATACGAAGGTAATCAAATCCCATCTAAATTAGATAATTAGATGTTCCTTGTGTGGCAAGTAACCGGAAGTTGATGAGTGCAGGCTTTTTGAAGAGATAGATCGTAACGGAGATGAAATCATTTCACCTTCAGAGCTAAGGGAGGTTCTTCTTGAAGTCAAGTTTAAAGGAATGCATATTGATAAGGAGAAAGCAGTAGCAGAAGTGATCAAAGAGTTTGACATTGATGGAAATCAGAAAATAACCAAAGATGAGTTTGTGAATGGGTTTACAAGGTGGCTTGATGAGGCAAAGAATGCAATGGATAAAAATTATTATTCACAAAAATCCTTAAGAGACATATACAGAGTAATATTATATATATTAACTCATGTATAGATCAAAATGTTTATGATAGTAATGTAAGATCTCGAATGTTTGACAGGTTTTCCAACCCTGGATTCAAAACAAAAGGAAAGAGCGTGAAATGAAGAAAAATCTGATATCAGAATTACTACAACATGTCCAAAACAATGCCATAGAAAGTCTTATGACAGAAGATGGCACACCTGATAAAGCTACTATAAGAAGGTTAATTAGACCATATTCAGCTTCAGTTTTCACATTCTTTTTTACTAATCCTCTGTTTGTTGCTCTCACGATAACATATTTTTTTTATGCAAAATAAAGGACAGGTTGTTTGAAAAAATTGATCATGAAGGAAAAAACTTCATTTCTCAACAAGAATTGAAAGAACTACTAGTCAATATCAAGTTTGGTAAGGTTCCTTTGAATGCAGACGAAGCTGTAGCCAAAGTAATAGAAGAACTTGACACAAGCGGAGACGGCGTGATAAATGAAGAAGAATTTGTCTCTGGAATCGTAAAATTATTCCATGCTACCCCATCTTTTAGTGAAGTTCCTTCAAAAAGCAAGACTCAAGATGACATCTACCAAGTAATCGTCTATTCTTTTCATTCTCTCTATACTAGCCGAATAATTATCGAACATGATTCAAATGGTTGTGCAGAAAACCTGGGAAGAAACAGACAAGCTGGTGGATGATGAAAAGAGTAATGGAGTAGCTGAAGATAAGTCATTATGGGCTTGGTTTAAAGCCATAATATACGTGGTTATTGGGATTGTTATGCTATCCGTTCTCGCTGAACCTCTGATTTACAGTGTTGAAAACTTCTCCAATTCTGCTGGCATACCAGCTTTCTTCATGTCATTCATTATAGTTCCTTTAGCAACCAATTTTAGAGCAGCAACTTCAGTAATCTCCGCCGCATGTCGAAAGAAACCACGGACTACTTCCCTGGCATTGTCTGAGGTTGGTGTTGTACCCTTTACTCTGCGCTTCAAATAAATTCTGAAATTCTGCGTGATAATAAAGGCGTTCTAATGCAGATTTATGGTGGGGTGTTTATGAACAACGTGCTCGGTTTTGCCGTTCTGCTATCGCTAATATATTTCCGAGGAATCAAGTGGGAATTTTCTGCTGAATTACTGGCCGTAGCGATTGTTTGCAGTGTGATGGGTGCCATTGCGAGCTTTCGCTCCGCCTTCCCGTTGTGGATATCGGTTATGGCGATTCTGCTATACCCTTTTTCCCTGTTCCTCGTTTATATTTTGACTGATATTCTGGATTATGCTTAAGAGAAAAAGAGAAATTTTGAAAGATTTTATAAGAAAAATAAATCATTATATAATATTGTTAAATTTTAATTTTCGTTTAAAAGTGGCAGCTTATAAGGCCTTTAACGGGGTTCTTCTTGGGCCTATGGAACCCGACAGTGAAAATGGCCGACCTACTGAAATTTGTCCTGAGTTGTCTCTTAACCAGCATTAAATTCAAATCAAATTAAAATGAATTCAAACTCAACTCAACTCTATAGAAGCCGAGCTCAACGTTTTCAAGTTTAAGCTTTGCTCACTTAAAATAAGTCGAATTTAAATTTGATTTGATTCAATTCATTAAAAATTTAAAATGTTTAAAACAATATCGTTTTAATTAATTTAAATAATTTTTATTTATATATAAATTTTACAAACTAAGATTATTAAAGTTCAAGTTCAAACTTATTATGAAATTGAGTTTAACTTTTAAATTTAAACTCAACTAATTTATAAAATCAAATTCATTTTAAATTTATTTAAATCAAATATTAAATTAACTTGTCAGAAATCTGATTTTATACAGTATAGAGGATGACATGAAAAAATAACAAGGTGAGTGGGCAGATGGCGATAAGACATTTCACCATTCCTAAATTATCTGCTCCACCAAGTCTCGCAATTAAGTGACTTTAACCTTTTGATGTCAGAAATCGAAATAATTGGCGACAATTCCAAAGATGGTCCAATGGTAGACGGAAAAGTGTGAATGCGAGGGCGTTAATTTAAATAATCAAAATATAAATATAAAAATATAAATTTATTTACTTTTTTTTTATTATTTTTATAATTTTATCTCAAATTTCATACGTATTCAATCATATAGGTGTAGAATTTAAATCGGTAATTATGAAATAATATTGTGATTAGATGGAATATGCATCATATTGAATAGAAAATGACTATAATGCATTTACATAAAATGTGCGGTTTGTACAAATACAAAAGTCCAAGGAGTTTCAATCAAAATTATATTTTTTGACATTTTTCAATCATGTTCGATAGCAAAAATAACAAAACAAATTAATAAATTTATTCTACACAAATTAGACTTAAGATTTAGTTAAATTTGGTGGCGATTTTATAACACTGATAGTATAGTTGAAAAATCAAAATTTTGTCATTTTTAAAATTGATTTGTAGATGATTTTAGTTAAAAAAAAAAATTATTGAAAAATTGTAAACTAGTTAATAAAATTCACGGTTTAGTGATAATTTATGATGATACATGTTTGAGTTTAAGCTTTATGATATTTTTTTTTAATAAAAAACAATGTTTATAACAGCACAACATCCTTTTGTATTTAGTAATATTATAATAAAACATTGAAAAATAATAACATTTTTCTAAGAAATTGGAGGGAAAATATGGTCATTTTTTTCTTTTCATTTTATATAATCTCCTACTAAGTGAAATAGTATATACAATATGCTAAGCATTACATAAAAGTTTAAATAAATATGAGTATATTTATATGGTTTACTATTCTTTAAAGAAAAAAAGTGGGATAAAATTGTCTTGGACCTTCCTTCTATTCGTTCTACTTTTCTATCCAACCTATCTTTAGTTTTGAATCTTTTTTTTTTTTTCTCTTTATTCGCTTTTATCCATTTAAACTTCATCTTACTTTGAATATTTTGTCATCACCTTTCATCTGGAGATGATCAAAAATATATATATATATACAATTTGTAACTTTATCTTGCTTCTTGAATACTTAAAGTTAAACTCAATTTGATGTGATGCTAACTTGGTGAACATTTTTGTAGGTTCTATCATACATTCAAGGCAGACCATTTGGTCATTGGAATGACAAAGAACTTGCTAAACAATTGTTGGGTTTTGTTGATGCAAAGGTCACTTGTTTGTGAGTTGGTTTCTTCATTGGCTTGCTGTGAAGAAATAGAATTAGTTTGTGAGAGAAATGGGGACCGTTCGATGTGAAAGTTGAAACCTGTAGGATTCTTCTTTCAAGAAAATTTGATTCTTACTTCATTTAGGTGAATGAATTCTAAAAATATTATAACTTAACCTATAATTATAATAGGTCGAATGACATATTACCACACAAGGTTTCATTTAATGACAAGTTGTCATACGTAAAAGTTTTTAAAGTTAAATATCCACCCGTTAGAGGAGTATTTTTGTCTTTTTGAATTAAAATTAAAAATAAATTTATAAAAAAATATTAAAATATAATTATAATAAAAATTTTAAAAATAAAATAAAAATTTAACAAAAGCAACCATCATTGTTGATAGCATTGTCGATGACGAGCCACTATTCGATCAGGGAGATCAAATATGGTCACCTCCACCAAACGAGGAGGTCAGATGGAACAAGGTGGCTGAAAACGGCCACCTAACTCTGTTTTCGGCTCTCACAGTCGCCAACACCGCCGATGATTACTACTTTACTTTTTTAAATTTTTAAATATTTTTTAAATTTTATATTTATATAAATTTATTTTATTATTTTATAAAATTTTGAAATAAAATGACAAAATTACCCCTGAATGGTTACTGTTTGCTATTATATTTAATAGAAAATTTAGTCCAAAGGTAGGAGACTTGAATTTTGAAACTTGGCCGGTGAGAAACCGTCACTGCCTCAAATTATGGGTGGGAATAAGTCCTTTGGCCACTACAAATTCATGCATGAGTCATTCAAGTTAACATTGCATCATGTGACTCATCACTCATCACCCTAACGAAAATGCATATGAATCACTCATGTGATATTCAATGCATGAAACCATAAATAATGATTAAAAAAAATGATAATGATAATAAGACCGACTCTTTTAAGCATGCATACAATATTTTGATATCATAATGTGCAAATACAATTATGATTCTTCACTAGCCATGCATATACATTTCAACTTGACATTATCATAAATAAACACCACAAACGGGCATGTTAAAATTGACACAAAATAAATTAATATTTAAACAACATATGTAGCACACTATATTTCCTCACACATATTTATTCATTTAAATCTATTGATGACCAAGTAATTGAAAATGACTACTTAGTTCTATTGACAACATGATCTAATTGTAAAAAATCTGACAGAAGTGGCTAAATATAGCCATCTTCGCCATTAGAAAATGTTGGAAATAGGCGAAATGACTTGATTCTGGCATTTTTCTGATGACAGAGACTACTTTTTAAATATTTATTTTAATTTTTATTAAAATTTTATAAATTTTTTAATTTTTATTCGAAAAGATAAAAATACCTCTTTGACTTTGGTTAATGGTGGGTAATTAGTTTTTTAAAACTTTATGATTAACACTTTGTCAATTAAAGAAACCTTGGGTGGGAAGATGTCCATTGGACAATAATTAATGATTTTAATGTCAATATAATTTATATTTTTATAATTAAGTATGTTTTTATGTTTTCAAATGATGTGATAGGTGTAATTTATTTTAAAAAATCTGGGATTTGAGCGCCCCAAGCTTTAATTTCGAACTTACATTACAACGTAAAATTTGCGGATTTCCTAATTATAGCACAAAATTAACAAATTAGGGGATTAGCAATAAATAAATAAAATACCAATTATCAATCCATTGAATCTTGAATGATAGATGTCAATATTGGAACTTCTTTTATACTGAAACATTGTCTCCTCTGGTTAAATTTTCTTAAAAAAGAAAATGGAATATTGAGGTCTTTTTTTTTTTAAATTTATCCTAAGATTTCTTATTAATAAATAGTAAATAATGATTCTTCTTTTTTCGGTTGACTTAAACTCAATTATTAATTTGGATTAATCGAATTTAAAATGAGCAATCATATATTTAAAAAATTCATGTTTTATATTATTATAAAAAAAGAATTAATAAATAATTAATAATTTTAATATTATTACAACATCAAAACAAACTTGAAATTTCACTCTTTATATTAAACTCAAATTCAAATTCGATTTTATCCAAAATTTTCATGTTTGAGCCGGTTGAAAATCTACCTCGGCAGATAATCAACATGTATTAAATTTAAATATATTTATATGATAAATATAATAATTAAAATTGAAGAATGAATTAAAATATACAAAGAAAAATAAATCAATTGCTTATATTATTATATTATACAAAAATAAATATAATTAAACAAACTTATCGTATCATAAGAGAAAATATTATTCCTACTTTTAACAAACTTTATTTCCACTAAAAAATACAGTGAAAATAATTTGAAGATTCGGTATAAAGAATCTATTTCCCAGGAATCAAGTGGGAATTTTCTGCTGAATTACTGGTTGTAGCGACTGTTTGCGGTGTGATGGGTGCCATTGCGAGCTTTCGCTCCGCCTTCCCGTTGTGGAAATTAGTTATGGCGATTCTGCTATACGCTTTATCCTTGTTTATCTCTTGACTGATGTTCTGGATTACGCTTAAGAGAAAAAGAGAAATCTTGAAAGATTTTATAAAAATAAAAAATAAAAAATCATTATACAATATTATTAAAATTCAATTTTTATTTAAACAAGGCAGCTTATAAGGGCTTTAATGGGGCTCTTATTGGGCCTATGGAACCCGTCAGTAAAAAGGGCCGACCTACTGAAAATTGTCCTGATTTGTCCCTAGACCAAAATTAAATTCAAATTGAATTAAAATAAATTTAAACTCAACTCAATTCTATAGAAGCCGAGCTCAATGTTTTCAAGTTCGAGCTTTGCTCACTTATAATGATTATAATTTAAATTTAATTTGATTTAATTCATCAAAAATTTGAAAGGTTTAAAATAATATCATTTTAATTAATTTAAATGATTTTTATTTATACACAAATTTTGCAAACTGAGATTATAAAAGTTCAAGTTCATGCTTATTATGAATTTAAATTTTTTTAATTCAAATTTAATTAATTTTTAAAAATAAATTTATTTTAAATTAATTCAAATATTAAACAATTTGTCAGAAATCTGATTTTATACAGTATAAAGGATGACATGAAAAGATGAAAAGGTGTGGGCAGATGGCGATAAGACATTTCACGATTCCTAAATTAACCGCTCCACTAAGTCTCGCAATAAAGCGACTTTAACCTTTTGATGTCAGAAATCGAAATAATTGGCGACAATTCCAAAGATGGTCCAATGGTGAACCGGAAAGTGTTAATGCGAGGGCGTTAATTTAAATAATCAAAAAATAAATATAAAAAATAAATTTATTTACTTTTTTTATTATTATTTTTATAATTTTATCACAAATTTCCTATGTATTCGATCATATAGGTGTAGAATTTAAATCGGTAATTATAAAATAATATTGCAATTAGATGGAATATGCATATCGACATAAAATGTGCAAGTTTATACAAATACAAAAGTCCAAGAACTTTCGATGAAAAAAATTGTATTTTTTGATATTTTTCAATCATATTCGATAGCAAAAATAATAAAAAAAATTAATAAATTTATTCTACACAAACTAGAGTTAAGACTTAGTTAAATTTGGTGATAATTTATAACATTTTTAGTATAATTGAAAAATCAAAATTTTATCATTGTTAAAGTTGATTTGTAAATGATTTTAGTTAAAATTATTTTATTGAAAAATTGTAAACTAATTAGTAAAATTCACAATTTAGTGATACTTTATGGTGAGATATGTTTGAGTTTAACTTTTATGGCATTTTTTTCAATAAAAAATAATATTTTTTAATATAAACAATATTTATGACAACATAACATCCTTTTATATTAAATAATATTATAATAATAACATTTTTCTAAGAAATTGGAGGGAAAATATTGTCTTTTTTTTCTATTCATTTTATATAATCTCCTACTAAGTGGAATAGTATATACAATATGCTAAGCATTACATGAAAGTTTAAATAAATATTTTCTCATTGTGGTTGTGTTGAATATATTTATATGATTTACTATCCCCTAAAGAAATAAAGTGGGATGAAATTGTCTTGGATTTTCTGTCTCTTCATTCGACTTTTCTATCAAACCTATCTTTAGTTTTGGATCTTTTTTTTTTTTTTTCCTCTTTATTGGCTTTTTTGCCTTTAAACTTCATCTTACCTTGAATATTTCTTCATCATCTCTCACCTGGAGATGACCAAATATATATATATATATATATATATATATATATATATATATATATATATATATATATATATATACAATTTGTTAACTTTGTCTTGCTTCTTGAATACTTTAAGGTAAACTCAATTTGATGTGATGCTAACTTGGTGAACATTTTTGTAGGTTCTATCATACATTCAAGGCAGACCATTTGGTCATTGGAATGACAAAGAACTTGCTAAACAATTGTTGGGTTTTGTTGATGCAAAGGTCACTTGTTTGTGAGTTGGTTTCTTCATTGGCTTCCTGTGAAGAAATAGAATTAGTTTGTGAGAGAAATGGGGACCGTTCGATGTGAAAGTTGAAACCTGTAGGATTCTTCTTTCAAGAAAATTTGATTCTTACTTCATTTAGGTGAATGAATTCTAAAAATATTATAACTTAACCTATAATTATAATATTGATTTTAATAGGTGGAATGACGTATTATCACCTAAGATTTCACTTAATGACAAGTTGTTACCTACAAAAATTTTAAAACATATTTTAATATTAGTTTTATTAAAGTTTATTTTAATATTAATATTATTAAATTTTATAAAACATATTTTAATCTTTTTACAATAAAATGATAGGTACTTAATTTTTAAAATTTTTATAAATAATAATTTATCATTAAATAAAATATAACTCTATTAAAATACGTACCTTGAGATTTGAATTGTACTTTAGTAGAAAATAAGTTATACATTTACCATTTAGGGCAACTTTAGGGTACCATTTTGTCTAAGTTTCATTGTCCTCTATTGTTTTCCCCGTAAAATAAAGTGGTTGAAGGACGTCCGGGGTAACTACTAGAAGGGGGGACACCAGAATCCTTATTTACACTTTCTGACAGTTTAAACCTTGTGGTCCCCATCCGCCCCAATGTGAAGCACGTCAGATTTGGCCATTATAGCCCCTGAAAACTAGTCTGACCTGCACGTGGCACTGTCTCTTACCGCCAGTTTTGTACCGGTGGCCGACGGTTTGAATTTTGGCCCATTTACAACGTTTTTAATTCGTTTTGTCTGCTCTCCAAATCCGATTATCATATTTTAATATTAAACTAACAAAAATGTTTGATTAAAGTTTTCGGCCACACAACGTAACCCATCCAAAGTTTCCTTAAATCCCTACAATTTTAAAAAATTAATGGTTCATACTTAATTAAAATTAAAAAGATATTTTTATTTTCTAAAAAAATTTAAAAAAATTTATAAAAATAATTTAAACAATAAAATTTATTTTATAAATCAATAAAAATTTAAAAAATAAAATAAAAATTTAAAATAAGAGCTATTGCCATCAACGACGATGACCACTATTAATCTAATCAGATAATCGAAAACAGTCACTTAGTTTCATTGGTGATTGGATCTAACAACCTCAATTGTAGAGACGATCAAATCTATCTAGCGTCCTCTACCATCTAAAATGATCGATTGCAAACATGTCGACTAATTTCGGCCTTTTTTGATAGCGGAGGTAGATCTAGTCGTCTCCATCAAATTTTATTGATTTTATCAATTGTCAATAAAACCAAGTGATTGTTTCTAATCACCTGATTATGTTAACGACGGTCATCTCTGTCAACTATCAACAATAATAATTGTTTTTAAAAATTTTTAATTTAATTTAATTTATTTAATTTTATATTAAATTTTATTTTAATATTAATATTATTTATTTTTATTGAAGATATTTTTGTCTTTTCAAAAAACAAAAATAGATATTTAGTTTTTTAAAACTTAATTGATGAGTCTTTATCATTTAAGGAAACCTTGGGTGGGAATTAGCGTGTTTGGCCTTAATTTGTCATCTTTGACATATTTTTATTCCACCAATCATGGAGAACAAAACCTCAAAGAAATCGTAAATTGATTTCCCATTTCTATTGACTTGGAAACCCGTCACTCACTTTTAGTGGAGCGATTGAAGCAGAAAAAATAATTATATTTAAATATTTTGATATAAATTAAGTTGTTATTATAAGATTGGGTGCAAAGTGTGAATGTCAATGAAATTGACCATTCAAGGATCTTAATAACAAGAAGAGGAAGTTAGTTGAAATAATTGACCATTCAAGGAAATTAATGACAAGAAGAGGAAGTTAGCTGAAATTCCAGAAGTTCCATTGCTATTTTGATGCATGGAGAAAGAGACTGCATCCACCCAACAAAACTCTGTTCACATTGGCCGACAAGAAAATTTCCACCATAACCATTATGATACATCGTTCACAATTTAAATTTTGTTTTATTAAACAAATCTTCACGATAATAATTATTACTTCAAATAAAAAAGTAAATAATGATTTTAAGGATAATGTTATTTATATTATTATAATTAAGTTTATCTTTTTTTTTTTTGTCAAATATTGGGACTTCTTTTATAGTGAAACCTTGTCTCCTCTGGTTAAATTTTGTTAAAAAAGAAAATGGAATATTGAGGTCTTTTTTTTTTTTTTTTTAATTATCCTAAGATTTCTTATTAATAAATGGATTGATCGAGTTTAAAATGAGCAAATCATATATTCAACAAATATATTTCAATTATTCATTTCATTTATCATAAAGTTAGACCCGAACTTAAATCAAACTCAATACGAGAGAGTGACTCGTTTATTAAATCAATCAACTCAAGTAAAATGAAATTCGGCTAGATTTGACTCCTATAAATAAGTTCTCAACCCAATATCCAATTCCCATAATCCATTATAAATAATTTTATTTTATTTTTTGTTGCTTATCATAGTTTCCCTTTCTTTCGTATTTTATATTATTACAAAACATGAATTAAAAAAATAATTATTAAATTTAATATTATTACAACATCAAACCAAACTTGCAATTTCACTCTTTATATTAAACTCAAATTTAAATTCAATTTTATCCAAAATTATCGTATATTAAGCCGATTGAAAATTTACCTCGAGAGATGATCAATATGTATTAAATTTACATATATATATATATATCATAATTAAAATTGAAGAATGAATTAAAATATACAAAGAAAAAATCAATTGCTTGTATTACTTTATACAAAAATAAATAAAATTACACGAACCTATCATATTATAGGAGAAAATAATAATCCTACTTTTAACAAATTTTATTTCTGCTAAAAATTACAGTGAAAAGAATTTGAAGATTTGGTATAAAAAAATTGAAAATTGTTACACTAAACTCTTGATTCAATTAAATATGATTTTATTATAATGTTTGCAATATATATTAATAAGATGTAACAACGTATCATCCTTTTGCTTTGTGTGTAATTTGTTATGAGTTGATAGAAATAATTATAAAAATGGTAGAGGATAAGCGGTAAATTAAAACAAAGTAAACGACAAATGATAAAGCAAGAGTAGCAAATTAGGAGAAAAGACTCGATTTTTTTTATTTAACTAATTTTACTATAAGATAATAGAATTGTATAAATTTATTTTTTTTATAAAATTATATAATTGAATTATGGATATTTTAATTATTTTTTTTTTAAATTTTGACAATACAACTAATATGCATGAATTTAGGATTGGATTCGAGCTAAATCAAACAAGAACCTCGTGTTTAATTCATGTTCATTGAAAGCGAATGAGAGATATTCGAATTCGAATTTATAAAAAATGATATAATTTATATTTGGTTTAATTTGTTTTTATTAACGTGTAAAAGAATACAAATATATTTATTTTTATCAAATACAAATATATTTGTTTTTATAAATTTTTTTTAATATATTAATTACAAATAACACATTTTTTTTTAAATATAAGCTGATGGTGAATATATAAATTATTTGTATAAAATATGTATTTTTGTATTTATATTCGTAGATCGAAAAATAAAAAAATTTTAATTACGTTTAAGTACGTCCGATGCCAATTTGCAGTCGATTAGTCTTTAACTAAATACAAGCACAAAATTTAAACATAGTCGAGTCCTTTGGAGCCCCACTGAAACTGCATAAATGACACTGACCTTCAGCTTTTATTTATGGCCAAAGGACATTTTCCCACCCATAGTTTGAGGCTGGGACAAATTCCCGCCCGCTTAAGTTTCAAAGCCCAAAGTCCCACCCCTCACCTATTTTTTATTATTTTTTATTAAAATTACTAAATTATCCTTTTAAAAAATAAAAATTTATAATAAAAATATAAAATATTTTTTAAATAATAAAAAATATTAAAAAAATTAAAAAAAATTTTAAAAAAATTTGGAAATTCAAAAAACCCAGCAGCCACCACCGTCGGCAGCGGTGGCGGCCCATAATAGAACCAGGTGGCCCGAAATAAAGGCCAGAAACGGCCAGTGGGGCCAAGGTCGGCCCTTTACAGCCGTTTTCGGCCTTTATTTCTGACGGAGGAGGCCATATCTGGTTGCCTCCTCCGAAACTGGAGGCGGCCGATTTGGCCACCTCCACCTAACGGAAAGGGTAGATCTGGCCTCTCCTGGAACCAGATGGTCGAAAATGGCCACCTGGTTCTATTATGGGCCGCCGGCATCGGCGGCGGTGGCTGGGGTTTAATTTCTTTTAAATTTTTAATTTTTTAATATTTTATATTTATATAAAATTTATTTTATTAATTTATAAAATTTTAATATTAAAAAGATAAAAATATTCCTAATTATTACTGTATATTTATTATTTTTAATATAAAAAATAGGTGATGGGTGAGATTTTGGGCTTTTAAACTTAAGCGGGCGGGAATTGTGTCCCAGCCTCAAACTATGGGTGGGAAAATGTCCTTCGGCCTTTATTTATTTAGGATCTGAGAAAAGATCCCAAAATCTGCCGGCATTATCGTTTCTTTGTAAGTCAAAGGTGTAATTAAAATTGCTTCTAAAACAAGAAAGAACGTAAAGTGGTGCGGTGTCTTAGATTAGCAGTCCTTCGGTCTTATTGCCTTCGTGGTCACGCTTCCTCTCTCCCTCTCTCTTTCTTTCTCTCTCTCGATCTCCGCGGCCTCAACACGGTAGGGACGCTTCGTCGCTCGGCACTCTGTGAACACTCACTTTGTCATAAATACATATAAATTAATGTTGTAACAGTTTCTCAGTCACTCACTCGAACTATCCACCATGGCTAGCAGGCTTCATCACTCGCTTTTCTTCCTCTTACTATCTCTTTACTCCATCGTCGCCGTCCATTCTCGAACCCTTCCCGATTCTAACGCCTCTGATCTACTCTCCGATGGGCTCAGGCCCCACAGTGACCCCCAGTACCTTGTGCTTAATCCTCTGTCCTCGTCACTCGGCGCTGATTCCTCGTGTGAACAGACTTACGGTTTCATGCCTTGTACTACGACTATATGGGGGAACTTGTTTTTAATCATCGTTTATGGGTATCTCATGTTCATTGCCGCCACGTATTTGTCTAGTGGGAGTGAGCTGTTGTTGGAGATTCTTGGCCCCGGTGTTGTTGGAGGCCTCTTTCTTCCTATGCTCGGCGCACTTCCCGACGCAATGCTTATTCTTGGTAAGTACTTTGTTCGGTCGATGAGTAAGTGTGGGAAAAGAGTTCTTTTGATTTGGGATTGCGATTTGAGAGTTAAAATTTTGAAACTGTGTACTCTGTTTTTGTTTTAGCTTGTAGTGGACGAAATGAAACTTGATTTTTTGATCTGTGTCTATTATCGAGTGGTGGAGAATTTTTGCAAGTTTCGAGATTTTTCTTTGTTTTGTTTCTGTTAAATATTGGAGATCTGTGAATATTATTATACTTTTAATTTTGGTTCTTTTATTTGGTTTCTGAAAAAGATAAGGAAACAAGACGTGAGATAAATATTGAATTTGAAGTTGTGATGGTCTGTTTGATTTTCGAGAAACGTAAAAGCTATCACAAGGCACAGCAATGGCCCAATGGATTCTACCCTTTTTTTGTTTGTGTGTGTAAATATTCACTAACGAAAATGATTTTTGTTCCTTTGAGCTGTAGGTTGAGATATGGCTTCGCATCTTTGAACTTTATTTTTTTTAATTCGTTAAAAATTATTATTTGCATCTTTTTGTTTCCAACTTTTGTCTCAGATTTATTATGGGCATCTCTTTAAAGTATTTGCAACTGAACGGTCCGGATAGATGCTTTCTCATAGTTGAATGCTCATGGATTCTCTTGTAATAATTTTATTTTAATGTTTATGCTGAAAATTTTAGTAGTTGATTGTTTAATCCTATTCATGTGAATAGAATACCTTAATCGTGAAGCAACTCTTTGACGGCAATCTCAGAATGAATCTTCTTAAAATTTGAACTCCTTTCATGATGATTAATGTGTTGATTGCATCTGATTAGTTCTCTCCTTTTTTTACAGTGTCTGGAATTTCGGGAACTACGGAAGTTGCTCAAAGTCAGGTCTCAGTGGGAATGGGGTTGCTAGCTGGATCAACTGTCATGCTTATCACTGTAATATGGGGATCCTGTGTTATCGTTGGCAAGTGTGACATTGAGGGTTCAGTTGCTAAGGATGGTCAAAATACGAAAGGATTTAGCTTAACTGGTATTGTCATTTCTCTGAAGGACTGAAGGGCTATTTAGTTTGGATTAAGCATTATTCTTGCTCTTAACTTGGAATATGCCAAGGCATTAGAATTTTTGAATTTGCTTACTAATTTGTAAAAGATAAATCTCAACATTTGGGCAAGTCTAAAGGGTTGTATTTAAGTCTTAGAAACCCTTAAATGTTATAGAAGCTATGCAGCAGCACTGCAGTAGCTGCAGAGTGGAAGAGAAGGATGGGGTAGGGAGGATTGAAATTTAAGCTATAGCCAGTGTGTTATAGTTGTTTATGAGGGCTTGGAAAGCTGCCAGTGGACATGCACCTAGAAAAAATAAATATAGCTTGAGACAGGGCTGGAAAAGTTGAGGGATGGTTATGGTGGTCATGTAGTTTCGATCAATTTTTATTGGGAAATTATACTTGATTAACTATGCGTCCTTTATTTTGACTGTAGTAACAATTGATTAAATTTCACTGACGATTTTTTAATTAAAAAAATAAAAAACCCTTTGATTGCAGAAACTGGCGTTAGTACTGATATTTGGACTTGCTATGCTGCAAGGATAATGGCTATATCTGTCATCCCATTTATTGTTGTCCAAATACCACAGATTCTCAATTCAACCTCAGGAAGACACTTGACAGTCTTGATTGCGCTAATTGTATCTGTATTGATGTTGATTGCTTACTGCCTTTATCAGGTAACTATTTCTTTTAAGTAACCACTATAGCATCCTGTAGCACTGTGATACTTGCAGCAATTCCATGAGTCTATCTTAACTAAGCACTAGTGAAATTGAGGCACAGCAATGTTTTTGTTGACATACTGAAAATTCTGTGATGATATTATATTTAGTTTTTGTAATATATTGTTAGAAATATTAAATTAACAAAAGAATAATATCTTAGAAGGCCATAAAGTAAAACTTTTTTCTATGCTATAAAGAAAAATCTTGAGAACCGGCCAGTTTGCTTGATTTGGTGACAGGTTCAATATGGTTTGGGCTTTTATTGTTAGGAACATTAACTAGATGTCAATCGCCTATCATGTATAGTCGTGAAAGATGTTGCAATGTTGTTTAAAGATTTGGCTAGTTGCCTGTTGTTCATGTAAGTTCAACACATTTGTAACTGAATGTAACTATGTCACAATATAAATTTACAAAGAATAAAGCATTAATGTTAATAATATAATCACCTACTGTTTTTAATTAGGACAAGTGAGTTCTGAAGGCATCAACAATTTGATATTTGGAGGATATATTCTTCTTTCATTTCCTCATCAACAGGTGTTCCTTTTTAAACCCTGTTGAGCTGCATCATTATGATGTTAGTTTTAAATGCTAATGTTTTGTAATGTAATTTTAAGGAAGAAAGATTATTGATTTGATATCTTCTATATACTTAGCTAGCAAGATCTCTCCTCTTGCTTTAACCTCTTTTTTTTGTGTAGTTTTGATGGTTACAGTTTATGGAAATTTTGCATTTATAGTGATGCTCAACTTCTTTTTCATTCATGTCATGTAGGTCTTCCAGCCTACGATTCAGAGGCGACGGATTGCTTATGCAAGGCTCAGGCATGTGATGTCAGGAATCTTGAAGCATCTGAGAAAGCATGCTTTGGGAAGGCTTTTGAATGATAGAGGAGAAGCTAACAAAGAAGTTGTAAAAAGGTCTGTTTTATTTATTCAAAACTGTGCCCCTCACCCATTCCTTTCTCTCAAAATAGAATAGGATCATGCTTTTCAATTTAATAAATTCATGCTACTCATAAGATATTCTTATTAGCACTGACTTTTTATGACAGGTTGTTTGACTGGATTGATTTGAATAAAGATGGACAACTTTCACCTGCTGAATTAAAAGCATTGATCATAGGAATTCGGTTTGACGAGATAAACTTGGATGTGGATGATGCTGCAGACAAATTAGTGAAAGATTTTGATTATACTCATGATAATCAAATCAACTTAGACGAATTCTGTAAAGGTATAGAGAAATGGCTCCTTGAAGTAAATCAAGGGAAAAGATCTGCCGATCCTGGTTCTCAGACAGCAAAACTTCTAAGTGACTTCCATGAGGTAAGTTGCACAAGGATGACTTGCATCTTTATTAAGGTTGCCTAATTGCTATAAGGTTGTGACATCTTGCAAATCATGAGCAGCAAACAAGGAGGGATCATGATTTGTTGGGACCTGATGAACAAAGCGATGAGATTGTTGAGGCTGTTGAAAACCCCAAGTGGACCTCTGTTAAAGCCGCGCTGATGCTTTTAGTTGGAACCATAATTGCCGCCGTGTTTGCTGACCCTCTTGTAGATGCTGTTGATAATTTTTCGGATGCAACCAGTATACCTTCATTCTTCATCTCTTTTATTGCATTGCCTTTGGCAACCAACTCAAGTGAAGCAGTATCAGCAATCATTTTTTCTAGTCGTAAGAAGAAAAGAACTGCCTCATTAACATTTTCCGAGGTTAGTTCTCATTTCTCACAATTTCTATATCCATTTCGGTACAAACCTGTTAATTACACATAAATCAATTCCCCTGCAGCTATTGGATCTTTGCATTATTTAACTTGTTCATGAAGAGAGTAGTTTTGTATTGCTGTAAAAGCAGTTGTTTCTTTTTCTTTTTCTCATTTCCAAGTTTTTTCGCTGCAGTTATATGGATCGGTGACAATGAATAATGTCCTTTGCCTATCAGTTTTCTTAGCTCTCGTCTATCTCAGAGGATTGACATGGGACTTCTCATCCGAAGTGCTGGTAATTGTTATTGCTTGCATTGTGATGGGTGCTTTTGGGAGTTTCCGCACAACCTTCCCTCTCTGGACATGTTCAATTGCATACCTCCTTTATCCCTTCTCCTTGGCATTGGTCTATGTTCTAGATTATGTTTTTGGTTGGTCATAGTTCATGGTATTTATAAACTGTCGTTCTTTCCCTTTTGTACTTCCTCAGATGGGTGTTTGTTTGATCTCTAATGACTATTGATCCTCAGGCATATTATTAGCTAGATTATTGGGATTTTGAGATTCCTTTTTGAGCAAGTTTATGGTCATGAACTTCCTCGGTCTGTCATGTTTTGGAACACATCTAGATTTTAAGTCATGTTATAATAATGGGGATTCATATCACTCATCTTTGTATACCATGACTATGAACTAAATTATAAAACCCTGTTGAAATTTTAATTTAAAACTATTTTTGCTAGAGAGATGAGATTTACACTCCGAAGATGCGTTTTGTTGAAGGCCTCTCGTTATGTTATGGCATTGATAACTTGGGATTTGGTTTAAAGGTGAAAAAAACACTAAATGCATGATTTCAATTCATAGTCATTCGACAGGACTTCTGTCACCCAAATACACTTTTCTTCTCAGATTCTTTCACTCATCTCTTTGTCTTCTCTTACTCAATATGGGCCTTCCGCCTTCGTCAGAACCATAATGAACCAAACAAATTAGACAAAAACATAATTAAACGTCTTCCTCCACAGTCACAACTCTCACCGGAAACAAGTTTGTTACCAATCATGTGCCTGCTTCACTGCGACTGGTCCACCAACCAAAACCAACACCAAAAATAAAAACAACCCACTTTGCATAACCAACCAAACTTTGCTTTCATCATAACAAACCAATCCACGTCTCCCTATCTTTCTTTTCTCTCTGCCCTCACATGGCCAAGATTTGGTTTTTTCCTTTCACTCTCAAGATTGCATAAGAAGATTTATAAAATTTCCATGACACCCTACTTGTTAACTTAATTTTGGAACAAGGAAATGAAGTCTTGCTTGCTATGGTCTCATACAGATAACCAAAAGGCCTTTAAAAGAAATGCTTTAAAGCTTTAAACATTTATAGTTTCAAATTGAGGTCAACACTTTCACCTACTTCACCATTGTTACAATTAGTCACTCTGCCTGTGGCTTGGTCTATTTGTGACACTGATTGTGGGAAGAAGCTATAGTAAGGTTGCTGATGACTTAGTCCATCGGGTTCTGGCCGGAGAATTGGATCTTCAACATTTCCCTTTTCACAAATGATATAAAGAAATAAGAAAGTTAATTAGAGAAGAAGTGACAACAGTAGAATGTAAATGAGTTATTGGTTTTAAGTTAGACTCACCTGATAAGGCTGGGATTCAAAATCAGGGAATTCAGTGTCATGGAAGGCTAGATAAGGTGGGGGTTGCCTTATTTTTGAGTCTTTAGACATTGAATTTGTTGTGGAAGGAGCTAAGGTGAGAACAGGTCCATTCTCTTTGATGCTTTTCTTTGAATTATTGGGCTCCAACATGAAGGTTGAGCATGAAGAGCCTTCTCTGGCAAGTTTTGAAACAATTAAATAAGCAATCAACATTAATTAACAAGAAAACACAAGTGACCAATCTAGAAACAGAGTCAAGCTAACCCGGAAAGTGTGCCAACTGGTTCAAAATTGAGTGTGTGGCCACCACAGCCACATGAAGCTGAGTCATCTGACCAGCTGATTCTAGGATGAACAGTTCGAGGAAATTTGCAGTGGAAAGAGGAGATTCCTGGTGGATTGTCTAGGGAAAAGGGATATGATCTCTTCATGCCAACCATCTATACTAAAATTCAACCAAATTGAAACAATCTACTGGTTAGATGTCTCAATCTAAGAAGCATAAACATAAATTTCAGGCTACAGTTACTAGAGCTCTTTACAAAAATTTCAGGTTACTCAGGTACAAGAGATAAACTATTAAGAAACTAAGTGGAAGCAAAATGAAAAAACCTTTTTCTCATCGGGCAACGTAGGTGTGTAATTGCCATAAAAGCTTTGGTTTGAAGGAAGCTCCATCTGAAAATTTAGTACAGATGATGATGAAATTGCAGATGATTCATTCACCTAAACAAGTTCCATGTATCACGAAAACAACAAGGCACAAGACAAATTCAGAACAAACTCAATAAAGGTGATTTGAAAACAAAGAAAATTATGTAAATGGCATACAACTGAAGAAGGATGATGCTGGAATTGTTCTGCTCTTTGCATCAAACTAGGGAGAGGCCATATGGGGGTTGATTCATGAGACAAATGATTCAAACTCGAGAGAAAAGCCGATCCTGGATCCACCCCAGAACTCTCTTTTTCAATGTTATACTCAGAAGAATTCCACAATTTATGAACATTTTCATGGCCTTCAAGTGAAGCAATTGACCACCCGACAGGGTTTGTCAGTGGAACAGTGTTGGGATTCAAAATATCAATGTTTTGGAGCGATGAAGAAGAGGGCCTAAACACCAAAGTTGGAGATGAAATATCAGCTAGAAATGAAATTGCAGAAGGAGAAGAAGATTGATTTGAAGGATGAAAATTTGGAGTTGGAAGTGAGAGAGATGAATACTTGGAGGGTGACATATGACTAGATGATGAAGCAATAGCTGCATCTTTCTTTTGTTGTTGTTCTAGTCTAATTTTTTCAAGTTGAGCCACACCAAGTCCTCTTTGTGGGACTTTTTTAGGCTTCTGTTTCCTGGAAGATCTAACAAAATTGCCGCCGGCACCCCCACCACCACCACCAGTGCCGCTGCTACTATTGCTACACTTTTGATCTTCTTGAGCCATTTTTTTTTTCATCCATCTAAAATAATAATGTACACAATAGCTATAATAGACTTGAAGTCAGCCTTGATAAAAAGATTTAATTTTGATCAAAATTTCAAATCTTGATTCCAATGCATCCCACTACCCGTTGTTTCTGCTTTTCCAAAGTTTTGATCTTCAATCTACCATTGCCACACGTATCATCTCTCACGTTTTTGTTTCAGAAACATAATTTTTTACAGGAAAAGATCTTCATAAGAAAAGTGATGATCAAAATCTGAAAAAAAAAAAAAAAAAAGATTTTGTAAGACCAAAATCAAGAGGAGAAACAAGAAGGTAAGTTAAAAAGGAATACCAAAAATCTCGGCAAACCCGCGAAGCTAGGCAAGTTTTCAGCTGAAAAAGATTGAAGAGAGAGAGAAACTGAGAAATTTCGGAAATTTCTCAAAACCCGGTTGTTTTGTTTGTCTGGAAATCTTGTAAAATAAAAATTATAGAAAATTGAACACCATGCAAATCTATTGAAACAATAAATCTGTCAGGTCTGTCGCCCAAATCCTCGCTGGAATAGAATTTGTAAAACTAGACTAAAGACCGACTCTCATGAACGATGGATGAAGTGCTGAGTCACAAACAAGTTCCAAAAGTAGGTAAGTGCCAAAGTTTAAGTGACATTATCAGTCAGTTCAGCTTACTTCTTCCATTTCCAGGCATCTGTCTTGCTTTCTTTTCCAGGGTCCCCCTCCCCTCCCCATGCATCCTCCAATAGTTGTTAATAATTGATTATGTTACAATAACCATGAGTTGCATTTATTTATAAATAAGAAAAGGCCAAAGGACATATTTCCAAACAAGATTTTCTTATATGGTAAAATCTTATCCATATAATTTTTTAAAATTAATTATTTATTCGTTAATTAAAGTAAAAAAAATATTTTTATTTTTTAATAAAAATTAAAAATAATTTTTAAAAATAATTAAAATAAAAAAATAAAAATTTAAAAATAAAAACAAAACTATTATTGTTTACAACGTCGCTGACAACAGTGACAGTTGTTAACATAATTAGGTAACTAAAAACGATCGCTTCATTTCATTAATTACTAGATTTGATTGTTTCTATCACCAGAGATAATCAAAAGAGATCAGTTTCAGGTATTTTGATCTGTTTATGACCCTTTTCGGTGATAAAAATGATTAAATATGATCATTTTCGTTATTGAAATAACTAGATTTAATCACCAATAAAATTAAATAACTATTTTTGATCACTTGATTATGTCAACGGTAGTTATCATTATCAATAATGATGATTGTTTTTAAAATTTTATTAATTTAATATTATTTTATATTTTAATATTATTTATATTAAATTTTATTTATTTTATAAAAGATATAACGTGCTAAAATTTGTTAGGCGAGGTTTTGTCATCTGAAGAATTTGTCGTTCGGCCATAGTATTATGGCTTATTAGTCAAACAATGGCAGATAGAGAAGGCTGGACTTCTATGACTGAGTCCAACAATAACTTTACTAAATTGGTCCACCTTACCCACAACCATCCAATCCTTTTAGCTTGTCAGCAAATCAATGTGGCCCATTTTGTTAGATATGCAATACGCAGGGACACCACTCCCTTTTTCTTATTATTATTTTTTTTTTCTCAATAAGAATCTCTTTTTATAGGTATATCTCTCGTAACTATTGCGTCAATAATAAATATCAATTCAAATATTAATAATAATATATTATTATATAATTAAATAATTTTAAATTAATAATAAAATAATATCTAATCACATAATAATACATTATCTTTAATATTCAAATTATATCAATAGTTATTATAAGTAACATTATTTAAATGAAATTTAATTTGAAACTACACAAGTTAATCCAATTACCCTTAATGAAAAATAACAAAGACAAATTAGTTAAAATGCGCTAAACTATCAAGTCAATCATCTTGTATTGATTGAGAATGGAGTCTCGCGTAATCTAGCATAGTCTAATATTATACGAGTAATGCTATATATATATATTTTATGTATTAAATAATATATTATTATATAATTATATATTAATTTATCATTAATTAAAATTATCAAATAATATAATAATACATTATCTAAATATATATAATAAATATAAGAGTTACGTTGAAATGCATCAAATTATATTTTGATTTATTATGGCAAATAAAAAAAATGGTGTCTCACTTACAATAATGCTACATAGGAAAGGCAACCCATTCTAAATGATCTATTAAGATGTGCTACTTTTTATAAATTCCATAATTTTAGTCAAGTACATTTAATGTTAAATTATCATTTATATTATATGTAATAATGAATAATACAAAGTAAACTATACATATATACATACATACATATATATATATATATATATATATATATATATATATATATATATATATATAATGAATAAAAGAAGAATATATATATCAAAAAAATGAAGTCTTTAAATTCTTAATAAATATGGATGAATATGATGTTAATAGAAGAGTGATGGCACATCATTCTGTATGATCACTTAATTAACATTATGTTTTTCAGGCGAAGCACTTTATAGTTAATGAAATATGACTTGTATAAATTGCAATAATAAATTATGGTTTTATTGAATTTGAACGGGCAACCAATTCCTTATCCTAGGACCTATAATTATGCATTTTTAATGCTTCATGCATGGTTTGCATATATATAATGGAGGAATGTCATGGATAGAGATGGGAATTCAGTCCACAAATATAAACACACATACATGAAAGCAATTCCTTCCAAGATCTCTTGACAATTAGAAATTACATATGATTAAATATGAAACTAAACCATATAAGGTTTTGAGCATACCTTCATTTATGGCTTCATTAGTTTTTAGGTGACATAGAACAATTTCAAAACACAATATCTATTAAAGAATATGATGACACTAATGGTAATTCACATGAGGCATCAACTAAGAGACTTACTGTGCACAAAGAGCTTTGTTAGAGACCTTGTGCATAGACAGGTAGAGAAGGTCTTGGAAGACATGAGTAGCGACCCATGAATTGAAAATTTCTCTCTCAAATGTGAAAAACACACTTTTTTATATAGAAGCAGTTGCATGAGTGTGCATCTTATTTTTATCCTTACCCATGTTAAATATGTGTGCTAACAAATAACAATTAAGGCATAACTGTCAACTTTAATGATACACAATTGTGCATTGACCAAACACAAACAAACTAATTCAAAATCTTTATTGGATCCGAACTTATCTAAATCCAGTTTGATAAACATTTGCTTGGTAGTCATGCACGTGTGTGCATGGAAGATGCACGACTATGCACAAATCCAAACTCCATATTTTGAATTTTAATCTTATCCAAATAGATCCAATAAATCATCCAATGATCATCTAATACCATTCCCTCATGGTTTAGCTTTATTCATACTTCAAACTATATTGAGTCCAAACAGCATTCAAGTCTCAAAATTATCCATTCCTACCAAACCTAATTCATCTTGATTAATCTAATTGCTTCTTAGAATAATCAACCCTTACATATGGGTAACCTGAAAACTATTAACAACCCGATAATATACAATCTCGTGTCAATATCCTCTTGATTACCCTCCGACATATACCATGAGTAGACTTTAGCAAACCATTATGACCACTCATTCGTTGAAGTGTCAATGCTTGTACTTGCAACTTATCATTAATGGTTACTCACATAATGAAATCCTTTCATCATCCTATATTTTCTAAGGCTAAGACATAGAAGTACTATCTATCTTAAGAGTTTCTCGTTATAAGAAATTGATAATTAAGTCAATGATCGAATAATATTGGACTGTGTAATAACCCACTTCTATTGTGATCACAGATTTCAGTGGTTATACCCATCGGAGATAAGGTCTTTAGTTGCCAAAAAATGATAAATCCTATATTAAATCACTATAGTCTATGCATAGATCTCGATATAATCAATCACCACTATTATGATAACTGTTGTTATAATGGCATGTTGGATGACATTAAACTATATTGATTCTTACACCAGACAATTTGATAATCCCTAAGTCAAAGGATCATAAGTACCTCCGTAAGTTAAAAATGATATGTTTAATAAATACTAGGACAACCATTTATATGAATTCTCTTGGCGGGTCATGTCTAATGAACATGTCTAATAGATAGTATGTGCTCATATATCCTAGGTCAAAGTGATAATGGGCATATAACTGTTTTCTAGAATGATTATCTTAATGAGTAGAGAGGAAAATTACAACTAAACCATTTGAATTTTCGATTTGGCTATACCATTTTAAGGAAATTTATTTTAACATTACTACACTTATGGATAAAGAGTGTTACTAACAATTACTTTGCATATGATGCTATCAATGAATTAGTATCATTGTAAAAATTGATTCTAGAACATCAATCCCAACACCCTCCCTAAACGGGAAGAGAATTCTCATATACGAATGAGGATGAGGATGGGAACAAGGGTGGCTAAAATCCTTATTGTCCGGGATGTGACAATGATAAGAATAAATATATCTCTAATCTGTCTCCTCCTCATTTTTTTTTTCTTTTTCTACATATCTTTTAAACCTTTAAATATTGACTTACCTTTAAAAATTTTGAATTATTACATAATATATTATAACCCTTAATAAATATTCTATTACTTTTTTAATAAGGATGAATAAAGGAAAATGGAGAGAATTTTTCCTATAGGATAAGGAAGGGAAAAGGGTCCCTATATTGAGGAGGGGAAAACGTTTTCTTCGTAGAAAAATGGGAAGAGGATTTTCTATCATCCTTATATCAAAAATGGGAAAAAATTAAAGTATTTGACTTCTATTTGCTTTGTTGTCATCCCGAGTCATGAAAATAATAAATTCATTTGTTTGCATTAGTTTGTAAATTGACTATTGGAGTGGATAATTTACTTGTTCTTATATTATAAAGTTGTCTTACTTTGAACTATCATTGTCTTTGGGAATATTATTATATTATGTAGTCATAAAAACCATCTAACTTTTCCTATTTTATTTCGCTCTAACTGTAATATGATTTCTAAACTTTTTAATTATAATTCACATAGAGTTTAGGGCTTCAATCTATTTTAGAAGGAAAAATCAAAATTAAAAATGAGTATCGATAAAGAGCAATTCTATATATACTTAAAATAGGTATCAATTTAATTATTAATGATTATGTGTCATATAAGTGCATTTTTTTTTTATTATTCGATAAATTGTTTATCTATAATCACATGTAGCCACAAACAATTTTATTAAAATACTTCCAATTTGCTCACCACAACATATCAATTAGATTAGATGTCGTTCCAATATGAGTTGTTTGAGTTTGAATTATTATTCAGCTTGGACAAATTAAGTTCAAATTGAAGAATTATTATCTTGAACTCAACTTAACTCAAATCATAACTCATAACATTAATAGCTCTTCTTCTTATTTAAATTTTTTTTTTCTTTTCTCTCCTTTGTATTGAGTCTCCGTAAAAGAACTCAAGTGTGTAGTAAAAAATTTCAAATTATGAGAGCAAAATATTAAACTAATTAAATTTGTAATAATATTGATTTACTAAAATAATAAATATAATTATTAAATTGCTTTATGCTATAAGCAAAAGAAAATAATCTAATCTTAAAGTTTAACTTTAAAATTATACCTAGTTGTCACTTCTATAATTGCCTTCAACAATTTTTTATATTTTGAAAACGTTGTATAATTGTTTCATTAAAAATAATATCAAATATATATCTCAATATATGTAATAAGACAATCATCTAATAGTTGATCTCACATTCAAATTCATAGTCAATTTGTCATTAATTTTGTTATAGAAAAAAAATAATTTTCATTTACAGTTGTGACATATAATATCAAAGTTAACTTCGCAACACACTAGTTATGTCAAGCTTGACATTAGTTTGCTTTGAACTATTTTCCCTGTAATGGTAGTTTTTCACTCAATCTCTTATTGGTTTAGATGAAGTTTCCTTTTAATTAGAAACTTATTTATAGCTAATTGCCTATTTTAATAGTTGTAGCCAATTTGAAGTGTTTAGTCAACTCTGCACACAACTGGACTAAATTAGTAATTAACTGTATTTAGTCAAACTCCGCACATAATTGGACTAAATTAGTAACTAATTTATTGTATTTAGTCAAACTCCATACATAATTATAACTAAAGAAATTTATATGTCCAATATTTATCCTTTTTTGCACACATCTAGGGTTAAAAACCCTTTTTCTTTATTACTTAATGAAATTGAGATTTTATCTTGCTTCGACCCAAATTTGACTCGAACCAAGCTTGTGTTATTATTCACACAGTTAGACACTTGATATTGTTCTATCCTCTAACCAATCATCTTGTGGTTATGGTATACTTTAGAATTTAACTTTCTTATAATTCTCATGGTTAAGAGTAAATTTGAAATTTTAATCTGTACCACGTGGTTGTGTTTTACCCTTGCACACGTGTGTGCTTCTTACTCTCACATGAGCGTGACCCTTCTTGTTCATGGTCATGTGGTCGTGCACACATACATGGGCATGTCCATTATGGCCATAATCATGTGACTCTTTTTGGAATTTCCAAAATACCTGTAACACAACTGTGCATGGTCCCACACATGGACATTTGTCCATGACAAATGCATGAGTATGTGTCCCATATCACACAGTCATGCATCTTATTATGGGCTTACATCTTCACGACCCATGCATGAATGCGTCACCCATAACAACTTGTATACAAAATTATGCTCCAACTACCATATAGTCGTGCATTGCCATATAAAATTCACAACTTCAACTATCTATATATCTGATCACCTTTCCATCATACTTTAATGATAGCTTATCTCGATCCGTATTGTTTTAACATACAATTGCAACTCCATTTCTCCAAAAACTCCAGAATATATTTCTACCAAAATTACTAATTTGAGGCCCAAGTTTCCTACCTCTCTTATACATCCACACTATTTATTATTCTCATATCAATCCTCACATATAATATTTTTAGGACAACATAGTTACATAAATAATTATGCTATAAACAAAATGAAAAGGATAAAAAGATGGTTTGCCTCTCCTTCGACAAAAATGAGTAACAATTTTGTATGATTATGCTCTTAAATGACTCTTCTCTAATCTGGGTGACTGAATCAACCTTAACTCTCTCTCTCTTGCTTCAATTTTCCTTGATAGCTTTTGGATGTGTTTTGGATATAGTAGTGCTAAACAAAACACACGCAACATACTTATATTTTTTGAAAGTAACATCATGGACAAGTGTGCAGGTAATCGATACGATCGTGTGTGACATTATCTCTATAAAAATCATGTACTAAGACTAATAGGAACATATTATAAAATGCCTATCCACGACACATAAGTGTGCACTTCTCATGCATAGTTGTGTGTTGGGCCAAATTTGAATTTTCCTCTTATCAAACATATAGTCATGCTTAGCTACCACGCACGGTCATGTGGCTAAGTATAAAAAAAATGAATTTTAAGTTGATGAACAATTATGCATGAATGGTGAATGCCCGTTTATGCAATACCATGTAAAATAAGTGGATAATGTTTCATGTATGAAATTTTAAAGGATTGCACAACTGTGCATGATAAGTGCACATCCATACATGCAATTACAGTTTGAATTTTATTTAAGGCACACTATTGTACAATTTTAGATCTTATCACATATATTCCTTTACTTTGTTGTTATGCAAAATATTAAAAGAGTGCTTTGGTTATAGAGTGATATTCCAACAAGGCAAAAGAGAAAGAGAGAGAGAGAGAGAGCAACCACAAACTTATTCAGTGGAAAGCAAGTTTGGGGCTTAGTTTCTCTAATTTGCATAGCTTATAAGTTTTGTTATGTACAACTTGAAATTAGAATTTTGATCCATACATGAATTGGTGATTTTAGCAATATATAATAATATCATGATGGATCTTGTATGATTGAGTGCATGAAAGTATATTATTGTGTACAATTAAGTAAAAATATATCATGTGTTCTTTATTTTCAGTTTGGATGCTTAGGAGACAATTAGGTTATGTTATCTGATGGATTCATGACAAAAAAAGGGAGATTATTGGTACTTGTATGTTTTGATATGACAAAACAAGAAAAATAATCAAAATTGAACTATCAATGTTAAGGCATAACACAAGTCATAACCAAAATTTGCTTAAGTTTTGAAAATGTAGGAATAGGCATGAAACACTTATTCCATATATAAAAGGGACAATCACTCACATCGTTCCGCTAAGGAACAAACTTGCTCTAAATTAAAGGAAGATGAAATACCTAATCACGTCATGATATGCTCGTTCAATACATATAAAGGTTAAAAAACATGATGTTTCATTCCCAAACTTTGATCGTTCCAAAAGATCCCAAGTTATTCCAACTAAGGATGAACCTATTCCTTTCAACAAATGCATGTTCTAACTCGAGAATGATGAAACTCAAAGTCAAAGCTGAATCATGCCCATTCCAAATTTGGAACACTTGTGCCATATGACAACCTTAAGTCATTCCATGAAGGATGTGATAATTCCAAAAGTCATTAAACATTTGACAATTTTAACTAATAAAGAAATGCCTATTCTAAATATCTAAATGCTTGTTCCAAATGTATGAAGACAAAAAATATAGTCGTTAAAGATCAGAAAAGGTCAAAGAACTTTGGAGAGATTATAAAGACTTACATCAGGAACAATCATTCCGGGAGAAAAAATGTCTCTTCCATGGACTGTGTATACCAAATTCAAAGAAGTTTTTAAAGTCAACAAAACTAATCTCAATCTAATGGTAGCTTGTTTATCCAACGACTATTCAAATCTAAAAGCAAGCATTTGGGACACATTTAAAGTTGGAGATGCTTACAAGAAAGAAAAGAAAAGAAAATATAAAAATATATACTCATGATTATACAATTTCTCTAACTATTATTCTCTCTTGTTCTCAAACTAGTATTCTTTAATAGAAAAGTATGAAATCATTTGTTATAAAGCAACCCATTTGGAGGCATATTTATTGTAATCACTTCGTGCTCAAACAAATTTGGGTAAAATCTCATAAAAACTATTCTATTGGACAAAATCTCCGATTAACTATAATAAGAGAAGAATCCCAACAAAACTATAGCAAAATCCTGGAGAAACTAGAACATAAAAAAAAAAATTAGTGTATCGGACTGATATGTATTAATAAAACTGTAAAATGGTTTCTTTAGAGGGCTTTAGATAAAAGCTTTGAACCATATAAATAGTTTGAACAATCTTTTCCTATTATATTATGAGCAATTTAGCAGTATTATTTTTACACATATCAATGCGTTCAAATACGATTCATGAACTATAGTATGCACTAATCCGTACACCATATTACTTTTACTTATACAAATAGTTGTGACAAATTTTAATGATGCCAAATAACATCACGATTAGCTGCAAAAATTCTTCAAATCCATCAAGTTTCCCAACTGTGATATGCCACGTATACGAAACTTCATCTATGGTTTTCATCAATGAATTCCAGTTACAACCATGGTATGTCACCAATGAATAACAATTATTAATGCATGCTTATTCATTAATTAGCCTCACACCCAGATCAATCTGAAAGTAAATCCTAATCTGGACATGATGAAAACCTGCGGTATGGACATTTATGTTAATCTCAGCTTTCATCTGCCTTTTAACTGGTGTTGTTGATTGTTTATCTTTAAAAAGATCAAACTCAAGCTTCAGTTTAGTTAAACTGTCAGTTTGGTATACATAAAATAGTGAACCACTAACCATCCATACACCTTCCTCTTTCTGGCTTTTCTTACAATCTAAGTTAACTTCTTATTACTACACACCCCATCTTCCCATAACATCTGCCTTACTGCATCTCCCACTTCTGTCTTGTGGTGTGTTCATCATTTCCTCCATTTCTTTGTTCCTTTTCAATGTTTCTTTATGTCGAATGAGTCTTTGATCAATTGCTTCTACTTGGAATTGAAATTTCTTTATCAGCTTAATAACAATGGGTTCAGGGGACTGGCTTAGAACATTAGTTTGCGCAAAAGGACTGAAGCACAAACAAGGAAAGGTAATAATATTATTGTTACTTATGCTACACTGATCTGTTTCTTTTTTATTTTTTATAAATCTGTGATTTGTTTAATCATCTTTGTGATTTGCAGGTGCATTCAGCTTCTGAAAAATCGAATGGAGAGGCTCCAAATGACTCGAACAGTAATGCCAATGATGGTTCACAAAGCAATCCTGGTTTACCCGGGAACGCAGTTGAAGATAAAGCTGCAAGTCGGATTCAGAAAGCTTTCCGGGCATATAGGGTAAATCTTGCCATATCACCATATATAGATATTAGAAATATTGAATCACAACAATGATCTTTTAATCTAATATCGTAAAATTTTTTTTTTTTTTTTTATCACAATCCAAACATATTCTGAATTTCAAAAATCTATTAAATATATGTACATCATACAAAAGTTATAATAATGATGCCTTCTACTTGTGGTAAGTTAATTATTTCATGTTTTACAGAGGCATATTATAACATGTGACACATTTCCTTAAAAGAAAAGGCATGGAGTTCCCTAAAATTTTTGGTGAACGACCTGCCGTCTTTTGTCAGGCAGGCCCTTTTAGTAATTGACTTGTCATCTGTCACTATTTCACGCAAATGACAAGTGGTTGATGAGTAGATTCTTTTTATTTCAACATGTAAAAATAATTTACATTTGTGTAGTCGTTAAATTGGTTTGATATTTGCAGGCAAGAAAGTCGATTCGCCGGATTAGGGGCACGGGGAGATTTAACGTATTGATCCAAGGCCAAACTGTTCAAAAACAAACATCAAATGCGTTGCGCTGCATTCATTCATGGTGCAACATACAGGCACAAATAAGAAACCGCAGACTTTGCATGGTGATGGAAGGTCGGCTGAGGCAAAAGAAGCTAGAAAATCAGTTGAGACTAGAGGCTAAGCTTCATGAGTTAGAGGTATTAACCCAACCACCATTAATTCCTATTAACATATAGCTTTCAGACCCTAATCTATATCTAGAACCTTGAGCCAACTTTCACAAACAGATAGAAAATGCTGCTGGATGGTTGGAATTTTCACCATGTAATTTCGTAAAAATGTAATTATACCACGGTATAGTCTAGTAGATCATTAGGCCGTAGCTGACTTTTGTATTAAAAACCAGCTTCTGCATTTAAGCCATTGTTGTCAAACTGATAGGCCGGCCTGCATTGCATATCATAAAGATCCTCTTGTGCCTGTAATTAATCACCATTCTTAATTGCGTCTGAACCACTTGAACAGTTGTTTAACCTCCCAACAGGTTGAATGGCATAATGGCTCTGAAACCATGGAGGAAATTCTTTGCAGGATACAACAGAGAGAAGAAGCCGCGGTTAAGCGTGAGCGAGCCATGGCATATGCATTTTCTCACCAGGTCTATATGCCTGCTATATAAAACATTGCCATTGCCATCTCCATATGATACTTATAGATTCTTTTAAATCTTACCTATGTTTTGCAGTGGAGAGCAAACTCTACCCAGTATCTGGGACATACTTATTACAGTATTTGCAAAGAGAACTGGGGTTGGAGCTGGATGGAGCGATGGATTGCAGCACGACCTTGGGAAGTCAGGGTTAATGCTAAGCTCATCAACGCAAAGAAAATGAAGACCAAGCAGATAGGCAATGGGGATAATGTCACCAACCAGCCAGTGTTGAAGTTAACAGTAGTCTCAAATAAACCTGCTTCATCGAGTGGAAATAAAACTACAAAAGCAAAGAAATCACCCAACCAAATTGCTGTAAACCTAGGTGCCCAAGAGGCTCAATAGTACATTGGCAAACGAGTGACAAAAATTTATAGGCGCCCTTCTGGATTTGTGTTTTGCTTTCGCTTAGTAGGATACTTGGATTGGTGTGAACCCTTTTTCCCATCTAGTGTTTGAAATAAGAGAATAAATCTTATAATATCTCGGATCGTTTTGTCTTCAATTGTACACAATGTAAGTTAATGTGTGTGTATGTGTGTGTGTGTGTGTGTGTAATGCATGCGAAATTTCTAATTGCCTGTCGAAACTCGTGCCTCCAACTTATTGAATGTTGTGCATGTCACCCACCCGATGATGGAAAATGCTGAATCTCCATGGTTTGGATTCATCAATAAGGACAAGATTTTGTTGTACTTTTAATAAGGATCCAAACGGTTAAAAAGATCAGGGAGTTCAAAAAACTAGGCTACGGTGAGGCAGAACCATTTGCAAGTAAATTTTATAATTCATCTCACTACTTAAATCTTACCTTAGCCTTTATTAATGAACATTGAACAAATACTGATCCAACTCATTTCTCCATTGTGTTTTAATTATCATACCATATATGTTCCATTTCAATCTTCTTGGTAACCTCAAGTACATATTCCTAAGGAACTCCGAAAACTTTTTTACTCATGAGATACTTCTTAAAATATGCACTAATAAACATATTCTTCTCATGCAGACTGGTATATCTGCCAAATCCCAAATTTATATTTTGCTTTCCTTTAAGAAACAAAGAATATATTGAGCAACTAATGATGGGCCCTGTGGTTGCTAAGGTTGTTGTACAATTTCCTCAGTATCATCCAGCCAAGATATCTTCTACATTGTTTATGTAACCTGTAAGGCCATTGTTGGAGTAATGCTCATCAACCAACTATAAAGAAGTACCAACCACCCGAAAGCAAATGTCACAATCACTTGTTGAAGCAAGCTTGAGAAAATTTCCCCCTCTTTTTATTGTTTTTTCTCCTACAAATTAAAAGTTTCAAGCTTGGCTTGGATAGATTTTTATTAGGCACTGAGATTTACAGGGTAGGGGACCATTGAAAGATGGACAAGAATCATATTGGTGGTGGTATCCATCTGTATATAATGTATTCTTTCCATAATTGAACTTGTGTTCGTTTGATTCCACTTTCATGGTTCCTCCAGCAGATTTACTCCACTTAGCCCCACTTGGTCTTTCTTCTAAATTAATCTTATCTAGCTCATTCATTACAGCACCATGACCTTAGATTCCTCGACAATCTGGTTTGAACACTTGCAATATATAATAATTTTGTCTCTGTATTAGTTCTATAATCTTAATTAAAGGGCAAGTATGCAAGGATTCAGATTCTATGGAATTTGGTAATGGGACTACTACCAGGATGACTACTTTGATTGAGCTACTGACAGAAAGCATATTCACCATTCAGCGTCCACTAAAGGGTGTATTGGATTCTATGTCCTGACTAGTTCTTTCCCATTTAGCATTCGCCAAGCATACTTAACAAGGTGCTAAGTCGCAGCCGTATAAAAAGTACAAGACACCACAAAAACAGGGATATCTAAAGAAGTTCGGAAATTATTTCAATCTTTTTCAGAGAAGAAGAAATTCTGGAAAAGCCTAATTCACTCCTCCAGCAACCTCATCTATTCATAGAAAATGACTTCTCAATGCATGCTCCCAAAAAAGTGAGCATGATAGAGATGTAAAAGACCAGAGTTATTTCAATTCTTTTTGCAGGTTTAAGGAAGTTGCTGAGGCATGGGAAGTTTTCTATTGGAAAAGCAAAAAAAGCATCAAACCAATCACAAACAGAACTCTCTCTTTCATCTAATGAGAAATGGACCATTTCTAAACAAAGGAAAAGACCTTAATTTGCTTCTCTCATTTTGTTACCAGATCAAAAATAACATATGGTTGAACTGAGTAAAATCCCAATTGAATTTTCTATATCAGTTGATTTGTAGCTACCCTTATTTCATTAGAGTCATAAAAACAGTGCCAGATTATGCGGATCACGTTTGTTCCAATTGGGCAACATATCAAATCAACACTATAACAAACCAAACCTGTTTCTTAATAGCAATGTAGCAAATAAAAAGAAAACACAAACAATCATAACATAAAAATGTCCGGCAACATGAACATTTAGAAAACCAATAGAAAACACACATAGTTGAACTCCAAGAGCTCACTCAAACTCTGGATACAAACATAATCAACTAAATTATAGAAGCTAAAGCGTGGAAGCTAAACAACCGAGGAACGAAAAACCTGAAATTCATCCAGATTTCTTCTTCGACAGTTAAGGCCATTGAACTAAAAATGATCCCAAATCTCCCATCTCTACTGGTCTTCAATCCATTACGTCAGCTCCCATATCAATCTCTTTGTAAAGATTCAAGAAGACCTGAAAGATGATTAAAATCAAAAGGAATGTAAAAATTGGTAATAACCATTGAAAAGAACAAATTTTTATAAGTGGGAAGTAAGACCTGTAAGAGGGAAAGGACTAAGGTATTAAGGTCGATCAATGGTGAGAATCAGAGGAAGCAGAGGATGGCCGGTTGTGAATGCCATCATGCTCCTCTTCTTCGCCTTGAATTCGTGCTGGAATGCGAAATCCAGAGAATTCACCAATAGAAGAGGCGAATCCAGTGTCGGATATCACATATGGATGAATGGTTTGGTGAGGAATTTGATGACGATGTTGGTGGTCATTGGCAAGAGTAAATGGATGGTCTATCCAAGCACGAACTGGAGGCGTGTTGCTGGACTGAAGGGGTCCCCTCTGAGATGAAAACAACTGGTTTTGGCCGAATAACGGCTGCAGCGGTGGCTGTGTTGGTAGTGAATTAAACATAAAGCCGCCTCCACCACCACGACCAGCACTTCCACTGGCACCAGTAACAGTACCACCACTGTTATTCCAAGCAACCATTCTCTGGAACCTAGACATTTCTGCTGAGTGGTGATGGTGATGCTGCTGCTCAGTTTCAGACCACCCAGCAGAAGAAGTATCAAAACCCAGTGGGGTTGTTCCAGAGAACAAAACCTGTACTTGCTCATTCGGATGCTGCTGTTGAGAATGAGCTTGATGTGGTTGATGCTGTAAAAGAATACTATTTGGCTCCTGAAATGACTGGAGCGAAAGCCTTAGATCTTGGCTTTGACTTGTAGTCCTCGAAAGCAAATCTGGTGGGTAAGTCTGAAATTGAATAGATGAAGAAGATGTATCAGTTGAAGCACCCATTGGAAAGAAGGACTTGATTGTATCAGCAATTGAATCCGAGTCCAAGGATGGAGGTAAAAAACTCGAATGTTGGTTCGGATTTTCAACCAAATGAAGATTTTGAACATCAGAGCTACCACTACTGCCACCCATTACAGCTCCGGAACCCCGGGGAAACTGAAAGTCTCTATCTTGATTTGTTGCTTCATTTTGTTGAGGGTTTCTTGTTTTAGTAGTAGTAGTAGTAGTAGCAGTTACAGTTTCTGGATTCCACGGAGGTAACTCATCGAGTTCATCAATGGAAGCTTTTGCTTTCTTTATAAGCCAATCTACGGCTTTGCTGGGGCGGTCGTAACCAAGGCGGTCTTGAACATCGTAGAACTGAATGGCTGTGTGAGCTGAGAGCCGAACACGGCGGTCTCTAGGACCTTTTGCAGTACAAACTTTACTGTGACGGTCTTTTCTTCCTGTTGAGCGAACAATGTGACCTCCTTGGACCTCAACGATCTCGCCTCCACTATTGTTTCTTATCCCCAATCTTGACGTTGTTGCTGCTGCTTGATTCTGACTCTCTCCCATTTTTCTTGCATATTGGATTTCAGAAGATGATGGGAAATAAGAGCGCTTTTTCTGGGGTTGTTGTTGTTGCTGCTGTTGTTGTTGTTGTTGGAGCTGTGAATCTAAGCCTAATCTTGGACTGAAATGTTGGTGGTGTTGGTTCTGGTGTTCTGTTTCAGTTTCTTCTTCATCTGCTTCTTCTTCTTGTTGGTCTACATGGGTTGAACTGAAAAGTTGTTGGTATGGATGATGAGAAGGAGGAGGGTGAGGTTGCCGGTGCTGATGATGAAGATTAAGATGATGTTGATGATGATTCCTTTGAGGATCCAGAGTCAGGCTGTGGTGATTTTCCTGTTCCAGTTTTTAATGGAAAAGTAAACTTAATCTTAATGGGCGGTGGTTGTTGATGCTTCTTTACTAGTATTACTCCACTTGTTTTGGTTTTGCTCTTGTTGCTTGTGCAACTGCCACCACACTGAAACCTGATACTTCTGTTCCTGCTGCTCTTCTTGTTGTTGTTGCCTCTCCCAAAAGGTTCTGCCATTCAATATTTCCACTTCCATCGCCCCAACACAAACCATCTAAACAAAAAAAGTCACCCCTAAAAAAAACTGAAAATAAGCCTACCCACAACCCCAAGCAAACCCAACTGGCCTAACCCATCTCTTTCCTTCTCTCTGCTATCAGCTTTTGGTAATTGAGCCCTCTATCCAGTAAACAAACCAAACCAGCTGGTTGCAATGATATTGGATAAACACTAACCAACTCACTCCACCAACACAAACCAGGAAACACCCTAAAGGTCCTCTTGGGAAATTGTCTGCAAGATTTTCATCATTAATTATTATAACTTGAATGAAAAAGGCTAAATTCTAGAGGACGAAGGTAGGAATAAAGAAAGGGTATTTAGATAGATAGGTAGTAGAGAGGGGAGACTAGAGGGTAGGGATTTGGTGGTTTTAGGCTATAAGAAGGGGTTGGGTTGATGATGAAAGTGGTAAGGGTGGCAGTGTTTGGTCAGAAAAGAGATTCAAGTACCTGTGATCCATCGCTGCGTTTCCTGCTGTTCTTTGTACTATTCCCTACTCTATAAAACATCCAACCCAAACAAAACACTCTCCTTCCTCACAATCATTCACTCTCCTCTTTAACTCTTTCTGGTTTTTACCTTTCCATTTGCTTCCTTCCATACAGCCCTTTTATTTATTTATCTTCACCAATTACAAAACTTCTCTGTCATACCCACCTTTTGTTAGACTCCCCTGTAAATCCCGCTTTTTTATTATTCCTACTTTGAACTCCCACAAATTTGAATTTATCATTCACCCATCATTCTTCATTATTTATTATTATTCTTGAATCACTAGAAAATGATTAATACTGTTTTTTCTTCTTTATTTTTCCCTTTAAGAATACAAAAATAAATCTTTATGTTGTCTATATATATATATATATATATATATATATATATATATGTCATAATTATTTAAAAAAACATAAAAAAAGCCAAGAAAATATTGTTAATTCAAGTATAGTTCGAATTTAATTAAATTAAGTAGTGTTTGATTTGATGATATTGAAACGAAAACTCACAAATTAAAGATAAAAATAATTAAATTACTTTCAATCACATAATTTTAAAATTTTGAAGAGATTTAAGTGCAAGATTTAAAATTTATAAAGAATTATAGTATTCTACTCAAATCAAACTCTAAAACCAATACCAAGTCAAACTTTATCTCTTCAACTTATTCTTCTCCTTTCAATCATGTAAATGTAAGTTTGGTTATTTTTCAAGTCCTTCTCAGTTGAAAGGTAAAGTGGGTTTGGTTAAAAAATAGTTGAAGGGAAAAGAGTTAAGGGGGGAGAGTTAGTTGTAGGGGAAGATGAAGAGCTTGGATGGATCCTTTACATTCCACCATCACACCTTTTGACGATGACCTAATTGCAGCTTTTCTCTTTGCCTTTCTTTATTGCTTCACTTGAAATAAGCAAATTTCTTCTTTTCACTCTCTATTTCCTTCCCCAAACTTACCTTTTCCTGCCTCCTCCTCCTCACTCAACTTGCTACCTCTCTACTCCTGTCTTTTTTATTTTTCCCATTTCTTTATTTCAACTTCCAACCCCCGCGCCTTCTTTGAAATTTTCTATCCCTCTTCAATGCATTTAAATATAGTATCTACCTGCTTTTGTTTAATTTTGTTCCTACTTACTCCCTCACCCTTTTCTTTTTATATTAGGAAAATCAAATTATTACTCAACCCATTTTAATTTGTTATTAATTGAAGTTTTAGGTCATGATAATTGACAAATCCGTTTCATTAGGGTTGGCTTCAGATTTATTAAGCTACATTTATTGTATTATTAATGTCTAAGCTAAAGTTGACGTTTTAAATTTAAAAAAAATTTAAATTTACTTATTAATTTTAACAGTTAAAAAATATTTATATCATTTTATTTAAATATTATGATAGAGATATGTATAAAACATTAATATTATTTTTCAAAACTTATTAAGGATAAAGAAATATTTTTTTTCCTATCTTATTTTAAAAATTATCATATTCACTTATATATTATAGTTTTGATAGTTTGTACTATAGTATTTGTATCTCAAATTTGATATGCTTTTGGGGTGTGATTGTCATTTTAAAACTACTTAAGGGTATATTAAAATTTTAAAAACAATCGTGTAAACTTTTCTTAATTTCAAAAAGCCCCTTAAAATTTTACAGAGGGAAATTAATTTAAATGGCGTGTTTTTTTTAACTTCAGAAATGAAATTGACATTTTTTTTAAGGTTAAATGAAACTATCATTTTTCCAGACATACCTAGCCACCCACACTATACGTACCTGCATACTCATCAACACCAACTTGAATTAAAAATGGTTTGGAAATGACATAAAATCCCTAGGTATATAAAGAGTGTGTTGTGTGAGTGACGTACAATTTCTCACCACACATTACAAGTGACTATTTGCAAAACCTAAATCTGGTGAAAACTAGTTAAATTTCTAGCAACTTTCAACAATTTTCCTTGTGACAAAAATATGGGCAAATGTCAGTAAATTGATCCATGTTTTTTGAAATAAATATTTATTTTCAAAACTAATTTAATGATTTGTTTATTTTTTACAAATGATGGCAAGAAAATAGGGGATTAAGAGGCGTGGAGTAGAGAGCCCCTCGAGGACACTCAAATATCTACTAGAGTATCATTTTCGAGTGTAAGTGATAACACATGGTACCTATATGCTATTTCATTGGTTAGGGAGATGTTATTAGAGATGCAGTTTAAGTTGTTTAGGGAGGTGTGTGTGAGATAGTTTTTTTAGGCTATAAAACAATCATTTTAGTGGACTTTTACTCTACTTAGTGATGTTGAGGGACATTTTGGTGGTGATGACTATTGTTGATTAGTTTTGGTTTCATATCAATGATATTAATGTCTGATTCAGTCTATATGAGTTTGTCATGATTACAAGGTTGAGATTCGCTTGATGAACAAAGATATGATATAACATTCTAATAGGCATAGGGCATCAAATCTAAGAAACTTATTTCATTGGCATAGAATTTGTTACATACATGGACGTCCAATGCCTATTCAAGGAGATACCTTAGAGAGACAATGACATGGACGCAATGAAGATAACACTACTGTGCAATCCTTATTTTGGGTACTGGGGATAGACAAAAAGAAAGTGATCACCAAGTGTTTTAGCTAGTAGACAATATAGAAAGGTTCAACACATACTCGTGGGGAGGGTGAGTATGAGAAATAATGTACTAGTTCGTAAAAGATTCTACCAACTGATTAGGAAGGAGCAGATCTTATTCATACAGAATTTTCATTTGATTAAGTATGTCATTATAGAGTTTTTTTCTAATGTTTTAGGTAAATGTGTTGTATGAAAGAAAATAATAGTGTCAAATTCTTTTTATTTATATTTTTGTTTCACAACATGTTTGAAATGTTTTTTTCAATGCTAGATTTATGAGACATTAGATGCATTGGAATAATGGGTGGACAAGATATCCATGTTAGTGCGACCTTGTATGCTGAGATGGAGGACTAAGGATAATCTGAGATAGGATGACATTGACATGGTTTTTTATGAAGATATGGTATGTCAAAATTTTTCAATAATCATACATTATTTTGTTGCAATAAGATCTTTTATGAATTAAATTTGACATATATAATGTTTAATACTAAACATAATATAATTACTTGATTGTTGAAAAAGGTCAAAGACTAGTACAATCTCACAAATCATACAACAATTAGTCTCAATTTTGTTTAAGCCTCCATTGTCGAGCTCCCAGTATGTGAGTTCCTTATCGATAATTTGTAAAACACACAATAATCCACCTTTGATTGGTTAACAAATAAGGATTAGAGGCACATCATTAATAGATAGGGGAATATTATGATTGTCAACTTTTTAAGCACTTGAGATATTGTTAGACCCTTGTGGATTTTGAATTGATGCAAGATATATGTTAAAATATCTAACTGGTCTGTGCATGTGTTGAACATGACAAATAGGACCAAAGGTTTTTGTTTTTACAGATATTGCATGACACACGACCGTGTGTCAATGAAGCACAATCGTGTGTAAGCCATGAATTGAACACACGCTTTGGTTAAGTCATGCAAAGTGTCCATGTGAGAAGAAAGTAGAATGCACAACCATGTGCTAAGTTGTAAGGACGCACACTCCCGTGTAGATCCAACCATGCTTGTGTAAAAATGATCTTGCTGGATACACGCCCGCACAGCTACAACACACGCCTATGTTACCTAGAAAATATTGATCGTGTGGAGATCGTATAGGTATTGTACGTGCAATCGTGTAGCCTTCTGAAATCCTGAAGAGTTGAAACTTCAAGGACACACGACCATGTATGTATGGGACACATGCCCGTGTGTGTGCGTGCGATAGGAAAATATGAAGGTTAAAAAGTACAGAACAAAGGAAACACGACTGTGTAAGTGAAAGACACACCCGTGTAACTTTCCAAAAAGTCTCCAACGGCTCTCAAATCATCCGAACGACTATCTCTTTCCAATTCATATAAATTGAAGATGATTTGAAAACTGAAAAGTTAGAGAATAAGGCCAAAATACTCTTATACTTCCATTCTTTAATTCTTCTCCCATTTCTCTCTCTATAAGCAAATTTGTAAATTATTTAAAAGAAACCTTGAGAGCTTATTGTAAATTAGCCTTGTGAGGCAAATTCCTGTAGCATTTTCACAAACCCTTGGGCGTAATCCTGTGAAACTAGTGTGAGGCGTAATCTCTGTTAAAATTAAGTTAAAGATGCAATCCCTTGTATCAAAATTAGTGTATGAAGGGTGAAATCCCTTGGATTAAAACTATTGTAACTTTAGGGTTGAAGTTAGTGGAAAAAAAATCTTCAAGCGGGGTTGCTTGGAGTAGTGGACGTAAGAGGCATGGAGAAGCTTTGAACCACTCTAAATCGGCTGAGCAAATTCTATCCCTTACTCTCTTTAATTTGTGTTTATTTGCTTAGTCATTTTGCTTAATTATGCTTTTATATATATATATATATATATATATATATATATATATATATATATATATATATATATATATATATATATATATATTATATGCTTGAGTTGGTAGAATAAGAAAAAGTTTTGAAATTAGAAAAGTTTTCTAAATAACCTATTCACCCCCCTCTAGGTTATTTGTCATCTAGTTATTTGGGTTTAACAAATATCATTAAGGTTCATCATCCTCATAATCATCTTCATCATTAACAATTTGTTTAGGATTATAATATACTTAGGGAACCCAGGATGAGTCACTGATATTGTCATCATAACTTACAACTTTATTTCTTGCGATATCTAGTGACTATCAAGACTCGTAACCTCAAATCGGGCAAATTAGAAGCTTAACCTTTATGAGAGTTCAAACCTTGACCACTTGGGTGACTCCTACCTTTATCATTGGGTTAAAACCTAAAGTTTATGACTTGATTTTAACTGTAGATATCATCAAATTCTATATATTTTGCTCACTTTTGAATGAAAATTTACAACTAGAATTCAAAACCTAGATATGACGTTAATCTATATCAAATAGCTAAAATCCTTATATTATAAGGTATTTAACATGAAAAACAACGATTTAAGCATCATTGTCAGCCCTTTTATTCACTAAAGTATGTTAAAAATCGTCAAAAATCATCAATGGTGACAGAATGTTTGGATACGTGCAAAAATAGTCTCTATGTACAAAAATCATCAACTACATGTGACATCTTCCTGTGAACTACTTTCCAAATCGTGACAAAGCTGAGTTCGCATGGCATAATTAGCTAGGTATGCATAAAAAAAAAAAAAAAGATTAGTTTTGTTTAACGTAGAGAAAAAAAAAAGCCAATTTCATTTAAGAAGTCTAAAATAAGTTATTTAAATTAATTTTGTTTTTAAAAAATGCCCCAATCTTTTTTAAATTTTAAAAATCCTGTAAAATTTTAAATTTTATAATTAATTGTAAATATATAATTAATTATTATTAACACCTCTCTCTATATATATAAACTAGTAAAATTCTTTTTTTTATTTTTAACTACAATTAATATAAATTAAATTTAAAAACCATTTAATAAAATTTTACAGGTAAAATGTTATTTAATTTAAAGGTAACTTTGTTTATTCAATAATTTTATAAAAAATTAAAAAAATTATTCATAAATTTAACCGACCGAGGGATGAAAATTTAGTCTTTTCAAATTATAAAGACAGATATGGCAATTAATCAAAACTTGCGTGGGACATTGTTAGTTGGCCATAATGTTGTATTGATACTAACATTTACGAAAGTTGGGATCTGAATTTACTACAATATTATTTATTTATTCTTATAATAGTCTGCAATATTAAGAAATTTTGTCAATGCAGTACGGAAGATTTAGCTCGTCGGAGTCGTTTAGACCACATAAAATTTTATATAAAATTGAATTTTGCAAGATTTTTTTGGGGTCAAACCCATGCAAAGACTTTGAATTCGTCAAAATTGTTCTATTATTGTAAGTGCACGTAGTTATAGTCGCATTCATATTGACTAAAGATTCCCAATATGGCATAGTGGGAGGTCACCAATTCACATTGCAAATGTTGAAGCATGAAATTGAATATGTAATTTAATTTCCCAATAAGAAAACAAATAAATATCATAAAATATAATTAATTAATTAATTAATTTATTTATTTTATTTATTCGGATTTTGTGAATGGGTTTGGTATCTTGTATCATTGAAGAGGAATAAACTAAGAGATTCTCTGCTAATCAATCCAAAATATTCTTCCCCCTTTTTTTCCCTTTTTTTTTAATATATATTTTTATTTTATTTTTTATATTCTAAAAATAATGTCAAAATCTTAATATGCACGCATAATAAAAACATGAGAGTCGGTTGGCTTCAGCAAAAAATCAACCACATGATGCACAAGATGATGTCATTATATTTTAATTTCTTTAATTTTTAATTTTAATGTTGTACCATCTCTATTATTAAAAATTTGACAATGATTGGCATTTAAAAAAAAAATGAAGATAATATGTACTATAATTAATTATTTATAAATTAAAGTCATGATTTTGGACATGACAAGATGATTAATTATTAATCATAAATTTTTGGAAGGAGATTAGTTAATTACTTGCTTAATTCTAATATTTTATCACTTTTAATATCATCAAATTGTATAATCAAATTGTAATTATTTTTTTCAAGTTTAAGTTCGAGATTTTAATGATTGACCCAAGTTTAATAAAAAAAATTAAAATCAATTCTTGTAATTGTATATTTATCAATTTTTTTATTATTATAGGAACGTGAAATTAAGATTTTAAATTTTTAAAAATTTATTGATATTTTATTTAAATCATATACTCAAAAGCTTATTAAATAGATCATTTAAATTGAATTCAAATCGAATTAAATTTAAATTTGGTTTGATTAATAAGAAGATAAGTCGTTAAGTTTGAGTCCCTTAATTTTGTTGGCTCTAAGCTTGAGTTTAGAGCATAAATAAACTATTCGAACTTGTTTGAATTTAATTTTTTTCGTAAGTTTAAATTAATTCAATTTGCCTATAATCTTAACACTTATTAAAGCACTTTTATTCGGAAATAATACTGTCAAATTTGTTTTAAGTAATTATAAAAAAGTTTACCATATTTGATGAGATTTTCGTATTCAACACTTTCTGGGAATTAAGTCGGGATTGTTGAAGCCAATAAATTTGTTGCGTGGAAATTGAAATCGAAGAGAAAGCCAAAACCAAGATAATAATTGTGGAGGACAATCCGTCTCTGTGGATTTCATCAAAACCCCGCTCTTTCAAGAGACGAAGAGATAGGAGTCTTGGATTGTTTGCGTTGTCTCTTTCAGCTCGTCACCAAGCATTCATTTTTCCAGATGCACAATTTAATAATAATAAAATAATAATAATAATAATAATACCTTATTTATTTTGTATAATAAAATTGGTAATAAATGTTTCATGATTGAATTGAGTTGAGTTGAGTTGAGGCAGTGAGTTTGTTACAAAAAGGGTTAAAACAATCATGTGTGTTTCGAAAGGACACGTGGCGTTTAAGCCACGTGGATGTTGATTAAGTGGGGTCTCAAATGAGATCATGGATCACGATATTAGATGCGCATTGACTAGGCTCTTGACCATGTGACCCCTGGTCCCACTCTTACCCATCTCATTTCCAAACTTTTCCTCTAATTATTAAATATTTCGACACTTTAGTATTTATTTTATATAGATTTAAACAGATATTTAGTATTTTTTTAATTTAAAAACAAGAATATAAAAATACAAAATATTAATATCCAATTTTGTATATTTTCTATTCCAAAATATTTTTTAAATATCATATTAAATACAATTTTTAATATTTATATAATCTAACGTTTGAATCTTATTTTAGTTTTAAAAAAAAATATTTTTAAGACTCACTCTTACAAGTGTGGGGGGTGGTAGCCAATGGTGGTGGTCACATTTCAGTAATTATTTAAGGGTAAATTAGTCACATTATAGGTTTCGGATTACTTATTAATGAAAGTATTTTTAATCTAAACAGTTAATAGGTAACGATAAAATTGTAACAAAATTGATATTATTTTGATAACTTTTTAATACTTAATGGAAAAGTGGTAATCAAATTATTTTTAGAGTGCATTTGGTTTAGAAGATTAAAATATTATTCTAATAATTTATTTTTTATAATTAACATCATAAAATAATAAAAAATATAGTAATATTTTATTAATGCGACAAGTAATATTAAGGACTAAGATAATTTTAACAATTTTATCCCTACTAAATTTAGTTTAACATATAAAGAACTTAAATAAAATAATATGTCAATATTTTTTTATTATTATCAAATAAATACAATAATTATTTATACATACAAATTTATCCAAACACAACATTAATTTATTTTGTATATAATTTATCTTTACAGTAATCTTTTAGTTTTAGTAACTAAAAATTACCCAAACAAAATTTATCCTCTCTATTATCTCCTAAATTATCTGATTAATAAAAAATTATTGAAATTTTTTTATTATTTGACAAACTAATTAAAATAATATTAATAATAAAAAATAGTTTATTGGATAATAAAAATTTAGCCTAAATCAAATGCACCCCAGTTAATTTTGATAACAAAAACTGGAGAAACATTTTTTTTTTCTATTAAAGTATGAAGGGGAAACAGTCTGCTCATTGTAAATATGCATGATTTTTTGTGGGAAAATGTCATGTCAAAATCTTAACAATGACATTCTCAGTAATATTTGCCTATAAGATCAAAATTCTTTTACATTTCTTTTCCTCTAGCTTACAACTAGTTGTGGAGATAATCTCAATTTAAATGGAATCAGTAGTGTTATTTTGTGTGAGCAATAGAGAAAACAAGACATTTTTATTATAGTTCGACTCAGAAATTTATATTACCTATAATTGCATAATAAACATTTAAGTCCTATAATACAGAAACAATCTAGATTTCTAATCAAATATGGAAAGTAGATAATTTCATGATCTTGATTTGGCAGTAATTAATTGCTATCCCACAAAAGTATAAGGGAGAAATGGAATAAAACTCCAAGATTGTTGGGGATAAATTTGACATGTTGGGAAAGATTGTGAGAATAATCAAATATATTACGTAAAATATATAATAAAAAAATATAGTAAAATATATTTTTTACTATAATATTAATCCATTAATATAATATATATATTTTACTATAAGTAAAAATTTCTATAATATATTTTTATATGTTAACAAAAATATAATATATATTTTACTATAATATATTTTTACTCATATAGTAAAAATATAGTAAAATAATATATATATAATTTTATTAATATAATATAGTAAAAAATCGTAAAATATAATATTAAGTAAAATATATTTTTTATTATCTAACTTATAGATGACAGTTCTATCCGTATTCTTGCTTATTTTGTATGTAGATAACATGACTAGTTGCTTCTGTAAATTCAAGAAAGGAAGAGTTTGACTGCTGGTTGAAAATTAATCTTGTTAATCCACATAACACAATCTTGTAATTTAATAATAATACAAAGATTATATGTTCACAAGAGGGTACAAGATTTCATTGCATTAATTGATAGATACTAACTCATTTTAATCTTCTTAAATAAACTTCAAGAAGGTAGATGATAAAAAAATTACCAGTAAAACAATAAAAGTGAGGATGATTGAAGGCGAGGGTCCCCTTTTTGTCTTCAGAATTAAAATGGACTAGCGATTAAGTTATGTAATGTAACTCTCAAGACTCGATTGTGCAATGAAAGTTAAAGCTGTAAAAGCTGACAAATCGTCCTTTCTTATTCAATCAGAAGGCACGCATAGGGAGCAGGCCAGCTCGTGATCCAAGAAGATTAATCAGTCAGTACGAGCACGAAGATAAAAAAGAAAAAGAAAAAACAACAAGGTTTTTTGAAATGAAATGATCCAATCTTTTTTAACTGCTACAGATGCTTACTCGTACAATTACAGCATTATTTTCATAAGGATAATTCTTTGTAAATTCCAAAAGATGAGACAAAATTTTCTCTGGAATGATGATGAGAAAAATATATATGATTTTAAAGATGAAGTTGACATTTTTGATCTTCATAATAACCTGAACAAGACAGTAAAACTTCATCAGTTTTTTTTTGTTTCAGTCTTACCAAAACATCGATGTTGTCCTTTGTTTGTCCTGTATGAAAAAGCTATACACCATTATTGCAACGTTGCTGCTGTGTAAATCCTGCATGGCTAACATTGATTTTAGGTTTTACATTAAATTTCTTCGTTGAAGAGAAATAAACAAGACATGTATGCCGACTTAGAACCTAAACAATATTTCGACTCCAGTCCCGCATTGTGATAAAGAGACTAACCCCAGAAATCTATGCTTCTGTCTGCATAATTAAAAGATCGTATGTTTCTGAACGCTGCAGTTGATAGTAGAAATACTCCAAGCCACATGAGAGTTGTTGATAAGAATCATGCGTCGTACATATTTTGTCTTGTTGAAACAAATATAGAGTGAAGCAAATTTAAGGTGTAACAGCACATTCATTGCGGGATACAAGTCAGTTTTCTGGTCGTGATAGAAGCAACAATAACAATGGCATTAAAGTATGTGAATTTAATGGAAGAAAAAGATGGTATCAGTTAGCATTGAAATTGTGGTTTACAAGGAATTGGAAAAATCTGTGTTTGTTATTATGCATGCAAAATGAATAAAACATTAAAAAAACTTGTTCAATTTTTTCGTAATTGGTTGTCAATAATTGATTAGGGAAGTCGTTTTCTGAGGAGACAAGTTGTCGGAGCTGTTTAGCAAACATTCAAAACATGGGTTTGCCAGGATTTTCGTTCTCTAGAAATTAATATTAGAAATGTTTTTTATTTTTCCTTTTTTATTTTTCTTTTTCTCCTTGAAAGTAAAATTTTCTCGAGGAAGCTAGCTGTTTGGCTTTGCAAATTCACGCGTTTAAATGATGTTGATGGTGCAATGAAAGCAGTCTGTCGATTGGAATTGAACAGTTGGCGTAGCGTGCAAATGGAGCATAAACTTTATCTGATTTTTCAACTCGTTTTCTACCCTTATATTTAATTATTGTAAGTTTCTGGGTTTATATTTTGCTTTGAAAATGAAAGCTTTTCACAGGTGTATTGTTGTAATTGAATTAAAGACCTCATGCTGTTCCTGTTCACACACACACGCATAATCAAGAATTTGGTTATGCTTTTAGAGAATAAAGTTGATTTGTTTTTGCTCATATATGGTATTTTCTTGTGTTAAATCAAAATCAACATCAACATCATCATATATATATGTAAACTTTTTGTAATTAAAGCATGTATATGCTCATCTTTGCTTGTGATAAACAAAATCTTTAATTTTAAGTTAATTAAAGATGTTTTTAGAATTATATACAATGATATATATAAAGATTTTGAAAACAATGTGACCATTTTCTTTGGAGGACTTCAAAAAGATAACTTTATTCTTACTCGAAAAGTTTCTGTTTAAACTTATATTAGAAAAGATAAAAACACTTCTGCAAAATTATGCTCGTTAGAAAAGAAAATGATAGAAAGTGGTTAGGGCTTGCTAGAAAAGAGAATGCATTGTAATGGTAATACCCAAACCAAGGCGGTTGGTCCCTTGAATGTGGGACATCAACTGGGAGGAAAAAGTTTTCTGGGCTCCTCACGCTCATCAGTTTTAACCTAAGAATAATTTTTCCTTATCTCTTCTGTTTTAACTTTGATATATGCCCCACTCTCACAACCTGGAATCCACAATCGCACATGCAAACATAATTTTCTCTGCTCAGAAATATTTAATATCTTTCACACTTCACAATATAATTCGTTCTTCATACAATACATGTCCCGAATACGCACATCGTGGAATTAATGAAGAGTAACTGTTAACTGTTAAAAATACGGATTCATATATATAACAAGTAAAATATGAAGTGGGGAAAAAAAAAAAAATTCTTGGCTGCAAGGCAAAGAATGGCGATATGAATTAACAGATAAGTTTTATAGTAAAAATGACATCTCTTTGTATTTGCCTATGCCAGTTAAGGCAAAACGTAAATAGTTCTGTGGTGAGATTGTGACACAAGCTAATTTGTATTGATTTCATAGATTTGAGATATAGATTTTCAACAATATAAATAAGTTATTGGAATCAATTTCATCAAGTCAAGTCACATCTCAGTTCATGACAGTTCCTTAACGTAAAGTATGCTGGCTGAGTTTTGAATTTATTTCCCATTTACGAGTAATTAATGGGTAATGAACCGATTTCAAAAGTTATTGTTTGAAATGCTTGAACGTGAAGTTCGAATGATGGATGAATGATTTTAAAATAGAGAACAGAAGTCACGCAACAAATTGATTAGTGGCGTCTTTGGCTGTTTCTTCTGTGTGTGATTGTCCATGTCGAAAGACCATTTCGAAGGAACAAGTTCGAAATCTGTAAATTGCATTGCCATATTGTCGCCGTCGGCCTACATTACCATAAAGATTTTATCAAAGCGGCCTTCTTGTTAGAACATAATTTTTCTGACATAAAAATATCACAATATATAACATTAATTTCACGTTAAACCTGTTAGAAAACTTGATTCTAAGATCAGGTTTGAACTTTGAATTGTTGTGTGTATTTGGTTGCGTACTATATAGAAAAGTAGATAGCAAACGAAAATTCAAGCCTGAAAATGACTTGGGAATCTGTTCCTTACAGGGTAAAGAGAGCTTTTCTGGTGAGACTGAGATGGCTGGGCTCATCTTCAACATATATTACACGAGATATTCCAGTCAACTGTACAAACTTTAGAAGAAAAGCATTATTTTAAGTGCGAAGCACTTTTCTACTATCACTCAATCTTTATGGTATTGGTATCCCACTCAATCTTTATGAGATCCTTATGTAAAGTCAGTGGCACGCCTGGATTTTACTTGATGATCAGAAATTATTTGACAGACATGCATATTTAGTCAAAGGAATTGGAAACTTATAAACCAATTCAGACTCTCATTCAATGCTAATACTTTGGTTTGTTTTTGGCAAGTAACAGTTTTGTGAAATGGGCATGAAAACCAGTTATTTCTTCAGCCAATGTTTCAGTGAATGCAGATATTTCAGCAGCCAGGCTGAAAAGAAGGCAGGCTGTAGTGCACAATTATTTGATACCCCAGGTAGGGAACTGAATACAGGTTAGAACGTTATAAATTGTGTTGAATGAATTAGAACCAGAAGTGGGAAGGCAAGCTCCATCGTAGAAAACGTGTACCAACACTTAAAAAAGAGGCATTCTAGTACAAAACTTGTATTTGAATTATAGTAGTGAAATCTTCATTAGAAATCTCCAGAGAAATGAGTTGCTAATTGTCATGGCCGATTTGTGCTTAAATGATAACATAACAGTTCTCCCAAAAGCAGGAGACAATAGAGCTTCGAGGTGTGATTTACAGGAGCTAATGGCTGGCTTCAAATTGTGGACTTCATGGGCCTAATTAGCCCAATTTACAAAGCTAACAAACTAGCCGAAAACTCACAATATATAATTGCAATTTTCCAAAGTGAGCATGGGAATAGAATTAGGCTTTTATCCACATCACATCAGCAAAAGCGCAAGACACTAAAGTAAAATATGTGGCTGAGGGTCTCCCACTATAATACTCTCAAAATAATATTTTAGTAAATGTTAAACAAATCAAAGCATAAATCAGATTAAATAGCTTCACTTACACAATAAAACTAAAACAAAAAGAAAAAGTCAATAAATTTCCAAGAAAACTGACAACAAAATTTCGCGCCAACACAAAACAGAAGCTGAGATGCTCTGTTTTTCTCTGTTTCACAATACACCTCCTTTAGCTAGCCAATACAACTACCAAGCTTGGTTCTTTCTACCAAAATCCAAAACCCATTTGACTTTTTTTCGTTTCTGTCGAAGCCCAGGTTTTTTCGACCAAAAAGGTTATGGGTTATTGAGCAAAAGTTTATAATTTTTCGTGTTCGAATGGGGTATTTTCTTCTTCAGTGAGTGATGATTTTTAGATGGAATTGGGCCCCCTCTTGGCGCTGTTGCCGGAGGAAATGCGAAGAAGAGTTAGTCAGCATCCGGAGCTTTATCAATTGATTGAAGTTGTTATGGGTTTGGGTCGCAGACCTTGGTGGATTTCCATCCGGAGACTTTGTTTTACTGAATTGCTAAATAGCAGTCCAAGACCTAGAGCATGCTACATATCAAGTGAAATTTTGTTTCTGGTTCTTGAATTTTGCTTCAAGTGTTTGATTAAAGTTTAAAGTCTATGACTCGATTGGAACTTTGAGTTTTCTGTACTGGGATTTCATTTCTTTTGGTTATTGCATAATAAATATGATTGATTGTTTTGTGTTCAGCGTCTATAATCCGGTACTTAGCATTGTATAACTAAAGATACCAATAAGAGATTCTTGTAAAACAAAGTTTCATAGGCATGCAAGAGTAATTGTTGCGAGCTTTATTGTGGTAAGTTATGGTGAGAACTAGAGTTACAAACTGACAACTTTATTGTATTCGAAGTGACATGGAAGCTTTTTGGGGGTGTAAAGTTAGGTTCTTTTTGTGTAGGTGTAGTGTAATTCTTTTTTGGTTGGTGGTTAGCCCAACCATGCCGGCGAAAAATTCTGATAAAATAATCTTCAATAGATGTCAGTAGTTTGAAGGTGCATTATGAGGCTGATAAAGAGAGGAAAGAGGAAGTCCAAAAATCAATTTTCAGACGTGTTCAGAATGGAGGTAAAATGCTCTTTGATCTCTTCATTAGTGCCCATTATATTGTGTCGAGTTTTACTTGAGTTGCAACCTTTTCTTTTTTCTCAATAAGATATTATCTATACTGTTGATGAATCATACTAGAGAAATGCATGCATCTAACTTACCAGAATTGTATATTGCAGATAGCTGATTTTGCCATTGACAATCTAGTAGGCATTGGCCGAACATTACATTACATTAGTGCCATCAGGAATCGAAAGGATGCACTTATTGGTCTAACTTGCCAAGTTAGTCATGAAATATCAGGGAGTGCTATTTGTTGCAAGACCTTGTTCAAGATGAAGCTTCTTTGTTGCTAATCAAGTCTTCAGGAGTGGGAAAACCACGATTATCAGGTTGATCACTTCTATTTGTATTTAATTGTTATGCATGCTTAGGTAACTCTATCAATTTATTTATTTCTTTCAGTTCTCATGAGAAAAATAATTACTTCAGATTATCAGGTTAGCAAATTTCCTCTTAGTGGAAGCCTCTGAACTTGTTTGTTATTATTTACATAAACAAGATATGTCTGGGTTAAATGTTTTTAGTCCGATGGCCACGGATACCATAAGACCCTTTTTTTTTGGTCAGAGCTGGAATTTTTGCCTGAAACTACTCCCCACTTGGGATGCATTCAAATTCGGTTGGCACTCCCAAGCAACCAGATTTGTTAACATCTAGACATCATAACTTTAGTTGTTTACTCATGGTTAAAAATTCTTGAAAGTTCCTGGTTCAGTTGATAATGTTTAGTGTTCTCAAATTCAACTCAAGGGCCTAATCTGTTGCAATATCTCTGTAAAGATAGTATTGCACATTATATCAAATCATAAGAATGGATCAAAGCCCTTGTTAAGATTTTGAATTTTTAAACCCAGCATTTATAAATTCATGATAACACTTGAACAAAGGCATTAACTTATAAGGAGATTACATTGTTATGAATGAGCATCGGATAGTTTGCCAGATCGCCTAAAAGTTCAATAGTTGCAGGGAAATAGCTTGGATGCTTGCAAATGATTACAAGAAATGAGTCACCATTGTTCATGCCTCTAATGAGATAGGTGGGGAAAGCGATATATCTTATGCATGAATAGGTAATGCTTGTCACATGCAAGTTGCTAACTCTGACATGCAACATAAGGTATGGACCAGAATTGCGTGATATCATGTATCCTCTTTGGTTTAGTAATGAAGGCTTGATCACTGACACTTGAGTGGTTGAAATTCTCCTATCATAAGGTGTGAAAATTATTTTCTGAAACATCAGAAAAGACCATTGCATGATGCGATGGTGGAACAGTTCATGTAATTTTTGTGAAGAATGGACATAGAAAGAAAGGCTGATCTTTGGAATGAGAAGTCTATTGAATGTACTCATAGTTGTCTATAAAATAATGGCACAGTATTTTAATATCTTTAGGTTATTTGAATGAATAGATGGATAAGACAATGTTATATGATTTCTTCCATCCCAATCAATAAATTAAAGTGCTGCATACATACTACCATTGTTTGAGGGATGGTCATATAAACAGTGTCATTTTTTTCTTTTGTTACATTTAGTTTTGTGCTTTCTCATTCCTATTTTTAATTCTATCATTTAAGTAAAAATTTATCAATGACTCTCAGATTTATAGCTTTGGATCCTTCAGGTATTGATTGAAGCAGTGGAAAATCACATGCCAAAATTCATTGTGATTAATGAAATTGGAATAAAACTTGAAACAGTAGCAGAAAGCACAATTGCACAACATGGAATTCAACTTGTCGCCACTGCTCATGGAGTAAAATTAGAGAATTTGATAGTGAATCCTTCATTGGAGATGCTTGTTGGAGGATTAAAGGTGAGCTATTAATTTTAGCTATATATAGTTGGTTTATTTTTTTTAGTACATGGGTAGGCTTTGTGATTTATTTAGTGGTCAAATTAATGAGGACTTTGACATGGGCATCAGTGTTGCAGACATCATAAGCCAAAATGTATATGTGTTCTCTACCATTTAATTTTTGTCTCTGTCTACATTTGTTGGTTTATTTGTCGCCTGCAACTTTATCACCATGAACTAGAATATAAGAACATAAACCTCAATGACCAATGAAGTAAAACAAATTAGAATCATTTGTGAACCATCGAGTTGTGTGCTAATCCTTTGAGAATTGGGAATTTCGACTGTCAGATCCAAAAATTTTTCTGCTTTGAATTAGACAAAAAATTCATTTTAATGCCAATGAAGAGAGGACAATGAAGGGGGAAAAAAAAAAAAGGAACAAATTGGAAAAATTTAATAAAGAAATGCCTACTCTAAGTAGTAATAGGTTTTCCCTATTTCTCATAATGAAATCGGAGTTTAGTTAGAATAAGGGCTTTCATTGTTCTTTTTATCAATGCATGTATGATATGGGTCACATATTTCAGTGATTGCACATCAATTATTTGCAAGCCTTCCTTTCCGGCTCATCACAGTGAATGTTTACTTTTAGTTGTATTGGATAGTTCTAATATCTCTATTTAATTTGTGGTATCTGGGATGGGATGCATAGTTTAATGATTCCTGTCTTGCTTGAAACCACTTCTGTCACATCTTTACCGTGTGTCTATATGTAATATCTATCTAAATATATATGTTTTCTATTATAATTTTCATAACTTCTTTTGTTTATCTTCTATTAGGTTTCAGAATTTGATACCTATTTTGGTTAATTGCATTAATTTCAGAGTGAAACACTAGGCGATAAAGATGCAAACAGTTGAGGTGTCAAAAAACAGTGCTAGAGAAGAGAGGACCATCAACATTCTGTTGTGCTGCAGAGATAATTTCTAAGACTGAGTTGTGAGTTCATCGTAGTCTTGAAGCAACAGTTGATGTTATTCTCTCAGGTGTGAAGATTCTATCATTCAAGAACAAGAAAATGATTGGTTGGCAGGATGTTGATAATCCCATCTTTTTTTGTGTCTGGTTATCTCTCTTCTGCTGGCAAACAGAGTTAGTATGTCAAATGTTGAAATTTGCAGGATGCATGATGATGGATCTAAAGACATTATGGTAAAGGTAATATTCAGTGTCCCTTCTTCTGATCAGAAAGATGAGATTATAGATAATGATGATCTAGAAATGACAGAAAAAATATCTAGCCATAATGAGTTCATGTCCCAGTTTCATCAAACATTGGAGAATATTTCTGGGAAGATGGATTTCCAATTTGCCTCTATGTCTATGGGGTAAGATATTATGATATTATAATTTCAAATTGGTAATTGAGTTAGTCTATTTGCACGATCAAAACCCCATCTCCCCACCATTTTTTCTTTTGTATCTAATATTTTACTTCTCATCTACGGCTCAGTCAACTTCATGTAACAAGAGTATACTGGAAATTCTCTTCCATAACTTAGCAGAAGTTTCTTGTCACCAATATGTTTATTAACTTTCTTTTTTTTCTTATAATTTTGTAGACAAGCTCATTGATGCAGATAACTGAGGTCATACAGGCACTAGTGGATGATCATGCTGATGGATTAAAGGATCATGGATCAGAAAACAAGATTAATCTTTCAGAGAAGATTGATGCCCTGGAGGTAACATGAATTTTTCATGATTGATTAATATATACGAGTCCAAAGTTCCTCGAAGAAAACGTTTAATTTCTGACATATATATGCTTACCAAATAACTTTTTTCTGTCAATAATTACTATTGGCTGCTACAATATGAAAAATAGATTTCAATGACCCAAAAAAAATTAATAATAAAAAACTTTATGCTAGATTTTCTTTTTCTTTTCTCTTTTTTTTTCTTAGAAAGGTTTGTCTCCAGTCCATCCATAGTCATTGGCTTGACTGAAGAATATTGTAAGACAATATTGTAAGACAATTACTGAGGAAAAGTAAAGCAAAGATGCTTTTGTTTTTCTTCTGCTGATTGATTTTTCTTATAAAGTACTTTTAAAGTAAATTTCATTTTTGTGTAGTTAAAAATAGTCTTATCGGTGAAAGGCTGCTGTTTGAAAAATATGAAGCTGGAAAGATGCTAAAGGAAAAAGAAACAGAGTTAGAACAAGATTCAAGTTCTTCACTCAATTAGTTAAAAGATAAGATTCAAGAAAGATGATTTATGAATGCATCTTTCTCTATACTGTGTTAGCATACAATTCAACTTCATCATTCTGCAGGCAAGGATAGCCATCGAGCAGGTTGTAATTCCTAAAGGAGAAGAGCTACTGCAAAGGCCATCCTACATTTTGTCCCTTCAAATGGACCTCAGCCAGAAGTACTAACTACAATTTGAGCGAGTTGTTAAAGAGCCTGAGGCAGTCTCCTCATTCTGCCATTTCAGTCTAAGATGAACCATAACTTGTGATGAAACCGCTGATCTATCTATTGAGTGGAAGTTACTCAAATGGTATTCTCCGTACTGTGGACAGATTACCTGTCCTGCCTGATTTACCTTTACAATGTCGCATGTACTGCAGTGCCAGAGTTTCATTAACATATGATCCATTATAGACTCTTATCTATCATTTCAGGTTCCATTCTTTTTTAATGGAAGATCATGTTCTTATTTGATCAGTAAGAGAAAACTAACAAACATATAAACATGTCTATATTTTTCCTTCGAAAATCTTGAAGAATTCATTCCCTTTTAGGTTCTCTATAATGCTGTTGAGGCTAATATTGATTAACAAGGATGAAATTGTTATAAGGAGGATGGGTGTTGATTAGGGGTGTGTATAAAATAATTCAAACTGACTTGATTTGGTTTGGATTGAAAATAGTTAAAAAAAATAATTTTGACTTAGGTTATGGTTTGAATGGTTTCTAAAACTAAGTCAAATCATAGATCGCTTTTTAATATATGTAAATATATGTGTTTATTTTTTCAAATTAAACATATTTTATAAACATATAACAAAATAAATTGTTTAAAATGTGAGGTAATACATATTTTATTGATAATATCATATTGAATTTTTATAGATTTAAATTTTAAATTAAATCATAATTTTTTAATATGATTTAATTTGAAAAATAAAATAGTATTATTTAATATAAGATTTCGTTAAACTATTTTTTTTTTTTTTGTATAAATTTGTGGTCAACACAAACGACAAAAGCACGTTAAGAGCGTACGTGAAAGTGCTTAATCCTCAGCGCATTAACATTTAATTACAGATTAATTATTAATCTAATTAAGTCAAAACAACTATATTAATTGATCGACGCAACATGACACATCAGCATGTCGCGACACGTAATCTCCTCATAGTTTGGTCAACTTTTGCATTTCTGGGTGGACTTTGCTTTCTCTTCCATCACTCCATTTCTCTTTTAATTAATTTAAAATTTTCTTTTCTTCACGCATTAAGTGGAATTTAACCAAAAAAAAAAAAAAAAAAACAGATTAAGAATTTTTTGCTCGTATTTATAATAATAATTATTATAAAAATGTTATAATTATATCATAAACCAGGTTTATAGTTCTTAAATATTTTATTCTAACGATAATTTTTTGTATTTTCTATACAAATTTCAAATTTAATTGCTTCAAAAAACATGGATAAAAAAAGATTGAATTTAATTCCACTTGATATGCAAATTTGGATTATTGAAGAAGACAAGATGGTGGATGATGGGCGTCTGCACTAGCTAAATCCCTGAACAAATCAAAGCTTAATTACAAGTCATTTCCAAATAATTAAACTTAATTTTTATGGGATCTGATTAATTCCCCTTTAAGATCATGTACCACGTAAGAGAAACCAATAGTAGGATAAATCTATCTTTTGTTCTTATGCTAATCCACTAATTAAGGACTTATCAGACAGAGGGATTATGGATTATCACATTAATTAAGCAATCTTATTGGGTAGTTAGCCGTTAATATTGACGTCTTAATCAAACCAATAAAAAATGACACAATGGCTATCTTTAACCATATACTTTTGATGATTCATGAAATGACCAGGATAAAAAGGTTTACTCACTTACCCATTAATTACAATGTTAAATTTTCTTAATTCAAGTTTTGACTTAAACTATTGGGTGTGGATAACTGTTCAAAATAAAGTTCTTATATTGGTAAATAAATGGGAAATTTAAAGAAATTATTGAAACTAGATCATAAAAAGAGACTTAAAGCTCTAATTTTTTTTTTATTTGTATAATTAAATATTATTATTATTATGGGTGCATAGATGAAAGACTACACTAACTTGGTGGGTTAGCTCCTCCACATTTAGGTCTCTTCATTGGATCAAATATAATGTTATGTATATATAATTTTTGTATTTAATTAATATATTATTATATAATTAAATGTTAATTTATCTTTAATTAAAAATTATCTAATCATATAGTAACATATTATCTGAATATATCAAATAAGTTTAAAAATTAGATATACATAATTTTTTAATAAATCAAAATGAAAAAGATACCAATTCACTCAATTAAATAGTTAATCAACTATTGATTAATATGAAAGGAAACGAAAAAGATTTATACTTTGAAGGGTTTTTATATAATAAATTTAGTGTTCGAATATGTTTTTTACCAAAACTATAGAATAAGTTTTCCGAAACTAATACCAGAGATAGACCTAGAAATTTAAACCAAATCAAATAGATTACTATAATTTAGTAAAAAAGATTGTAACTCAAAAATGAACTTAATTAAAAAATAAACATATGTATAAATCTTATTATCCATACAATTTTTTAATGGAGTCTTATAGAACTGTTCAACAATGGATATTGTCAAAATAGGCCTTTCTACATCAAAAAAGGACCAAATGTAAAGGGAGAATTGAAGATGAAGTGTAGACTGAACACGTTCCAAGGAGTTGGGGAAAGAGAAAGCATGAAGATGTTAATTAGAAGTTGGATTAAGGATATACTTTACTGTGAACACAGACAACCCAAAAAGTGAAGATAGATTGCGATCGAAAGAGGGTCAGTTAGATATATACACATATAGTTGATTCAATATAAGAGAGACGGCAAAGAAGTAAACACTTGGCAATATATATATGCATATATATAATTCAAATTCAGTCGCCTTCTCCTTTCAACAGCGACCATCTCATTCTCACCTTCTATTATAATTCAAACTTTTATGTGTGCTTGATCATGATCATCACTATTTAAACTCCAAGTGAGAATAGGATTAATTGCAGAATGGTAATCTTAATTTCACGTGTCACTACTAAGCTAATTTGACTGCATGTACAAGGACTAGAAAAATATAAATGGTGCACTAAAGTTTTTAAAAAGGTTCAGTGAAGGAATTCTGACATTTTGGACACTTAATATTTAAAGTTAGATGGACATCTGAGTTCTATATAAAGCCGTTCACTCTCGCTCTCAAATTCTACACTACCTCTTTCACATTTATTCTCTGGCTCCAGTACACAAATGGCCTTTAGCTTCAGGTTTTTGTTGTGTCTTTTCTTGCTCTCGGGTTTCTTTTTAGCCTGTCAAACTCGTCTTCTTGACAGCAATACAGCATTTTTGGAGAGCCTGACGGAAATTTACAGGACGAGTTTGCGGAAACAGGAGATGATTGAGAGGCACTTTGAGTCGAAACAATATTCAACAGATGAGGGTCGAGTATTGATGGAGGACTCCAAGAAAATGTTCAAGGAAAGTGTAAAAAGACAAGAGATTCTTGGCAGATTTTTCGATTCAAAGCGAGTGAGTCCTGGAGGTCCTGATCCTCATCACCATTAAAAACTTTTTCAACAAAGAAACTTTGTAAAACTTGTTTCAGCTTTGCATTGGTTTGTATTAGTACAGAGATCGATCTCTTCGTTTCCATTCAGAGATCGATGTAACTTTTGGTATGATAATTATATATCACAATGCATGGAATCAATCAATGATGCTGTATCTGGGAAATGAATATAAAAACATTGTCTCTGGAATTAAAAATTTGAGCAAGCTTATCCCATGAGTTATGCAAAGGAACCCATTAACACTTAAAGTGGTGCCCATAATTGAAATATTATTAAGAAACCTGCAGGATATATTATAAAGTTTTATTGTATTATCTTCTCATCCCTATACATACATACATACATACATACATACATACATACATATATATATATATACATAAAAAATTAAAATATATATTCAATATGTACATAGATCGTAAAAATATACAAAATTAGGTCATAGAATCATGAGTGAGCAAGATCAATTTATCAACTCAATTTCTTTGTTTGCAAGAAGTTTAATTAATCACAAGCAAAAATACAAAAAAAAAAAAAAAAAAAAGAAGAAGCATTTTGATCTCATCATCTTAAAAAATTCAATGCACTTTCATTGTCTAACTATATTATTCTAATAAATATTTGATAGTCATGAAGTTGTAAATGGGTCCTAAAATAGCAGTTGGAAACATGTTTTGGATTTTTTTATTTTTTTATTTAACTGGCAGTCATTTTAGGGTGATAAAGAATGAGATAAGCTTTGCCGAGTAGCTCATGAGTTGATATATAAAAATGAAAAGAAAGAGCATCAGTGAGAAGCAGCAATGCAGCTTTGTAGTTTAATGGATGACCATGAGACCATCATCTAGAGAGGCTGCAAAGTAATTAGATTACTGAAGATGAAAGATTAAAGAAGTGGACCTCACATGGATCCTATTACAAAAAAGTTTAAAATTTGCCCTAGTCGGGGCTTAGTCAACCAACCAAAACAAAATTGCCTCTTGCACTTTTCTCTTTTTCTTCATTCTTATAATTATTTTACAGACTAGAGAAAGGTCTTCAATTTAACTGGTAGAAAGATTTTTCAATTAGATTTTCCTTGACGTAATTGCATCCATTTTATGATATTTGGTACGAAGAAGTCTACGAAGGCTCACATTTTACATATACACAATCTTTTAAACTTTAAGTCTTCGGGTTAATTAGGGTAGTCATGATAAAGTTAAACTTTCTTTTATGGGAAAGGTCAAAGATCCGCAATAAGTAATGTTCATGAATGCCATCGCTGCAGTTTGCCTCCATTTGTACTTGCAAAATCTTCTTCCATTATTATTATTATTACTATTAATCTGCCGGATTGATGCATCATTTTTTTATCTTCTTAAATTTGTGTTTTAAATTCTGGAAAGATCTTGCTTTGTAACATATATTTTGCCTATATCCGTTTTGTTATGGCACATTTCTTTAAGAATTCACACTTAAAACCTTAAAGGATGTTTTAGATTACTAAAATACCGCAAACATAAATTAATTCAAGGGTACATTTAGTTTGGAGAACCCTTTTATTATCAACGTTAAAAGATTATCAAAAAGATATTATTTTAATCTATATTTTATCATTAATATTATTTTGTTTGATTTATTATATAACAAAAAATTACAGATTTTTTTTATTTTCAAACTAATGTGTAATAAATAATATAGAAGATAATTTGATTACTTCATTCTTATAAGCATTAAAAGATTATATTAATAATATTAATTATAATTACAATTTACTTACATTTAATATATTTAGTTTAATATAATAAAAACATTTAAGTAAAATAACATCAGAGATATTTTTGTATTACTACCATCTAAATATAATAATTATTTATACATATAAATTTATTTATATGTATTATTCTTCTATAATAAAATATTCTTTAAACCCGGTTTACCCTAAAGATTAATGTTATAAAATAATAATATGTTTTGGATAAATTAGTATGTATAAATAATTAGAGTGTATTTGGTTTTATGAGAATATTTTATTACAAAATCAATATTATTATTAGAAAGATAGATAATATATTAACAGGTATAAAATAATAATATATTTGGATAAATTGATAGTTGGTGGTAATAAATAATATTGTGATATTATTTTACTTAAATGTTTTTAATATGTTAAATTAAATTTATTAAATAAGGATAAAATTGTAATAAAATTAAAATTATTAAGCTAATCTTTTTTAAATTAATTAGCCCAACAAAGTAATATGAATAATAAAATATGGATTTACCTTTAACAAATGCATCATTATTGTGTTTGATTGACAGTAATAAAATAATATTGTGATGTTATATTATTATTTGCTACATTAATTTGGTAATAAGCTAATCAAATAAATAAGGTAAGGTAATTACAAAAAAATAAAAATAAAACAAGATTACTAAAGTAATCTTTTATTACCTTAGCAAATGCACCATAAAAATTAATGAATATAAAATAATAATGTATTAAAATGAATAAAATGCACCATAGATTTAATGAATATAAAATAATAATGTGTTTGAACGAATAAATATGTATATATAATTATTGTAATTAATTGGTGCTAATAAAAGAATATTGTGATATTATTTTATTTATAACGATAAAATTATAACAAAATTAAGATTATCAATATTTTAATACTTATATTATGGTAATTTTTTTTATCATTTAATGAACTAAATAAGATATATCAAACTGTCATTGTTTGCATGTCTAGTTATACTAGTAATATAGGTTGATGGTGACGATTGTAGAAATTTTTGTTAGAGGGATTCAATCCAAAACTTATATGAAAAATAATTTTTTATTAAAATATCTTCATCAACTCTTCATATTTTGAAATTATTGCATGATAGTTTTATTGTTAATACTTGTAAATATATATTATCAAAATAAGTTGTTAAACAATCATTTAATGACTCATTCTCTATTCAATTATTTAACAAATTTTTTATAGTATTTATTACAAAAAAAAAAAAAAACTCTTTCATAATCATTGTAATAACTAACAAGATTAATGATAATTTAACTAATAAATATATCAAGAGAAAAACAATATGTTTTTTTTTTTTTTGTAGTAACCATATTTTTAGCAAGACTTTCAATTCCTATTATTCCATCAAAGTTTGTGTACGAACGCAAATCAGTCAACAAGTTCTCAAGTTCTTGTAGTAACCATCTTTTCAACATGTAGTGAAAGAGGTCATGATGCTTTTGTATTGAAATTTGACCACTTGGAGGAAGAAAGAGAGATTGCAAGATCATGTTCGAGACCATGAAAGAAATCATAATAAATGTTGATTGGCTTGTTAAGATTTGACGATCACAAAAGTTCATCTCTATTGTGAAATTAAACATAGTTTGTTGTCCTTTAAAATCATGTTGAATCACTTCGTTTTCTCTAATAGTTTGTTGTCCTTTGAAATTATGGTAAATCACTTCGTTTTCTTCGATCCCTCTTTCAGTACTATTATATTTTCATGACAATTTTCTTTGATTTTCTTGAACATATATAAAAATATTTGAGTTATATAAAAATTCAATATTAACGACTGATTTTTCACATAAAAATTTAGTAAGTTGTCTAGAAGTTTTCAATAAACAGATCAAACTTGTCACTGATATATATATATAATTTTAAAGGTTTTGCTTTTCATGTGCTAATTAATTTCATTGTGACCTTCAATTTCTGCTTAAATTTGTCACCAAATCAAACCAATTCCAATTCCATAAACATTTTACAGTGCTTGATCAGAATTTCTGACACAGAACAAAAAATTTGTGGAATCCCATATGAGTACAAGAATTAATGGGATGCAATGCCGTCTAACTTTATCTCATTGGATAAGATATGTTCACCATGATTTATAAATTTTTATACATTCAACTATAATTCTTATAATTTTCAACCAAATGATTTCATCACTTTCTTTTCTTCCTATAAAATCAATCTCTATCATGTTCACATGTGCTTTCTAATATTACTCTACATAAAAAAATGTGCAAGAATTTTGCCGTCAGTGTGGAAAAAACAAAAGGTTCCACCACAACAGGCCAAAAATAAAGAAGCAGCCAAAGGGATTAAAGCATTAGTTAACATAATTGAACTTTTCCAAAACAAGCTATAGAAGATGATTCTCAAACTCTCCTATGAATGGGAAAATATATGCGTCAGATATGCAATAGCAAAAGCCTTAAAGCAAGAGGCTTCTTTAGCATGAGCTGACAAGAAAAGTGATGATGAATTAGCTAAAGACAACATGGTCTTAAGAGAGCTATGTCTTTATGTGTAGTTTAACTGTATAATGGACACTACAGAACAAAGGTGACAAGGTTTCATGAACATAGAAACATTCCTTTGGCTGTTAGTGCAAACAAAAAGAGGATAGAAATTGGAAAACTCCTCCGTGAAATGGATGTAGTGCAATGTGATTTTAAGGTTTATTTCTAGTTTACTATTTATTTTTTGGTTTATTGTTTACTTCTTGTTTATCATCGTTTACTCTTTGGTTTATTATTTATCTTTCTGTTTACCTTTGTTCATCCCAATTTAGTCTTGATTTACTTTTACATTATTGTTTACCCCATGTTTATTCCTATTTATTTTGGTTTATCTTTTAGTTTATTTTTCGATTTCTCGTTTACCCCACCTTAGTATATCACTTACTCTCTACTAGTTTCATAATTAACTTATACTATTATCATATCCAAGTAATATATAACAAATTACACATAGATTAGACAAAAAACAAGATTAATCTAATAACTTATAACTATATCTATTTAATATTACTTAAAATCTAGAATATAATAAATTTCAGAGTTAATTTATACCATCTTGTTGATATATGTACAAACATTATAATGAAATTATATTTATTTAAATTAAGAATTCAATAGAACAATCTTCAACTTCTTCAACTAAAATTTCAAATTCTCTCTAGTGTTCTTTTTTAAGTGAAAAGTTTGTATGTCAAATATAAATAAAGTTTAAGGAGTAAAAAAAATAACAAAATTGATATTGTCTTTTATAAAATGATAAATTTATAATTGGTTAATTTTTTTGTAAATTTTAATTAATTTCTCTAGACTTTTTGCCAAACAATTGCATAAGTTTTCCAATACTAATACCAGAGAATACGCCTAGAAAACTGTTTACGGTTGGCTTGGTGGTGCTTAAATTGCATACAATCTTCTTTGAGTTTACCGTCAAAAGACGACCTAATGTGAAGGGAGAATTGAAGATGAAGTGTAAACTGAACAAGTTCCAGGGAGTTTGGGAAAGAGAAAGCATGAAGATGCTAATTAGAAGTTGGATTAAGGATATACTTTGCTTCATATTTACGTGAGCACAGACAACCCAAAAAGTGAAGATATTGCGATCGAAATGGGGTCGGTTAAATATATACACATTTAGTTGAAAGGACATGCCTTCTCCCTTCAACAGCGACCATCTCATTCTCACCTTCTATTATAATTCAAACCTACATATATGCCTGATTATGATCATCACTACTAAAATCCCAAGTGCGAATAGGGTTAATTGCAACAAATTATAATGTTGGTTAACTGATCTTAATTTCACGTGTCACTACTAAGCTAATTTGACTGCATGTACAAGGAATAAAAAAATATTAATGGTGCACTAAAGTTTTAAAAAGGTTCAGTGTAGGAATTCTGACTTTTTGGACATTTAATTTTAGGAGGACATCTGAGGTCTATATAAAGCAGCGCAACTCTCGCTCTCAAATTCAACACTACTACCTTCACATTTATTCTCTAGCTCCAGTACAAAAATGGCCTTTAGCTTCAGGTTTTTGTTGTGTCTTTTCTTGGTTTCCGGTTTCTTTTTAGCCTGTAAAACTCGTCCTCTTGATAGCGACACAGCATTTCCAGAGAGCCTGACGGAAGTTTCCAGGACGAGTTTGCGGAAACAGGAGATGATTGAGCGGCATTTTAAGTCGAAAGAATATTCAACCGACGAGGGTCGAGTATTGATGGAGGACGCCAAGAAAATGTTCAAGGAAAGTGTAACAAGACAAGAGATCCTTGGCAGATTTTTTGACTCCAAGCGAGTGAGTCCTGGAGGTCCTGATCCTCATCACCACTAAAAACAACATAGGAACTTGTGAAACTTGTTTCAGCTTTACATTGTTTGTACGTAGTATACAGACATAGATCGATCTCTTCGTTTCGATTAAGAGATCAATGTAACTTTTGATATGATAATTATATTTTACACTGCAAGCTCCAGAGTCCCGTAATCCGTATTTAATACTAAAGTACCAATCAATGTTGAATATAAAAACATTGTGTCTGGAATTATTAAAAATTTAAACAAGCTTATCCCATGAGTTATCCACCGGAACCCATTAACACTTAAAGTGGTGCCCCATAATTGAAATATAATTAAGAAACCTACAGGATATATTATAAAGTTTTGTTGTATTATCTCCTCATCCCGTTGACTCGGGTTAATTAGCATAAATAAATAAACAATATTAGCTGCAAGGAGACTTCAATTCCATTCCTACAAAATGATTACTTCAGTGACAAAAATTAAAATATATGTTCAACATGCACATAGATATCGTAAAAACATACAAAATTAGGTCATTGAATCATGAGTTAGCAAGATCAATTTATCAACCTAATTTCTTTGTCTGCAGGAAGTTTATTTTTTCACCAGCGAAAATACAAAAAGAAAAAAAAAAAAAAAACTTGATAAATTGAGTTGATTATATAAAAATGAAAAAAAAGAGCATCATTGAGAAGCGGCAACGCAGCTTTGTAGTTTAGTGGGTGATCATGAGACCACCGTCAACGGAGCTACAAAGAATAAATTAGAAGATGAAAGATGAAAGACTAAAGAAGTGGACCTTACATGGATTCTATTAAGTCGGTGCTTAGTCAACCGACCAAAACCAAATTGCCTCTTGCACTTTTCTCTTTTTCTTCATTCTTATAATTATTTTGGAGACCAAAGAGGTAGATTTTTAATTAGATTTTATTTGACTTAATTGCATCCATTTTATGATATATGGTACCAAGAAGTCTATGCAGGCTCACATTTTACATATACATAATTTTTTAAGCTTTAAATCACCGAGTTAATTGGGGCACATTCTTTTATGGGAAAGACCAAAGGTCCGCAATAAGGAATGTTCATGAATGCCATCGTTGATACTTTGCCTCGATTTTTATTTACAAAATCTTCATCCATTATTATTAATTATTACTGTTATTATTATTAATAATCTGCCCAATTGACTCACCATTTTTTTTTCTTATTTTTGTTTTTTAATTTGGACTTTATGGCATATATTTTGCCTTTATCATCCCTCCTTTTTGTTGATGTTTAGATAATATTTTATTATTAAATTATAGAGATAAAATTATAATAAAATTAAGATTATCAAAATAATTTTTTAGTATTTAAAAAATAAGATAATAATATTTTATCAGTTAATCCATTAAATAAAATAATAACAAGTAGACCACCAGATTAATCCTCTTTTATCTCAACCATGTACACTTTACGAATTGGTATCTATGAACTTTTTCAATTTTCAAGATTTGGGAAATTAAAATTTAAAAATAAAATATAAAAAGTTTGCTCGTAAAATTTTCATATCTTTTATCAAATTATATCAGCTGGAGAGTATCAGCCGGAGAGTATCAGCCGACGTCGAAAGTGCACACAAGACCAATGCCACAAGATTTGATCACTTTCTTTTCTTTCCATAAAATCAATCTCTATCATGTTCACATGTGCTTTCTACTATTACTCTGCGTGAAAAAAGTTTGCCGTCAGTGTGAAAAAACAAAAGGATTCATCCACAAAAGGCCAAAGATCAAGAAGCAGCCAAAGGGATTAAAGCACTAGTTAATATACTTAAACTTTCCAAAACCCAGCTATAAAAGACGATTCTCAAAGTCTCCTGTGAATGGGAAATGTATGCATCAGATATGCAATAGCAAAAGCCTTAAAGGAAGAGGCTTTTTTAACTGTATAATGGACACTACAGAACACAGGTGACGAGGTTTCATGAACGTGAAAACATTCCTTTGGCTGTTAGTGCAGACAAAAAGAGGATAGAAATTGGAAAAGTTGTCTGTGAAATGGATGCTGAGCATTGTGATTTTAAGTTTTCAATGGAGATTGACCCATAAAGCAGGTTAGTTTTGTTTCTCATGAAGGCAAGCATTATAGTTTATCTGCTTATGCGACGATCCAAAGGTGCCATCTATGGAAAATATATCAAAAGCTATAGCGTTTTGTTGGCGGTTGGAAATGAAATGTTTCAAGCCAACAGAGAATAGTAACAAGACAGTGATTAAAACTGAATATAAGGGACTGACTTTCAGAAGCATATAAAATTTCATACAGTATTCTGGATAAAATATTTGTAGCAATTTGTGGGTAGAGACAGTAATTCTTTCATATTTAGGAAGAATTTCTCATAAGTTGATGCCATTTTGTTTGCAGTATACATCGAAAGAGCATGCTCCTAGCAGGCCATGCCTTTCCTGAGCAAAACTTCAGATCCAATTCTTATTACCATCTGCACTGCCTCAATAAATGACTTCACATTTGGTGAGTGTACCCAAGTTGTTCATTCACTACTACTGTCCCAACTATACTCAGATAATTAAGTGTCAAAACCGTTTTGCCGCAATGCATCGCTTCAATCAAAGTAAGATCAAGTGCTTGAGGTCTCACTGTTGGATCTACAAACGCATGAAGGGCATTATAGAATTTGGATAGCTCTTGAAGGTCCAATATGCCTAACACCTTCAGGTTTTTTGCCTAGCTCTGACTACCTTTTCCCTTATGGACCTGATCCTGCTACAAGTGGATATAAACCAGGATTTGGCTTGGTTATAGGAAAAAAGCCTTCATAGAGAACGGGATGTCCTTTATCCCTAACTAAAATGACCTGCAACACCCATCACAAGCCTCTCACCTTTGCTGGAATACCATGCTTTTCTAAAAACCTTACGCACCACCCTTCTTGGTCAAGCACAAATTTCTTGTCATTAACTCCATTAAGTATAAGATGTAATGTAACTTCCCGATATTAGAATAATCTCTCTCGACCATAATCATGGTTAAGAGAGATATTTTATAGCCTAAGACTTGATTTAAGTAAATTTTATGGGTAGAATGATTTCTTTATAAGTTTTATGTATAGCTTGTGAGAGAAGCACGATCGTACATCTTTGGACACAGGCCCGTGTGTTCAAACTGCCATGCACGTCTGTGCATGTCTATTGATATATAAAGTTAGATTTCTCTCATAGCAAATTTCCCTAATTCTTTCTCCTTTCTTTCTCTCCAACCAACTTTAACCAGATTATCATAGAGAGAAGCTAGTTTCTAACATCCAATCCAATTAGGATTCAGTCAGAGTTAGAGAGATTAAAGCCATTAGTAATTCAAGGTAAGTATTTCCTTACTTGTTTGCCTGTTCTCTGTTTATTTAGTATGTATCTCCCTGTTTTGGGGTGTTAGATAAGATAAGAAGCATGTTTTGAGTTTAAGTAGTATCATGACATGATAAGATGTTAGAAATTGAGGGATTTGGAGGCAAAAGCATGCTTAGAGTGTGTGTATGTGTTTTGTGAGTTGTTTTATTATTTTAGAAGTATGTTAAGTTGTTTTGGCTGTTATTGATGGAAAAAATATGTTTATAATAATATATCTTACATGAATATATATTAGAATAAGTTTAATTAAAAATTGATAGAAATTTGAGTTGAGATTGAATGTGATTCTGCCTATTTCAACCATAAGTATCGAAACAGAACAGGACGCACGCCCATACAGTCTTGTTTTAGTAGAGTCACGATTTTGTACATGAGATGTGCACAACTAAAGTTATGAAGGTTCACGGTCGTGCGTATGTGGTGAAACAAATTTTAGCCAGAATTTTCAGAAGCTCGCACGTTCTCTTACACAACCAGATACACGCTCATGCAGTTCATACATGGTCGTGCATCTGAGAGTGCACACCCACACGTTTAGTGAAAATTTGAAATTTTCCTTCTAGTTCAATAGAATATTATTGAGAAAGAAACATGCTAAGTATTTTAAGTTGAATAAGAGAAGAAACAGTAAATTAAGAATAAGAATAAGTAGAAATAAGAAAGAGACACAAGAAATTATAGTAAATAAACTTTTAGAACAATGAACAGAAAATAGTAAGATAAAATATTATTCTAAAATCACATATTCTCACTCATAAGTAAAAGAAACTTAATAACAACTTAGAAATAGTTTTGGTAATCGTGAGATTACAATTAGAAAACAGAATAATGGAAACAATATAGTAACAAATAGAAACAAAAATAGAAATAGTTATGAAACATATAATACAAAAAACTCATAGATTCACATAGAATACAGAACAACTTACGCAGAATTTATAAGTAAGTTTAATAAGTTACAAAAACAGTAATTTCAATAAGATAAACACACAAAATAGAATTATAGCATATGTATATCTAAACAAAATTCAATCTGAAGCAAAAACGAACAAGATATCATACATGATTAGCATTACATAACATGACATGTCAAAACAATATTTTCAGAAAGAGATCAAGTGATCTACATGAATATGTTTTAAAGTAGAAAGATAATGATTCAAACATCATATTAGAGGTGGATACGAGAGGCCATTGTGGGTACGTATGTCCAACAGTTTAAGGGTTCACCAACATCCATGATGCAAGAAAACCTTTATATATACTGGTCATGCCTAAGTTTCAGTTTTTCAATTCAAATCTCAGATTTGATTTCAAATATCAGTATCAAATTATCGATCAATTTTAATTCAGATAAATCTTATTTGGCCAAGATGTCGAATCATTGTATTCATTAGTTTGTGCAGTACAGTAGGTATCTTCAGATACATAGAGATTTCAGACACAGATTTTACTTAATTTTTTAGTATTTTAGGATCTTTGGATCTCAGTAACATTTTCAGAAAATATTTTCAGAGAGATATTTTTTAGAAAATAGACCCAAGGTTCCAAATATGATTTCTAGTATAATTAAATATGATTTGTAATATTATTTCAGCATACTTCATATCATGTCATGCATAGCATGAGAATAAGTATAACAGAAAGATTTTGATAACAAGTTAATGAAATAGAACTTATCAGATAAACTAATAAGTAATAGAAAAGTCAAAATGCGTAACATTAGAAATACAATTACTAACAAAATATCAAATGTGTAATAGAATAAGCATGCATGCATAATAAGACATAACAAATCACATATGAGAAATAGAGCAACCACAAATAATATATAATCAGAAAATGATTTGTGACAAGTCACAAATATAACAGTACAATGTATAACATAATCAAAAAGAAAAAAGAAATCAAATAATATTTAGAAGAGATTATAAGTATCATAGAATAAGTATTTCATAATTAGAAACAGTTTCAATAGAGAATGAAATCAGTAACACAATGAGAAAAGAAATTTGGTAATTCTCATTCTCAGTCATGAATAGTAGAAAAGAATAAGTTATTAAATATCTTCTAAGATAGAGAAGAAAGATCATAAATCAGGAAGAAATTGGACGTATGTTAGTCTCAGAAGAACTTAAACATCTTTATACTGTATAGTTTATGTCTACTTATATACGTACTTACAACACAGTATAAGACAATATTTGAATCGTAAGTCAAACTAGAAAAAGATAAGCTTATAAGATCACTTAAGAACTAAATTAAGTTTTTTAGTTTAGTAGTCAGTCAAACTGACACTAAATTAAATAGAATCCATCAGGTTAGAGATCAGATAAATAGTAAAGCAATAAAGATAAAAATTAAAGAAAGACTAGAGATAATCCAAACATAATCAGTTAGATTAGAAGCGTGTCTAGTCAAGAAACAATACTAAAGAAGAGATAAGCACATAAACACGATGAGCAAGAAAAGAGTTAGAAATACTTTTAGTTAAGAATCTAAATAAGAAATAAAACAGGGAATAAGATATGTTAGAATAAAAGAAGCTACTAGACTAGTTAAGAACTTAGTTAAGTTTCCAATTTATCAGCTAGCCAAATGAAATATCGGAGCAGAGTTTAGAAATGCCCTTAGTTAAGAAAAACGATAAGAATAAAAGCATAAATAGTGAATTTTAATAGTAAGTTAAGTTAGAACAGAAAAAGCTATTAGACTATCAGAAACTTGGTTAAGTCCTTCAGATAGTAATTAACCATTCAGTTAGTGATTAGAGCCTTGTGATCAGTCACAAGTTGGTATAAGTCAACTTAGAGCCTACACAAAGGTAGAGATATGAGATACTTACTAAGTGACTTGTCACTCATCCCCTTTAGTTTTTCTTTCTTGCAAGTTAGCATCTTGGGAAGCTAAGTTGGAGCACAAGATGACTAAAGAATAGGACACAACTTCCTTTTCGAGTTTTCAGTTTGATATATATATGTATGTATTCAGTTTTTAGTAGATAGCATGTTGGCTTGCATGCTAATATTACTCATGTATATGAGTGTAGAGTATCATATGTGTTTTTATATCTATTAAATGTAATAAAAAAAATTTTGAATTTTTTTTTAAGATATTATATAGTGGGTTTTAGTATTTTACCATATGTCGTTTATAACTTTCGTACAGTGTATAATTTTCAGATAAATAATCACATAAGATTCATGTTATACATATGAAAGTATAGTAAAATAACATAAAACAAAATAATGATAATAAATATAAGTAGTATAATTATAGTAGTATATACAGCATTAAACCTTACATGTACATTACTTTGCAAGAGGTGATATATTGAAAGTAGTGTCTCAATAGTTTACTGTTCATACAACTATGTTTTTTTTTTGGTAATTTTATTTTATTACTGTCAATCAAATACAATAATGATGCATTTGTTAAAGGTAAATTTATTTTTTATTATTTATCTTTTTTTTATTTGTTATACAACTATGTTGTGTATAGCATTAAAAGAATCTAATCTCATCAATAAGCGTCGGCAATGCTTCTTGAAGGTCTGTCATATAGGGCCACGTAAATTCCCATTTCAGTTTGAAAAAAGCTCTTCAAACAAACTTTGAGTACATAATTTCATACCAAATACCAAGCCAAGTGACGGCCACGTTAGGCACTTATTTTTCACGCCGATGAAGCAATGAAAAACTCTCTGCTTAGACATACGCAAAAGGTCCATTGTTACTCACTTTGTTGAATATCTCAAACTCCAAAGAACAATTGACAGAGCTTGATCATTTGCCGCAAAGTAGACACGAAGATTTCCGTCCTGTATGTCATGGTGAAACTCTCTATCACAAGGCGCAGTGAAGAGATGAACTTCATGTCTCCTGGCAGCAAGAGCATGATATAAGGTTGAGGCATGGCACTCCATGCCACCAGTGGCGGCACCAATCGGCCATGTCTTCAAGAAAGATAACTGCTGGCTTCAGCTTTTCAAATGTTGGTCCAGAACAAAACTTGTTCCATGGAAATTTAATTTCTCTAAGATCCTTACTAAAAGGGGTTACTGCTAATACTAATCTGAATAGAAACTTAGTTCATTTTTTGAATGTTTTGACTTGTTTGCAAAGAGTTATGGCCTGCCTTCACGAGTTGTCATCACCATGCATTACTTTTCAACACCACACGATACTTAAATTTCAATGCATTGTCTTCGTACTTAAAACATAAATTAATTTTACAGAGACAAAATAATAATAATAATAATCCCAAAAAGCCATAGCAGATGAACTTTGAGTGGATGTGCAGTTAAACCGTTTTTATCTTGTTTTCTTCCAATAAAGTATACAATAAATTTTAGTGGGCCAAATGACTATTTCTTATTCAAGGTTTCGAGTTTGATAAATTAATAAAATTTTATCTTTAAATTTGAAAAAAAATCATTTTTGTAATCTATATGATAAATATGATATATATTTTATCAAATTATATCAATTGGAGAGTATCAGCCGACGTCGAAAAGTGCACACAAGACCAATGCCACAAGATTTGATCGCTTTCTTTCTTCCCATAAAATCAATCTCTATCATGTTCGCATGTGCTTTCTACTATTACTCTATAAAAAAAAAAAGTTGGCAGTCAGTGTGAAAAAAACAAAAGGATCCATCCACAAAAGGCCAAAGATCAAGAAGCAGCCAAAGGGATTAAAGCATTAGTTAATATAATTAAACTTTCCAAAACTCTAGCTATAAAAGACGATTCTCAGAGTCTCCTGTGAATGGGAAATGTTTGCATCAGATATGCAATAGCAAAAGCCTTAAAGCAAGAGGCTTTTTTAACTGTCTAATGGACACTACAGAACAAAGGTGACGAGGCTTCATGAACATTAAAACATTCCTTTGGCTGTTAGTGCAGACAAAAAGAGGACAGAAATTGGAAAACAACTCTGTGAAATGGATGTTTTACAATGTGGTTTTATGTTTTAATGGAGATTGACCCATAAGGCAGATTAGTTTTGTTTCTCATGAAGACAAGCATTATAGTTTATCTGCTTATGCGACGATCCAAAGGTGCCATCTATGGCAAATATATCAAAAGCTATAGCGTTTTGTTGGCAGTTGGAAATGAAATGTTTCAAGCCAACAGAGAATAGTAACGAGACAGTGATTAAAACTGAATATAAGGGACTGACTTTCAGAAGCATATAAAATTTCATACAGTATTCTGGATAAAATATTTCTAGCAATTTGTGGGTAGTGACAGTAATTCTTTCATACTTAGGAAGAATTTCTCGTAAGTTGATGCCATTTTGTTGGCAGTATACATCGAAAGAGCATGCTCCTAGCAGGCCATGCCTTTCCTCTGCAACACTTCAGATCCAGTTTTTATTACCATCAGCACTGCCTCAATAAATGACTTCACATTTGGTGAGTGTACCCAGGTCGTTCATTCACAACTACTGTCCCAAACTATACTCAGATAATTAAGTGTCAAAACTGTTTTGCCGCAATGCATCGCTTCAATCAAAGTAAGATCAAGTCCTTGAGGTCTCACTGTTGGATTTACAAACGTTTGAAGGGCATTATAGAATTCGGATAGCTCTTGGAGCTCTAATGTGCCTAAAACCTTCAGGTTTTTTGCCTAGCTCTGACTACCTTTTCCCTCATGGACCTGATCCTGCTACAAGTGGATATACACCAGGATTTGGCTTTGTTATCGGAAAAAAGCCTTCGTAGAGAACGGGATGTCCTTTATCCCTAACTAAACGACCTGCAAAACCCATCACAAGCCTCTCACCTTTGCTAGAATACCATGCTTTTCTCGAAACCTTGCACCACCCTTCTTGGTCGAGCACAAATTTCTTGTCTTCAACTCCATTTAGTATCCCATGTACATTACTTTGTAGGAGCTGATGTATTGAAAGTAGTGCCTCAGTAGCCTAATGCTTATACAAATATGTTGTGCATAGCATTGAAAGAATCTAATCTCATCAATACGCGTCGGCAATGCTTCTTTAAGGTCTGTCATATAGGGCCAGGTAAATTCCCATTTCAGTTTGAAAAAAGCTCTTCAACCAAACTTTGAGTGCATAATTTCATACCAAATACCAAGCCAAGTGACGGCCACGTTAGGCACCATTTTTTCGTGCCGATGAGGCAAGGAAAAACTCTGTGCGTGGACATGATCAAAAGCTTCATTGTTACTCACTTTGTTGAATATATAAAACTCCAAAGAACAATTGGCAGAGCTTGATCATTTGCCGCAAAGTAGACACGAAGATTTCCGTCCTCTATGTCATAGTGAAACTCTCTATCACACGGCGCAGTGAAGAGATTAACTTCTTGTCTCCTGGCAGCAAGAGCATGGTATAAAGTTGGCGCATGGCACTCCATGCCACCAGGGGCGGCACCAATCGGCCATGTCTTGGAGAAAGAAAACTGCAGGCTTCAGCTTTTCAAATGTTGGTCCAAAACAAAGCTTGTTCCATGGAAATTTTGTATCTCTAAGGTCCTTACTAAAAGGGGTTACCGCTAATACTAATCTGAACAGAAACTTTGTTTCATTTTTTGAATGTTTGATTAGTTTGCAAGGAGTTATGGCCTGCCTTCACGAGTTGTCATCACTATGCATTACTTTTCAACACCACATGATACTTAAATTTCAATGCATTGTCTTCATACTTAAAAAATAAATTAATTTTACAGAGACAAAATAATAATAATAATAATAATAATCCCAAAACGCCATAGAAGATGATCTTTGAGGGGATGTGCAGTTAAACCCTTCCAAAATACTACACAATAAATTTTAGTGGGCCAAATGATTATTTCTTATTCAAGGTTTCCAGTTTGATAAATTAATAAATTTTTATCTTTAAATTTGGAAAAAATTATTTTTATAATCTATATGATAATTTTATTTAAAATATTTATTAAATTTTTATAAATTTATCAAAAAGATAAAAAAAATCAATTTGAATAAAACTTTACCCTAAAATTTTTTCAAAAATTTTTTGTATTTCTAATTTATATTAATTATAATTAAAAAATTATAAATATATATAGATAAGAGTATTAATAATGTATAAATATTTATTGGAGAGTGAATTTAATTATTAAAAATATTAGAGGTGTTAAAAATATTTTTCAAATGCTTTTAAAATTTTAAAAAAAATTTAGGATTTGATTAAAAATTAAAAATTTTAACATATCTCAACAAACTAAATAGAATATGATGAATTTAATAATTTTTTGAAATTAAATAAAAAATGTATATATTTGTTGTTAGTAAATTTTATAAAATGTGGGCTAAACATTTTTTTAAATCTCCGAAAATGAAATAATAAAATAATATTTAAATAATACGAGATAGATATAATTATTTTTTTTATTTTTGACACTTATGTTAACGGCGGGGTGTTTATCCAGAGAGCAGTAGACGCCTTGTCGTCCGCCACTAGCCCTCTGATCTGACCACTGCCTTTATTTTTCTTTTTGTTTCATTCGCTTTCCAGCGCGTGGATTCACCTCACTCGTTCATGCTCCCGCTCCCTTGTCTCCCATTCTATGCTCCGCGACGAAATCCCCTACTCTCAGACCCATAAAGAAACACTTTTCTTTTCATTAGAAACCCTAAACCGTGATTTTTTAATTTCTTTCAAAAAGCTCTACCTTTTCTCTTAAACTCTTCACTAGAACGCTCTTAAACCCTGAAAAGAAGCCTTTTCCTTTTTCGCTCACTTTCCGAATTGGTTTATTTCCTCCGCTTTTAGTTTAGTTTTGTAAAGTAAATTAGCTCTTTTAGTTATCTTATCGTACAACAGTTTGATTTCTAGGATTCTTCTGGGGTGAAATCTTCTTGTTTTTCTACCTTCTTTTTTTACTCCGAGCAACTCCAGGGGAAGAAACCTAATTTTAAGAACATTTTCAGTTTTTTGTCTTTCTGGGTTTATTTAAAGGAATTAGGGGTTTTTGGTTGGCAATCACATGAATGGGTGATTGAAGTTTTTCTTATTTTGTTTCTTTGCTGATTTTTTTTTTTCTATCTCCAAAAGTTGAAAGCTTTGTATTGGGCTCGTGTTAAGTTAGGGTTTTTGTTTGATAATTACATGAATGGCTTCAGACCCATTACTTGGTGACGCTGGAGAGAAGCATAAGAAGAAATTAAATGGCAGAAAGGACCAAAACAATTCCAATAATCCCAATAATGTTCCTCAACACTTCAACAAGCGCCAGAAATATTCACATCACCCAGCCCCCAAAACTAATGACAACTCCTCTCAGCCTCAGACTCATCCTGCGGTGTCAGATGATTCTTCAAGCCACAACCTTGAGCAACTGGGTCGTGCCCAAAACAGCCGTAAACACACCAATACGACTGAAATACCAGGTTATGTTAAGTTTGATAACTTTGTAAAGATTAATTCAAATTTAAGAAATAGGGATGAGGTTAGAGCTCTCAAACGAAAACTTGCAAGTGAGCTTGATCAAGTTTTGACTCTAGTAAAGAGGCTTGAAGCTACACAGAGCCAGTTAAGTAAAAATGTGAATAGAAATTCAATGAGAATGAGTTCTGAGGTGGGTTCTGTGGAGCCTACAAATCCACGGTCCTTTCGGGGATCAACTGTATCTGTGAGTGAGAATGAGAACAATCGTGGAGTTGAGGATGAAATGGCGGACAAAGTGAAGAGGACACCAAAAATTAATCAACAAAAGAAGAAGTTTGATGCTCCTGTGGGAAGGGAAAAGTCAACCCCAATACAGAATAAGAAGAAGTTGAAATCCAGTGAACCGGGGGGTGGGTTTGTGTTAGATAAGGATTTGAGTAGATTGTTCAAGAATTGTAGTTATTTGTTAGAGAAGTTAATAAAGCATGAATTTGGTTGGGTGTTTAATAAGCCAGTGGATGTGAAAGGGCTTGGATTACATGATTATTTTACGATAATTAAGCATCCAATGGATTTGGGCACTGTGAAGGTTAGGTTGAGCAAAAAGTTGTACAAGTCACCTAAAGAATTTGCAGAGGACGTAAGGCTTACCTTTAATAATGCCATCTTGTATAACCCAAAAGGTCAGGATGTGCATGTAATGGCTGAGCAATTGTTAAAGATATTTGAAGAGAAATGGACAAAAATAGAGGCTGAATATAATTTCAGTAGGAGGTTGGAAATGGGTAACGATTCAGGTATGCCAGCATCCACTTCAAGGACAACTTCAGTTCCTCTTGCACCTGCTTGTACACCAGCTCCTGCTCCTGCTACACCATTTCAAATTCAGGTTCCTACCTCTACACCAGTTCATATTCCTGTTCCTGCTCTGTCTCCACTGTCTGCAGAAGCAAGGAATTCTGAGAACATAGAGTCGATTACAATGCATGTGGATCCAAAGGCTATGATTACGGCTCATCAAGTTAAGACACCAGTTTTAAAGAAGCCTAAGGCTAAGGATCCTGAGATGAGGGATATGACTTATGAGGAGAAGCAGAGACTAAGTTTGAACCTTCAGGATTTGCCTTCAGATAAACTGGACCATGTTGTCCAGATAATTAAGAAGAGGAATCCTGTACTTTCTCAACAAGATGATGAGATTGAGGTGGATATTGACAGTTTTGATCCTGAAACACTTTGGGAACTTGATAGGTTTGTGAATAATTACAAGAAGTGTTTGACTGAGAACAAGAGGAAAGCTGAATTTGCTCTTCAGGAAACTGCAGAGTGTGACCACAATATTCTGGATACTGTGAGAAATTGAACCGTTGATGACTGAATGTTTACCTGTTCTTCTTGCATGACAATGCTCTTTGCTAATCTTCCAGATTCTGATTGTATTGCAGAATATGGAACCAATTGTTTCAGAGTTGCCAAAAGGAACTGAAGCAGGTAAAGTGACCTTACAAGGAATTCTGATGATTACTTTAGGTAGTCTGATTTGATTTTGACAACAGCTTGTTAATTATGCAATGACTTGTTGAACTGGTTGGATTCAAAGGAGAAAAGCAAGGTGATAATGTCAGCGAGTCAATGAGTTCAAGTGGTTCTAGCAGTGACTCTGGATCGTCCTCAGGTGGTAAATGCTAAATCTTTTGTTTTGCCTACTACAGTATTGATGCATGCACCACTCTTTAAGAGATTGAATTGCCAAGTAAGACCAGCATTAATTTGTTTTGATGATTTTATATGTAGACTCTGGCAGTCGTAGTTTGTCTGGACATTGATCAGATGCAGATCATTAAGCCAGGGGGCGAATGGATTGAGTTAAGGTAGGGTCCATAATATCTGGTGTTAGTATGCTTTTTATAGGTGGTTTTTTCTTTTAAATGGTAGATCATGTATAATATTGAGCCACATGCGTAGAATTTTTCTTCATTTTGTTCCCTAATTACAATCTCAATTTGTTGGAAAATTTCCTAGGCAGCCGTAGGAACCCCCCATTATGCTTCTTTCACTGTTTTTAGTAGTCACTGGCAACTGACATTGTAATAATGACTTCTCTGGCCAAAGTTTGTTTCTAATATAATATATTTCGTTAGTATGACTGTTATCATTTCAATTTAGAGAACATTTTGTCTTTGCTTCAGATGGCTAATATTTCCCTTCATTAATGACTATTACATTACGTAATTCCTGATGTAGAACAAAAGTTTCTGTTAATCTGTTTGACGTAGAGTTGGGTTTACATGTCTTTAGTATAATTTGATAAACGGGATAGAGTGTTGGAGGCAAATTTATTTAGGGAAAGTAGGGATTTTTACACATTAAATTTGTTTCTGTTAGCATCAAAATATCATCTAAAACATTACAAAGAACTCCTTGCATTTTTCAAGTAAATTAGTCACTACATTCACGTGCATGTCAGTGCAACTGATTTCAGACTGGCTATCTTTGTCACTCAACTTCAGTTGCCATGACTCTGTTACCTGGTATACTTGTTTGGCCAATAGAAATATCTGAAGTGGAGAAAATTTACTTTCAGGGTTAGCATAAACTCTTTTAATCTGAGAAATAATGGTAGAAGTTTGTAAGCATCCTGTAGAAAGAGTTTTAGATCTGAAACTGCATTTCTGGTGTAAGTTCTGTTACCAGTTCCTAACCAATATCTGCTATTAATATTTTCTATGAAACAGTATACTAGACTGCCTTAAATGCGGGTTCCTTGTCTTGGTATAAGCAATATACAATGTTGATAATATAATTTCATGGTTGTTTACCCGGGTCTGAGTAATAAATCTTGTAAGACTTGACAGTAGATTATACTTGTACAATGTTTTTTATATGCTATGCTGATGAGGTTGCCTTTCGCAGATTATAGGAAATTGTTAGACCAAAGCCATCGGCAGGTGAACTTGAAGGTCTTTTGTAAGATTTTGGAAGTTGAAGCGTACCACCATGATTTTTGCTGTAATCACTACCTTGAAAAGTCCGAAGCAATCTTGCAACTTTGTATATGGTCTTAATAATCTGAATAATAATAATCCCACTTAAATTGGGAGGTCAAAGACATGGGGACTTTATAAATGATACACTACAAAAATAAAAATCTGTATTTAGCACTGGACTGAATCCAGTGTTAAGTAACATCATATTAACATCGAAAAAATATGAGCATTGGATTAGAATCTAATAAATTAGCGTCGACAAAAATCCGGTGCTAATTAGCAAAGCACTATGTTTTGATGTTATTAGTATCAGAAATATGTTTAATGTTAATTAGAATGAGAATTATATATTGGATTAGATTTGAAATAATATTTGTAGGCACCTCATTTTGAATTCAGACGGATCATTCAAGATAAAAAACTTGAAGGATAGTGTGGAACTTTCAAAATGTCAAGCTGAGAATAGATGGACAAAAATCTAAAACTGAACCCATTAGATAAAAACACTTATACCAAAAAATAATAATAATAAAGAAAACCAAGCCCAAGACCACTAAAAGTCCACAATTCAAGCACATAATTTATATATCTATTTGGCATATTGTGTATTGTTGCACTCCATATATTATATATAATGTGTGTGAATAATATATATATATATATTATTTTTAGGAAATTGTAAAGGTAATTTACCATGTGTTTATTATAAATATATTTACCATACATATATAAATATTATATGCTATATATGCGTGTATCTAGTGTGATGGAAGAGAAGACAAAAGCCGAACACAAAACAACCCATAAGAATGGACTACATTATGCAAAATTTTTATTAGGACCTTACTTTCTTATTATCATTGCCTTTTTTTATTTTTTTTTTATTTTTTGGTAAGTAAATTATCATTGCCTTAACAAACTTTTACAGGTTTATTTTTTTTAATTTTTAATTAAATGTATTTATAATTAGATTTAATGTATAGAGGTGTGTGAAAAATGTAATTTTTATTTTATTTTTATGTGAATAATTGTAATCAATAATAATACTGTATTGCGTAATAAAATAAAACCTAATTAAATTTGGTAATGCGCTTAACAAATAAATTACAAAAGTGGAAGTTGGTCTTCGGGTCGAGTGACATAAGTGCCTAACAATTTCTCATCGTCGTCCCCGACTCTCCGAATCCACCCATTAGACTAATGAGAAAGGTTGAGTCATCTATAGGGGATCTATAAATCACTCGTTTTCATCAACGTATATTTTTTTGAGATAATCATTTGGTGATGACTCTATAGACTATATAACAAGTCATAAACCTGTTATATGCTTTTTTTGATCACGTTTAAGGTAGTTAAACAAGAATGATAAATCTGTCTTGGTATGACGCGATAAAAACCGGCATCACAATATTATAAATAGATTCATATTGGAAAACTTTATTCAATGCTAATATGATTTTAATTAGTATAGGAATTTTTTTTCCGAGTTAGGATTAAAATTGGATTAGGCTCAATGCTAAATTTTACATTAATCGCAACATTGAATTCTTCTCCTTTGGATTATATTCTTTTCTAATCCCTACTACTCTTCTTTGATTATCCTCTGGCGTTTGCTCTCCTCTTCACGCCTTTGTCGTCTTTATTGATATCGTCTTCAGTCAGGTTTGTTTTTTGTTTTATTATTGTTGTTATTATTTGTTCTTCATTTGATCAGGCCAACTATATTTTCTCACTGGTAGGCTGTTTAGATTTAGTTTGTTAATCTGGCCTATTAATGATTGTGCAGATAGGATGAACTGCTAATCTCGTTGAAAAATTATACTACCTTTATGAAAATCCCAGAACAATTTAGGTTATAGAAAAAAAAATTAATCGTAAAGGAGTCAGCTTTCAGGAAACATAGAGTTCTTTTTTAAGTGGCCATTTGCTTGCTTCCATGCAGTCGGTTGCCCAATAATGCACCATCAGTCCTGCTTCTTACCTCATTCTTTCCAGTCGTTGTGCATGTACTACTCCCGAGAAATTAAGCTATCTTATTAGTAAAGAAGCAATTAAATGACGACATCTTATATCAGTTTTTGACCATAATCTTGTTTGATATTAAAGAATATCAAAATAGAATCAGATTAATATTAAAAAAATATAATCATAGAATTTAATAACTTAGTACCTTACCATTGTTACAGTTCTTCTCTATCTTGTGTTACCATTGATTTGTGTCACTCTAATTATCCAAAGTCTCAATTTTCGGAAATATTTTCTGGTTTCTGTGCTCATGAATTTTTAGAAATTCTTCTTCCCTTTTCAATTTTATGCACATGTTTTAATTTATTATATAGTTTTTAGATATTAAAAACTTTATACATACCAAAGGTCTTAAGCTGGTTTACTGACTTTTTAATGTTGTTTTTTTTTTTTTTTTGGTTTTGGCAGAGAAATAATTACATAGTAAATGAATGTCGAATTATAATAGGAATAAATTAACATTAAATTTGAATTAAAAATTAGCATTAGAAGAAAATAACACATCAAATTAGCATATAAAATTAACTTCGAAGTAACACAAAAAAATTAACATAGAATTAATATTAATTTAACATTATAAATTAATATCTGAATAATATTACATATAATTACCACTTACTTAACATTACAAATTAGTTTCAGAATAATATTAGATATAATTAGTGTTGGATTAACATTAGATAAGATTTGCTTTAAATTCATTTAGAATCAGATTTGTATTGAAAATTAAGATCAGATTAACATCAAAAAATTTAGTATAAGATTTGCATAAAAAATTATTTTCATTAATATCGAATTTTTTCGATTCTAATTAATATCAAATTTTCTATCTATGCTAATTTTTTTAGCTTTAAACAGATTAATATCAGGTCTGATACTAATTAAGAGTAGCAGTGGATTAATATCGGACACTATCTCAGACTAATTAAGGTTGTTGTGATAATGCAATCCATTTAAATTTTGATAAATTTCCCTTGCAGTAATGTGACATTGGGCATTATTAGTCTAGCCTAATCCTCTCGAGCAATGGAGCCGGTGGCGTAAGGCCATCTCTGTAATTACCGGCCAGAGCAAGGCCGAACAAGTTGTCGTCGACATACTGGCTCCCTGCTCAAATAGGTGAGTTGAGTTCGGTCTTCAGTTTCTCCAAGCCCTCCTTTTCATAGTCAGAGAGGGGACCCAATCCCAGAACTTCTTCAGCACCATTCTTGCCAAGGCTCACCTGCAAATAGAGGGCACGGTTATGAACAGTAAGAGGTCCCGTAGTAACACTTAACATCATTGGCTAAGCCAAGTTAAATTACCTTGGAAGCAAAAAAGGGAAGCTCAGTAACAGTTGATGGCACGGATGAACCCTCTCCACCCTGACGCCATTGACAAGCTTGCCAAACCCTCTCCACCCTTGGCTTTCGCAACTTCAGTTTCACCATCTTGTATTCTCTTAGTGAGGGCCTTAATATCTTCTTGTGGCAAATTTGCTTTTGGTGTGGCCTACAAAACCAACAATTCAAAATTAGCACAACCTTCAACAAGAGAAGCTATAAGGAAGGATAAGGCCAGTGATTTTGAGGTAGCTGAGAAAATAGTGGGAGGATTGTGATGCAGCATGGCCACCAACAACTGGGACGTTAACCTCTGGAGAAAAAATAAAAATACAAAAACTAATCAATAGAATGGTCCATAACATAAAAACATAATTTCCTACGTAGAACCTCTCAATTGCTGAGGAGGGACAGGACAATAAAAGTCACTCAAAAGATAAAACTTTTTTATCATAGAACTCTAGTAATGATAGATTATACTGAGAGCATTTTGATAACGTCTAGTTCCTGTTGAGAGACACGGCAAATATGATAAAATGAAAAAAATAGCCTCAAACACCAAGCATTAGCTTACATTTGTAGTTAAGCATAACCTGCAATGTTTACATTAGCCTTTTCCAGCATAAAAAGTCTTAGCCCTAACCAGATCAAGGGTTGTCTCGCCAAACAACTTCTTCCCATCATATGTCCCTGCTTTCTTGAAAACCTCAGCTGCAATAGGGACAGTTATGTTCACATTGCTGCTAATTATGTTAACAGTTGCCTGTAGTTCACAAATTGAAAACCAAGTTATATTAAATACCAGGAAAAGCATGCACTCAAACATAATTAGAGTTGCTTTTAGTGATATACTCGGCAATTTGAGAGCAAATGCTCAGGACTCTAGAATTCTAAGTGTTAAAATGAATATAGTCTGACAAGGGGATTTCGGGCGGGAGCTTCCTGGGCACACCAGCAAGAATGATGACAATATCTGATCCCTGGTAATCTAGAATTATCTTGTTTGATTTATTAGATGATAAAAAATTCTTATAATTTTTTGTGACAAGTAATTTGATTATCATTTTTATCTTAGGTATTAAAAGATTATTGATAGTAATCTTAATTTTATGATAATTTTACTCATTATATATATACAAATTTTTTTATTTTTATCTAACGATTCAATTTTATAGTTGGTTTTTCTTTTTGAATCAACTTTGTTCATAAAACATTGTTTTTCGTTGTCGAAGGTGGATTTTGTAATACTAGAAATGAATATCGTGTGTTTTTGTTACAATTGCATATATTTATGGTTTTTTTAATTATTTATCTATAAAAAGAATTTGTCTAATTGTTTTGAATAGCAATGGGATTGATTTATTTTAATCACTTTTGAGATTTTTTAAATATTTTAATTTGGCTGAATATGTTAAGATTAATATGTTGTTTATTCAATGGCTTTATAACATAGTCCCTCCTAAAATCTATAAGCAAGTTAAAGAAGAAATGTATCTTGGGGTTTGATTCATTAGTTATTAATGTCATAGAGTCTTTCACGAGTAATAAAAGATTAACCAACAAGGTTGATTACCTTTGATAAAATTGGCATGTATAAATAATTTAAACACTCTTAAATATATTAAACTAAATCAAAAGTCCGGAGAGGGATGAAATTGCAACAAATAAAAGGTCAAGGGCTAGATGGAGAAAGGCAAGGGGAAAAGGACAAATAAATCAAAAGATGGGGGTTGAACAAAGAGTCAAATGTATCAACAAAATTGATGTAAACATTTGCTTCCCGTCTCAATGAAAGAGTTCTAGTGGTACATCTATTTTGTCTTGATATCATCTTTGTTAAGGATTCTAACAACAATCAATTCGAAGTAAACAAATCACAAATTTGTGGAAAAGTCGATGACATCAGTCAATTAGAAAAAGATTTTGTAAAGAATTATATCTTTATTTTTTTTTGGCCATCTCTCGCATTTTTGGTAGTGGGTGGCGAAAGGGGAAGGGTGGTGGTTGTGGCAGTGTGGTGGTGGTGGTGGTGGTGGTGGGTGGTGGTCCACAATGATGTTTGTAGGGGAAGGGTAATTGTAATATAGAATAAGAATATTTTTATTTTAATAATCATTTAAAGATAAAATAGTCATAATACAAGTTTAAATTTTTATTTTTATTAAATGTAAGAGCATTTTTGTCTAAAAAATTTAATAATAGTTAAATTATGATAAAATTAAAATTACTTTAATATTCTTATAATACATATTGATATATAAATAATTCATATATTTGATTGATAATAATAAAACATATTGATATATTATTTTTATTTAAATACTTTTAGATATATTAAACTAAATCAAAGTGTGAAGGAAAACTATAACAAATTAAAAACAAAGTCGATGGAGAAATGATAAAGTTAATCAAAAGGTGGAGGTTGAATTGAAAACTATCCACCATTGATAAAAAACTAGAGATCAAAATCTAATATTGATCAAAATCTAAAAGAACATTGTGTAGACCTCAAAGGACGCCACGAGAGCAACGTCGTGAATGGCCAATCAATCTAGAGATCAAGCGTAGGCTTCTTTACCTTTTTTGCATGACAGCAAGATGCATTCCTCTTTATCTTCTTTGTACATCAAGTAGTTGTTGATGGTGGCCAATGGTGGAGGAGTACCCAAAGGAAAAAAAACTAATAAGTCTTTTAGGAGTGAATAAAAAACATTCCTTTCAACACAATACGATCCATTATTAAAGAAGTGCATATCAATAAACACTTCAGGTCTGTTGTTAATGTGACTGACATCAGTAACAACATCCCCGTTGTCAGGGCCATTATAAAAAAGAGCAAGCCTGGAAACCAGAGGGTTGAGCTTCTTGAGAAGAGCCAGGTGTTGACCGATCTAGCCAGGGCCGCTGATGATGGCAACCTTGCGGTCGGGTAAGGACTCAGAGGCGAAGCCACATCGCTAAGGTTTTGACCGATCGGAAAGGAGAGATCTCATCTTCGCTTACAGTTTGCTGCAAACAAAGAGCTGATCCAAAAAAATTTGCTGATTGCATTCGCTGGTGTTTACCAGGAGCTCTGATACAAAAACAGATAAACCTGCATAGGTGTCTCATCTTAGAATACCTTTATTGTTTCTTATTTCTATACAGAGGGAACTTGGACCTGCTCATTGACTTTATTCACAAACTGGTAGCATGAACAGTCTGGTTGCAGCCATCCAGTGAGAAACTTAAATTATTTACAGTAGTTCCCATTCAGAATCAGATATATGATTTGTATTCAAACCCTTTGAGTCCAAGGTTGGGGTAATCATTGATGGCAAGAGGGCTTGCAATGTGTCTTGACTAGGTCCAATATAGCTGTCTCCAAACCAAATTGCTAGCTGCTCATACTCTTTAGCCAACCTCTTTTTTGAAGCAAAAGCATCCTTGCTTCTTTTCTGATGAGAGACTTGAAGCAAAAAGAGAAAAAATAATAATTATTGCAAGGGGCAGAAAACAATAAGGTTTTTCATTTATTCTGAGGCATGCTTTCAAGAATACCTAAGGATTCATTACGTAGTGCCAAAAAAAGGAAGAAGGAAGAAGAACAAAAATGTTTTCAGGTAAGAAGGAAACATCTTTCACATAAAGCGCACGACTGTCAACCATGACACAGTTTTCCTCCAGCTTCACTTTGTCAGACAATTCAACTGTTTCCATCCCAGAATAATCAATATCACCACTGCAATAATGCGAATATCCTGTAGATGAAGGGGAAAGATTTTTCTAACAACATCATAAGGACTGAGCAAAAATAATAATTTCAGCTTCTTACAAATCACTAAAATTTCATTCATCGGAATTATCACAGTTCAACGCAACCACGGCTCTAATTCTCAAAAAAGGATTTGACCTATAAACAATACCTTAGGAAGAAGAAGACAAAAGAAAAGAAAGATGAGACAGCTCCACTGAAAAGAGCATATATATAAATACAGACAACACACAAACACAGATGCCCAGAAACAAAGAACAAAGGAATTAAAAGTTGAATAAAGTCTTCTGCATTATCACTATATAATCATCATCCCAATAAAAAATTAAAGCAGAAAAAGACATGAACGTCTGATGAAGGAGGAGGAAAAAACAAATAAAGGAAATTTGACATACCCTTATCTGAAGAGAATGCAGTAAATTGAGCTGAACCACATAGCTCAGCAATACTATTTTGAGGCGTCTCACTGAGTGACAATGCATAATTTATTCTGGAGACATCTTCCTCTGACAAACACAAGCAAAGTGAGAAGTCACGGTGAAAGGAGGAATAATACTTATCTTAATATAAGATTCGAAAAATACCAACCACCTGATTCCAATGATAGAACACTGCACGATTTGAGAACTCCTGCCACTGCTGCAGTGTCTTTGAGAGATGTAGAAGATGGTGGGGCATCAGAACAATCAGAAACAGACCAAATCTCATCAACTGGGTCATCATGACACACTGATTTGGTATCAAAGTTTTCTGGTGAATTCTCATGCGAACTGTTAGATCCCAGTAACGGCAAATCGGTAGAGGACACCAATCCCATTTCAGATACTTTTTCTTCACTAGATACAACTGAGAATGCCACCTCAGAAACAGCAGAAGTATTTGAAGAATCAGAAACACTCATTGAGTTATTCACAATGTTATTAGACACTGAGCTCTTTTTCTGGGCAGCCTGGCACTCCACAACTCAAACTGAAGTTACAGATGAAAGCTCTGTCATACAGCTGCGCATTTCTGTGATCGCAATCAGCAAACTCACAGATCAGCGATGCCTTGGAAGGGTCTTTCTCACCAAGAGATATTGACTTTAAGACCCAAGATGCAGATGACACTGATACCCCAGATGTAGATGACGACTCCTTTAAAGAATCCTCTTCCTTTGTCACATCATAGACCTGATGTGCTATAACATCATCAATTTGCCTTAAATCGAAGTCAGAATCTAGCCTCACAGAAGGATTCTCAGAAATTGAAGTAATAATCTGATTTCCAAAGTGCAGTCCAGTAAATTCATTTCCCATCTGGTGAGCAACCGGATCAACTGAATTGGGCTCTACATCTGATTTGCTAATGACATCTATCGGGTTTTCATGAAGACCTATTATTGACTTAAAATATGTGCCAATGGCAGTATTTTTTTTCAGAGCCACTTCTTGTGCTTCATGTTTTACAGGATCCACAAAACGAGGAAGAAAATCTTGGACAACATCAGAGCAAAACTTTTTCACGCTGTCCCCCATTGTCTGCATTTGGTTTTCAACATATCTAACAGTGTCCTGGCAAAGCAAAGCACTTTAAATTCATCAGCGGTAACAAGAGAGGAATAAAACCATCTTAGAAAGGAAAATAAACATTAACTCACCTGACTGACAATAGTATCCACCTCCCGGCACATTGTTTCAAACTTCTGGGAGATACTGTTCCCAACCCAGGCTATACTTCTTAGTTTCAAATCCATTATCGGTTTGGGCTTGTATTAAAATTCGGAAACCAATGTCGCAAACAGCATCTCTTGTTACCCTAGGATGACGTACTTGCCTGCTAACATTGAGATGGAATCAGTACAAGACCCGCATGAGTTACTAAATTAAAAACAACAATTCTGTGAACCTCAATATCTCTTATTAGCTAAGCCGCACAGATTTGATGAATAATAAAATATAAACACAAAAAGGAAAAAAAAATTTCAACATCTGATATATGAATGCAATATCACCACATAAAAGTATAAACTTTAAGGATGGATGCAAATCCCTAAGTCTAAATTTACTTCTCTCTCCCAAATCCTCCATGATCATCTTCTAAAACTCATTAGAACAGTCCAATTATGCTTTCCTTCACTATAAAACCCTTAAAAACACTACCTAAAAAAAAAAACCATAATTATTGAGGTCTCTTAAGTTTCACCACAATCCAACAGCACAAAGGAGCTAACAATCCAGATGATAACACAAACCCAGCACTGGAAAAACAACAAACCCACATTAAATGTTACTGCATGATCAAGTCATTACTTTTAGAATTCAGACTCATAGAAGTTAGAATCTCTTGATAAAACTACGTGTTGCTTATAAAACCCACACACACAGAAAATAAAACCCAAATTGCATTTCAAAAGAGAGAAAGAAGGAATTGAAAAGGTTAGCGGATCCTGGAACAGCCGGTGAGTGGTGGCAATCATTGCCGGTAAGTTCGGTTTGAGTCATAGGAAAGAGGAGGGGTGTTGTGGGAAAAAGAGGTTTGTGAAACTTAAGACGTGGACACTTTATCCATAGGGTATTAGTAACATTTAAGAATTCTAGTATCTTGGTGTTTTGAAACGACGTCGCTAATTAACTGTTATAGAAGACACTTCAATATATTAGAATGCTTTTGTTTGAAAGCACATATGAAGGATCCTATCCTGTTTGGTTTATATTTTGTCGGTTGTATTTGCATGTGTGTGAGAACATGATCGATTGAGAGTCATATTAATGTTCTTCTGCAAAGAACTTCGAAAGAGATATCTATCTATTTACCTTCAAAGAAGAATTCAGAGAAGCAATACAGATAGGTCATAATATAAAGGTGTTAAAGATATATTATAATAAGGGTGTTAAAAGGGCTCAAATTATAGATATAATTAGCAATAATACAAAGTATCTCCTTCTGCACATAGCTCATTCATTTATGGGGGAAAGTCTGGCCGCTACTTTGGAGAGAGAATCATAGGAGGAGCCACCCCGATCTCCTCTGTCAGCATTGTCGCATTCATCCTTTGCTCTGCAAACAGTGGCCATCCGATGATTGCAACCCTGTTTGTTATACTTCAACCAGTGAATTCCATCCGCAATGTGATAAAAATCCACCAACAGATGGATGTTCCAGGATTTCGGATTGAGGAGCCCACATCGGAATGTCTTGGGACCGAGTCAAAAACCCTCCAGGTAAGTAATCCTGGAAACTGGAAGACTCGTTTCCTGAAGAGAAAAACAATCATGAAGCTTCACTCTCTGATGGGGGACGTATCACCCGGATAAATCTTTGTTGGCTGAGCTCCAATCCCCATGCCAGCTCTATAGTTTGTTTTGCGAATAATGTTCCTCCGCTTCCGAACGACACATATATCATTGATTCTGTAGGTTGATTGTATAACCATTTCAGGATTTTATTTTCCGAGATCGATGATCCAATCGGTCTTGACACTGGGCCGATAGGATAAATACTCCTAACAATTTAGAATCTCTAAGAGCTCTAAGAGTTGTGGGCTCTAAATCCTCCCACCTGTTTATCGGTACTTTTTCTGATGTTGCTGCCGCCATTGCCAAACGAACAAATCCAAGAAATGCGGGACAATTCGGGTCTTTCAAGGGCTCCAAGGTATCCTCGAATCGGAGAGGAGAGCAACCAGGGATTTTTAGTGGTTGTTGCTGGTAAACATGTTCTTCTAACACCTCTCTATCAAGTTCTGAAGCATACACAGCAATCGAAAAAAGCCTTGCATTAGAAGCAACGAATACGTACTTCAACATGTCAAACTCATTTGCAATTGCCAAAGCGTCAATTCCAAAGATGTCAACAATCAGAGCTGTAGGACTCGTTGTCATTGCAGAAATCATTGATCGGAGGAGTGGTAAAGACTCATGCATGATGGCCAAAACCTTTGCCCGTAGAATTGCATTCGGAGGGACAAGACCAGAGATATCCACTGGCGGGAGTACAACAACTTCCATCTAAACCTGATCCTGTGAATCAATCTCTTGCAATATCCGGTCGGAAGAGTCAGTCGCCATAGCAAAAAACCGTGCCTCGGATTATGCTGGACAAGGCGTCTCCCGAGCTCCAGAATCGGAATAAGAAGGCGCATTCCTGGGCTAGCAAGTATGGCTACATGCGGTTTTGTGGTTGGCACTTTAGTAGGCTCTGAGACTGGAACGGGGATTGGAAATTACACAACTTGCGTTAGGAATTCATAGGAGTCTCGTGCCTCTTCAGGATTAAAAGTTGCATCCCTTCAAAATAAAACCACCATGTTTGCTCACGGTAAAAAATTGTGCATATTCATACCCAAAAGTTATGTTTGCTCACAGTAAAAAATTGTGGGTCCTCATGAAGCATCCTTAGAGAAATTTAAGCATTTCAGGTGTTTTATATCCATAAATCAAAAATTGCACCGACAATGGGGCTTAAATTATAAAATTGGAGATAGAAAATCTTCCCTAGGATTAAGGGATGATTTTATACATATAACGACACCTGCGTTTGAAAGCTTTATCAAAACAAAATTGTTTCAATTTCGTAAATACTATCTCTATAATACAACAAGCCTCTCATTCATCCTCGAGGGTCACTAAAACACCAATAACAATAGTGAAAGTGTTAGGAATGTCACACAGATGCTATGCTAGCATGCGATGTGAGGTGGGTAAACGCTTTTAATAGAGAGAAAATCTTACTCCACTCCTGTTTGTTATGTGGCTAATTTTGCAGAGTTCTGAGAATGTGTTTACAAAACACATACATAATTCAAGAAACCAAAAGTTTATGAACCAAATTTAATAAGATAAATTGAAAAACTAATTTAATTAATTAACTTCATGAAAAACCATTAATTATAAAATATTTAAGTAACACTATTAATTTTTACTTAATAATTTTATAAAGATTTATATAACATAATATTATTTTATATAAGGTTTTTTTTAATATCTGACAGATATTTTCTCTCCTCAAATCACAATCTGACCCCCTTCATGACAGATCATTTTACGTAAACTGGTTCTCATTAATTTTGGGTTAGTTTTTACTTCTTTCTCGTATTTCCTTTGAAGCTAACAATAATAAAATAAATAATAATAATAATGAGAGAGATAATTTAGCCTACAAGAAAACGGTTGATTTCATAGACCTAGTAAGTTTCATATACGTAAATTGCAAACTAAAGTCAAGAAACTTACAAGGGTCTAGTCATTCCACTGTTTACTGAGATGATCAAGAGGCCTCGGCCTCAGTTTTCAGCGACACCACTATAATGACTGTGAACCATCCCCTTACCATATTGGAGAGCAACCCTCAACTCATCATCACATGTTCCAGTCCGAATCGCCATTAACAAAACACATTACACGATAAAACAAGTTTACAATAGTTAGGACTCGTCAGTGGACAACTTTAAAATGCTTCTGAAATCTCCTTCATATCAAATCTACACATCAATTCCCTCACACCCTCATCTTCTTTTCTTTGAAATTAAATTTAAAAAAAAAAATTATGAATAATGTTCAAACAGTATCAACCACCCAATAAATATACAAGTGTTATGTACACTGTAATTTCCATCAATTGTAACAGACTCACATACTAACTTCATCTTGTACCCTGCTCTATAAATGGCTCAACCAATATTTTCAGAAATTATAATATCATTCCCTCAGATCATGACTCGAAAGGCACTTCTTCAGTCTAAATAGATCCCTTAGATGAAATGTTGTATAATTGAACAATTTTCATACAGCATAACAATTTTTTCTTTTTTACTCATTTAGTGGAATTTATGATGCCTTGATTGCAACAACTCTAACCGTTATTAATTGAGTCCGTCCACCATACCCATGACCATCAACCCGTCATACGGTTTGCATTGTTAAAACACCAATGCAACCAGCCAGACAAAGGGGATGCACAAATAATTTGACAACAGGCAAAATGCAAAGAATTAAAAATTACATTGTACACATTGGTCTGATTATCAAATGCAGGCAGAGACTAAATGACATTAATTCTAGCCCATTGCTGTTTTTGTGAAGAATAATTTCAACTCCAACAAAATGAGTAGTAAACCGTAGTTGTCTAAAGCGAAACATCAATCAACAGCAACCAGATGTAAAAAAGGTACGACACAGACCCTTAAAAACCTCCACGGTGAAAGACAAGGAGTTTCAGCTTCTCATTACAGAATAGGATCCAGGAGTGTGTTACTCATAGTTTATGCCATGATATTCAATTTACAAGCTGTCATCCTAACATAACTACCAGTTATGGCATATACAGAAGACATACAACACCTTTGATGGGAAGACTAAAATCAAGACTCATATGCAGAGTTACAATGACGCTTCAATCGGTTTTAAAGAGAAAATGTGAACAAATCAATGCAATCAAAGTATCGACGAAAGGCAGGTAAAGCCATGTATAACAGGACAAACATTTTCCCAATCATATCAAAAATAGTACAAATCAAATCACTGACACACCAAACTGCTACTGCAACTCCAACAAGACAAAATTTGAGTGAAATACAACACCCACAAAAATAAATCCCCTATGATTGGAAATCCAGAGGAAAAAAGTAACATTATTTGAGACCAAAATAATTGTTCAATACGTGTACAAGACAAGCCACCCGTGGAAACAAACATTCTGGTCAAAAAGCCAGTATCTAAAAAATAATATAATACATAAAAAGAACGGTTACAGTCAATAATCAATAGGGGCTATCATAAAAAACATAAATGAATAACTTCAATGGCAAAGATCAAACAACTGCTTCAGCAATATAAATCAAAAAAATGTATTTGAAAGTGGTTGAGAGATGCTACACAACATAACCAGCAAAAATTTTACATGAATTTAGAGAACTAAATAATGAGAAAAAGGCTATGAAAATATTCCTATTCAACTAATGCAGTAATAATATGTAGAACGGGCAAACAAGTTAATGATTTAATTTTCCAAAAATTTTCAATGGACCTATTCCAACTGGAACAGTAATTGCTGAGGTTTCTCTGCATGCTTTATATAATTATATGTAGGTGCATAAGTTACATAGATTCTCTTCCAATTAAAAAAGCTTGATACAACTCAAGATATGAAAGCCACATCAACAACTATGAAAAAATCTAGCAAGTAAAATCAAAAGCAACAACTGAAAACCATACACAATTGCATAAGATATGGAAATATATTATCTTAGTACTCATTATACTATACTGGCACTTAGAAAACCCAAATGGCAAATAGATCCAGGCAGAGGTACAAAGACTAGTCTAACTCAGTAATTTCACAGCCATCACTCAGAAATAAACCACATCTTAAAGGTGCAGTTCAAGACATCAAGCGAAGAAGTGGCTGTAAAAGCAAAGCTAATACATTTATATAGTCTGCATTATGCAATCACCAGAACCACAAAAAGCATCTGCGCCAACAAGCTGTCATACACCTGAGTCAAACACCCATTCACAACTCAATTCATCATTCCACATTATCAACAAAACAAATTTCAAGCAAAATTATATCAAAGAGCCATAACAAACAAAGAATGAAAATACTTACCAGAAAAAAAAAAACAAAGAACAAAAATACTTAACCTTCTTTGACCGAACAATATGACAATGCACAACGCAAACAGAGAGAACAATGAAACAAACAACAGCAACACCTTTTAAGAGAAAACATATCTAAAGGGCACCACAAAAATGACATCACAAAGCAAAGCAACTCCAACAGCATGAATTTCATCAAGAAGATCTTCCAAACAAAAAAAAAAAGTTTCATTCTACAAAGCCATAAACAAGAATGTCAGATACCAGTTCCAGCCATCGTATTGCTTAAGGTCATGTAGCTCACAAACTGAATAATAAGATAAGCCTATTAGTCTAACCTAGTTATGCATGACTGAAATTTTGGGCCAATGTACAGTTTAAGGTTTGTGGGCATAATTGCAAGTTTAATTATTCAGGACTCAACTTCGACACAATCAATCCCCAAGCTCTTGATAGTGTTTAAAATGTGAAATTGGCAGGGTTGCAGCACAGAGCAGACATTATATGAACGGCATTGCTTAAAGCTATGATTTGCGAAGAAACATAAGTATCTTAACATAGAAAATAAACAAGTTTGGTTACAAATGATGAAGAAGTTACATTCTTGTGCATATTTGAAGATTCTTTTTCACTATATTGTCAAATAAATTTGTTGACAAAGTAATCAACACTTAAAACTTAACACATCAATTGACACTTCAGATCATTTAAGATATGAACTGGCAAATGTATAGTTCACCCAACTATCAATGCAGTATGAAATATTGCTTCATATAACCATAAATTCATGTAAAAAACAAAGCCCAACATATATCTACATAACAAGTCCTCATAAAACATCTGTTAGCAGAATTAAAATAAAACATGTTATACCAAAATCTTTCAGCCAAAATAAAAAAGTTGCAATGAGAATATATAACAAAGGTAAGGCACAGGCTCGTTGATATCAACCACTAAAATTTTGGGACTTCTACTCATGCATTATTTTGAGATGAACAAAACTACTACCGAATCAAAAACATCGATATGCAATGTTCCAAAACCAAAACCCATAAATTTATACACCTCTCAACTTGAAGATATGGATTTGGGGATCATGGCTCATTTCAAGGTACTATCATCAGAACACATATTCGATGATAAAAAACAACTTGCTCATCAAAATTTTGCCACAGAACAAACAAATGGCACCAATTAAATATATAGATAAAACAAATCACAAAGAAAAACCTCCAGACATGCATGAAATATAAAATAACAACAAAAGCAAGCCCAAACAAATGAAAAGGCATGAAGTACTTGATCAAGAAACAAACCATCACAATAGATAATGGTAGCATTGAGGAAGAGCCCTTAAACTACAACCAAACACAAATGCAAGAAACACCAAACATTACATCAAAACATCCTAACGAAGTACCAAATATAAGGCAAAGAAATATAGGCATGTCGATCAAGTAAAATAATAAATAAATAAATAAACAAAAATTACCTCAATAATAAGGAGGAACATTGGGATACATAGGAGGAACTCTAGGCACGGGGGATGTTCCGGTTGCCTGGTGATGCTGACTTGGATAAGCAGAGGATGTGGATGACAAGTTGTAATGCCCACCTTCAGGATACCCACCAGAAGGCATTCCAGCCGAACTTGGTGGCAACCTGTACAAGGAAGAACCACCCCCCAATCCCCCACTACCAGCAGCACCACCAAGACCTACATAACCAGCTGAACCTAGCCCACCATAACCGCCATAAGGCCCACCCAACCCCGCACCAACACCTCCCAAAGACGAGGGCACCTGTCCCGGTCCTCCTAAAGAAGAGTTCACATGATGACCCAACGGTGGCGCCCCTGAAAACGGGCCGTACGACCCATGTCCACCGGGCCCACCATATGACCCGGGCATGGATCCTCCAGCAGAAGGCGGAACCATCCCCATCCCATCGCCATGATTAACATTAACATTCCCGGGCCCACCAGGCGGAATTCCATCAGGCCCCTTTGCCTTCTTATTATCAGCCAATCTACAATTCAATTGCTTCCCCTCCAAAGTCTTTATCGGATCCACAAGCGCCGCTTGAGCCCCTTCTGCTGTCTTATAAACAAACAAAGCAAATCCCTTTGGTTTCCCTGTCTGTTTATCAAACCCTAATGGACCCTCTTCAATCTCTCCGTAACAAGCAAAATGTGCAAGCAATTTGTCAGCCGACATGTCGTTTGGTACATTCCCGACAAATATCTTCCTCAACGACACGTCCACGGGATTGTTAGTACTATTCGCTGAATTCCCAGCAACTGCAAGATTCGTAACCGTCACGCGTCCGTCAATTTTCTTACTTGGCTCTTTAAGCGCGAGCATGGCGCCGTCAATGTGCTTGAACGTAATAAATCCATAGCCTTTGGATTTTCCAGTGGCCTTGTCGAGGATAGCCACGGCTTCCTCAAGCTCTCCGTAGACGGAGAAAATGTTACGGAGGCTCTCGGTGGTGGTGTCCCAGCCTAGGCCACGGATGAAGAGCTTGCGTTGAGTGGGGTCAGCATCTGCAATAGATCGGACGGCTTCCAGGACGTCGGGATGGCGAGTAACGGCAGTAGAAAGAATATCGAGGAGCTGATCATTGGTTAGGCGTTCAACGATTTTCCGAGAATCTTGGGGACTAAGAATGTTGGGGGAGTCAATGTCAGCAGATGCAGCGCCGTTTTCATCGAGTTTACGCTTCTTGGTCGGGTCCATGAATCGACTAAAGAGAAATTGAGAGTAAAACCCTAACCCTAGTTTTCAGTTGAGTTGAGCGAGTAAAGGCACTGAGAGAGAAGGAAAAAGAGGATAAAGATATACGTGTCAGTCAAGGCCTTGTGTGGTCATAGGCGCTAAGAAGTTGGTGTTATGTTGGGCTAGCAAATGGAAGAAGGTGATCCAGGTAAGGCCCATATCTTATTTTCTTTACCATGGATTAACAACTACACTAACTTGATCGTGATCGTGATCAATCTCCTCAAGAATCTGAGGAGGAGTGGACTTAAACTTAGTTTGAATTAACATTCGATTTGTTTTAAGCCAATTTAAGTTAGGACTTTAGTTTGATAATTCAACTTAAATTTGATTAAAATTTTTATTAATAATATTATTTGTTTTCTTGATATTATTATTTATCAAATAAGTGATAAATAAAGTATCTTATGGGTTCTAGTTTGCCTGCCTGCTCAGCTTAGATGTTAAAGAATTGGCCTTATAAAGGATCTTATCAGTTATCATACACCAACCTGAAGTGCTTCTTAGGAAAAACCAAGTAGTTTTACAATATAAAACTTCAAAAACCAAAAACACGCACATGTATTACAACATCAACACAGAAGGAAGAAGTTCAAACATATATTTAATCACTTTACTGCAAAGTACTTCTGCTTTGACCATCAACTTTTTTTAAGCCCACTTCAAGATTGGAACAGAAAATCAGAACACAAAATTTATTCTTTTCATTCTCCAAGAACGGAAGTGCTTTTGCCCCATCTTCCTCAGTGTCAAACTCAACATTTGAGCAACAAAAGTAATAAGCACCTCTTTTCTTCTTCTTCTTCTTTTCGGAGCTTGAAGAATCCAAGGCTGGGAGAGCATCCATTATGGGAGCAAAGATCACCGGTTCGTTGATGGCTGCAGTGAATTCAGTAGTTGTCTTTGTAATCTCAGTAGCAGCCATAGCTTAAATTGCAAGATGATGAAATCGAGGGAGAGGATGCATATGATTGTATTATATACAGAATCAAAGTCAACTGGTTTTGAGGACTAATGAGGCATTTTGGCTGAAGGCTGAAGGCTGAAGGATTAGAACATGAGATACTGATAATTTCATGAACGAAAATAAAGTGTGTGGCAAACAAGTTAACAAGTGAACTTGGGATGGATTGGTTTCCGGAACTTTGATGAAATGACAATTTTCATCTATTAGGTTTGAAAAGTCTTTTTTTCACCCCTTCATCTATTTTGTTTGTAAAATTCCTTAGATTTTATGCTAGATTTAGTAAACAGATAAGAACGTCCTCTAATGGTTAACATAAGTAGTGTAAGTTTAAGGTCACCACAATAGATATCAAAATTCGAGATGCATAAGCTTCAGATTATGAGTTTTCCTCTCTGTTAAAAGAAATATCTCTTTCACTTTATAACTCACAATCCAACTGTTTATTTGGTCGAGATAACACGATACCACAATCATATATCATGTGATATTGTTCAACAACCATATCAAGTCCTCACGATATCGAATTATGGAGAGTAATTTGTTTTTACAATGATGGGATGACTTTGCTATGAAATTAACCACTTTTTTGGAATTTTTTTTTTTAAAATCTATAGTAGTTTATAATTGACTTGAGCAAGAAAGTGTAAGGAGAAATGTGAATGTAAACCGCTAAAAGAAAGTGTTTGATTTTTGTATATTTAAATATAATTTGGCTAAACAAGGGAAGAAAATGTTAAAGTGAGAGGCAATAATGGTTATTAATGATAACGCAAAAGTGTGTTGTGATGGTCAGTAATGTTATTGAGTACACCATAAAAAGTCAAAGATGTTGATGGGGCGAGGTGATCGGGACGACACTCAAGTTGATCAACAAAACGAGACATCACAATTTGACTGGAATTGCACGATTTGGCTAAAATTGCATCAAAATATGAGATTTCAATTAATTTACACCATTTTAACAATTTTAGAGTTGCAAGTTCACGATTTATGATGGATGATTTTTGTTTAACAATAATGATCTAAAGGTTAAAGGCTAAGCTTTTTATCATACACAATTAAGGGTTTAGGGTATGCAATACAAAAGGTATGATTTAAGATTTAATTTTTTTACAGTAAATGAGGTTACAACTTAGGATTAAGGGTTTTGGGTTACTAATTATGATACAAAGTTTAATAGTTTAGTTTTTTATTATGTTACGATGTGCGATAAAAGATTTATGGTTTAAGGTTTAAGGTTTTACAAGATTTAGGGTTTAAAGTTTACCATATGCAATTAATGATTTAGGGTGTGTAATACAAGATTTGGGATTTAATATTTACGGTTTATATATGATAGATTTCAATTAGTTTCTGTTAATATATCAACATGCACTCAATATATATGACAAATTTTAATTAAACCCTATCAGTATATCAACATACATATTATATATATATGATAAATTTTAGTTAAACCCCACATATATATTATTTCTATCAGTAAAGCTCAAATCTCGATCTAAATGTTACAAAAATTAAGTTTGTATTAAAACTACATATAAATACATAGATTAGTGAATTTTTTTTCGTGTTCTTAAACTTTTGATTTGGGAATTTTATAAAAAGTGAGAAGGGAAATTTTGAGAGAGTGATTTGTTTTTAAGAGTTGAGTTTGGTTTGTTTATATAAAAGATCGAGGAGTTAAAGAAAAAATTAGTATTATAATTAAAAATTTTGATTAATTTTATTAAACCACTGTATCAAAAATCCCCTCTTATGTTGAAAAGTGAAAAAAAAATCCTATAAAATTGTATTTATAATCTGTTCAAAAGTTTTAAAAAAATACACTTAATATCCCTTTTTCCAATCCGCATCATTGTTGATCGTGTGTGATAACTTTTTTATCGCACGTGATTACTAAAACACCAATTTAATTGCTTTAAATTTTTAAATTTGTTGTGATTTAAAATACACCCGTAAATATTCTCAAATTATACATATTTACTTATTTTTTGATGGAAATTTACGATTGAAAATTTTAAACCTATATACAAAATAAATTTATATCAGATAAGTAAAATCTTTATATTATAACGTATTTAATACGAAAGAAAAAAATTTAAGCACTATTTTTCACCTTTTATTCGCGCTAAAATCCATTAAAAATTGTTGACAACAATGGATTATCTTGCCGCGCATGAAAAAGTGGCTTGAATCGTATACAAAAAACCCAATTCGTTTGGAAAGTTTAAAAAAAAAAAAAAAATTCAATATCCCTTTCCTCGAATTCTAACGTGGAAAAAACAAAAAAGGGGAAGAAAGCCATCCTCGCTCAAAAACGACACCGCATTTTTAGCCTATCCTCAGGTTCTGGTCACTTTCTCAGCTGTCTTGCTCCAAAACATATCCGGGCATTGCCCATTAAACCCTATATCATTACCGGGTTGAGAAGCCTGTCTGTGTGTTTGGTTACAGAAAAAAAATTTTTACCTTTCTCATTGTTGCCCGCCGTATCAAATGCCACTCTCTCTTTACTTGTTGTAAGTTACTCTCTCTGCAACCGCTTCTCTTAATTTCTATAATTAATCGAACTTCAATTATAATTTACACATGATGTATCGAGATTATAAGTTTTAGTTTAATCTTATGCAATTGCATTTATCTCGGCTTCGTCTGTTAATGCATAATTTAGCAAATCTATATATTTCAATTATAGAAGCTACATTTGATTGAATTATTTTAATTGTAACAAGAAATTTCATTTGTATGATCAAGGTTTTTATCTTTTATTTTTATAATTGTTCTTCAGGAGATTGTCTGTTCTGCAGCCAAATCATGTTGTGAACCCAATTTTATGTCCACCTTCGACAATGATAGAATTCAATCATCTGCCAAGTATATTTCGACCAAATTATCTTGAACCCCCGGCTAAGAAGATATCTTGTTCATTTTCTTATTTTGATTGCTTAAGACTTAAACCTGTTGGAGCATTTCATATCAATGTTGACGTAGGGGAGATACCTGGTTTTTGCAAATGTCACCAGTCAAATGTTGGAATAGATTCAATAGAGATAGAAACTTTTGATGAGAAGGGTCCCGGGGATGCATTTTCTGATTCTATTTACAGTGTTTATAATGAAGATTATAAGGAAAAGGAAAGAAGAAGAAAGATAGGTTTGGCGAACAAAGGGAATATACCATGGAACAAAGGCAGAAAACATACTGCTGGTAAAGGCTAATATAAGTGAAAGTTTACTTTAACCCTTGTTAGAGTTAGTTAAATCTGATTATCTTTCTAACTGTGTAGAGACTTGTGCGCGAATCAGTCAGAGAACGATTGAAGCTTTGAGAGACCCCAAGGTGAAGTCATGTAAGATTCAGCAGTTCTGCAATTCCTTATATAGTTGTAGCATCATAGAGTTTGCAAATTATTCAAACTTCATTGCTGTTGGTGATCATCTGATTTTAGAAATCCTGGTAGCCTCTTTTATATTGTAAAGTGGCTGACAAACAATAATAACACTAATAATTGAGCATTGGTTAATAATAATGCTAATAACTCATAGCACATGTACTAGAATTATTTAAACAGGAAACTTGATGTACTGATAAGAATTTAGTCAATTTACCCTCTCCATAAAACCTTCAGATATTCAGCTTTTATTAGTGGTTACGTAGTGTATTTTCGGTTCTTTTTACTTTATAACACAGATTTCCTAAAATAATTTTTCCTGATCTGTTTTACTTAACAACTTTCAGGTGAGGAGAAAGATGGCTGGACATCCTCAGTCTCATAGGTAAAATTGTTTCTGCTATAGTTCTATTATCTCTGCTATAATTCTTTTATATTTCTCTTCACTACTGTGAATGTTTTGCATCAGAAGTTCAGAGTTACACGGTGTGCAGGCAGTTTGTTAAGTACCTAACCTTAAGTTGGATAGGCTTTGCTCATGCATGACCTGAAATCATGAGTAAATAAATCATCAAATCTTGTAAACCAAACATAAATATAAATTTTAGGATTTAGTATGCTTTTGTGTTTTACATATGTTAAAACTTGCCGATAGTTAAAGAATAGTAAGAATAAATGCCTGTAGTTAAGCTGGAGTTTCTGTTTTACTATTTCATGATTGAAATTGGGAACTTCATAGAGGTGTTTCTGCAAGCTATTATAAGGAAACGAATAATGGAACTTCAATACTTGCAAAGTTCATGTCCTGAGCATGGAAAACCTGGAACTTGCAAATTTAAATTTTTCATGGAACTCTAAACATCTTCCTCGTTGTTTTGCATTGTAGGAATATTTTTGCATGTTATCATGGAGCTTTAAACATCTCCTTGACTGTGAAATGCTTGTTTTAGGCATTCCACAAAAGACTGTTGTTAATCAACTTAAGCATGCATGTTAAGCTTAAATTTTCACCTACTGATAAGACTCATTAGTTTATAAGGGTTTTCCCCCCTTTTTGTCTAAGCTTTAGCATGTATTATTGATTTGCCAAAAGAACTCCAATGTGCAACACAATTTCTTAGCTTCAAAGATTCAGAATTGGATATTAATTCTCCTGCAGTGATGAGAGCAAAGCAAGAATAGGATCTGCATTAAGACATTCTTGGGCAAAGCGTTTAAGATGGAAAAAATTGAGGGAAGAATTCATTCTGTCCTGGTCAGAAAACATAGCTAAAGCTGCTAAGGATGGATGGACTGACCAACAAGAGCTAGATTGGGATAGCTACGATAAGATAAAACGAGAAATGACTGTCCAACAGCTTCATTGGGATGCAGATAAGGCTAAGGCGAAGGAGTTGGCTAAGATAAATGCAGTTAAAGCAGCCGTGGCAAGAGCAGAGAAAGCAGCTCTAGCAAAAGCAGAGAAGATGGCAAGGATTGCCGAAAAGAAAAAAGAGCGTCAGGAGAAAGCAAAACAAAGAAGGGAAATAAAGAGTAAGACTAGAAGAAAATCCAAAAAAAGTGGAGAGTTATCAGTTCCCCAAAAGTTGAAACTTAGGCAGAGATTAACAAAGGTAAAAAACCCATGACATTTCATGAATCAAATCCTATTCTTGGCTGGAATTATGTCAATTATCAATGCTAAGCTCTATGTATAACATATCTATGGTGAAAGCAGCTGGATAAGTTGTAATAATGCTATATTCTGTCTTGTTGTTAGATTCGCAAAAAGAAATCCGTAACTGGCCTGGTTGCTGCACAAGGAGACATGGTGAGTATGCATATCCAAGCTTTGGAGAAGTTGGATATGAACCTAATAAAGAAAGAAAAACAGCAGAGAGAAGTTTCACTTGCTGACCAGATCCAAGCTGCCAAAAACAGAAGAGCCCAGTCCATGGCCAAGAATGTTCTGGCAGGCTTATCCACTGTTCACCAATTCAGTCTGACACCTGAAAACTGAACTTAGTAAATGTTTGCATCAAAGTAACGACCATTAAAGGGAAATACTAGTAGGTGCCAATTCTTTTCTAATTTCTGTTAGTTTCTGCTTATAGTTATTGCTTGTGCAGCAGCACCTCTTTTTTGGTTGAAAAGTGATGACAACGGTAAATCTACTCCAGGCAGTTTTGCAGAGCAATCTTCTCTTTTTTTTTTTTTTTTGGCCTATGAAATCTAGAACAAGCAAGTATATGTAACTGCTTATCATTAACATCAATAACATCTTGTATTTATTTTAATAAGCTTGCATACACTATTACAGGAAGATCAGTAGTATTTGGTGTCCGATCACCAAGACCCATATAGCACAACCCTTGTTTAGAACATTAACAAACAACATTGATTATGGAGATGGCAACACCAGAACATAGTTTCTGTAGGCCGAATCTTTATTTCTCACCCAGTTGCTTCCATCTTAGTTAATGCTGAGAGAAAAGAAAACCAATGTTAAGCTGGGTTATCAAGTTTCTAAGTTTTGTATGTAAATATGTATATATTAAAACTCACTTTGCATAGTTTGTGTCCTTAGAGATGGGAATGTTCAATGTAACCCCACATTCTCCTGGAAGAGATGAAACTAAATCTGGTTTGATATCTGGATGTTTAGCAGCGGCTGACTTCAGAGACTCACAAGTTGCTTGTCTATCTGCAGTGGTTGGAGTATTTGCCTTGATATTACTCCATCACAGCATGCAGTTGAAGGAGTTCCCCAAGATTTCAAGTATGGCATGCAGGGGGCCAAAGACGCCGTAAGTTGGCCGCACTGGATAGCTTCTCCAGGCTTCACCATGAAGTAAACCATAGCCACAGCCAACACTAACATCACAATACTCTTCATCTTTATAAAAGTTTGGAAAGCTACGTGACAAAAGGACTTTTTGAGCTTGTGTTTCAATGAGCAATAGCAGAAGGTGACGAGGTATATATATATAGAGAGAGAGCGAGAGAGAGCAAGATGGGGATCAAAAGAGAGAGAATTTGGATGTCATGGGAAAATAGAAGCAGTTTCAGCGTTTTGGAGTCCTCTGCCGTGAAAGTTAGCTTGGCTTGGCTACCCTTAAAATGGTAGATGAATAGGATAAGGTCTTAGGTGACATTTTCTTTTTCATTTTATTGTGAAACATCAAGTTTGGAGATACAACTCAAACCCTGACCTCTATCATAACCCTTTGACCCTTCAACACCTAAGCTAACCCCTGGGACAAACATCACAATACTCTTCTTCTTTACTAAAATGACTCGTTTGAAGCTGGAATTCAATGAGCTTCTGAATTGGTAATGGATTATATGGAAGGCTAATGCGGGGTATAGATAGCATTTGGCTATGAAAAGTTGATATATATGGGTAGCCATGGAATAACAAGAACAGTTACAGTTATTTGGCTTCCAATCTTCCCTGAAATGTCATCAAAATAATAAAGAGGATAAGCTTTTCGATCATATTTCCTTCTTCTTTGGTACTTCGACAGTTTGTGTTAGCCGCTTGAAACAGCCCGGCTCACCCAGGCTGCCATGGGCTTGTCTTAGTTTCAGAAAAGCTTTCTTTCACCCCAAAGAGGTCTATTCAACCAGCCTGGGCTTTTCTTCCTTGGTATTAAGCTTCGTTTGAATTTTCTTTGGTGTAATTTGATGATATTCTTAAGAATAATATATTGTGAACATCACATGATCACGTATAATATCATTGGTAATCAAATTGGTATTATTATTTTTTAATACCCCAACACATGCTCCAAAAAAGCCAAAGCCTTCGAATCCATCACAAATAATCTTGATAAATGATTCCTTTACCTCTTTGGTGAATTGGATCAAGAAATGCTATGATGAATTGGTCAAATAAGGGTTTCTGCAAATGTAAACCATAAAAATAAAGGATCAAGAGAACGATTTTTCTTATAAAAATAACTCAAGGACCTTCATCTGTTCATTAATTAGCAGCAAAAGATTCTTGGACATCCATCAATTTCATGCTGGATCAATCCTTCCATTAATTACCATCCTCCAATCTTGCACGCATTACTATAAAAATAAAAAGGAAAGAAGGCAAAAAGCTCTATGAAGTAGGAGGGTTTTATTCATTTTGTTAGAAAATGAGGAAGTGCTCTATAGTCTTTTTGGTCCTTCTTCACTGCCTTGGTAAGACTTAAGAGCTATAGGATATGGCTCTGCAATTTAAAATGGGATGGCCACAGAGAACAACAGATCCATCTTTATGATATTTGTTTTTCTAGACGGAAATCAATAGGTGTATGTCATGAAATTTCCTGTGCCATGCATTTAATGATTTATTTTATTGTATTAACCATTACAAGAGATTTTCAAGAATTTTGCATAAGTTATCATCAAACAACAAGATTATTGAAATGGAAACACCCCATAACGATATTTATTTCTCATTCTGCAGGTCTCTTCCATCTTAGTTGATGCTAAGAAATTCAGCAAAAACAAAGTTAACCTAGTTGCACTCACTTTCTTAAAAAAAAATGAATATGCGTATACAGAAATTTGAACTCACTTGGCGCAGTTGGTGTTCTGAGAGATGAGAATGTTTAATGGAACCCCACATTCGCCAGGGAGAGATGAAGCTGCATCTTGATTGATATCTGTATGGCTAACAGCAGCTGACTTCACACATGCGCAAGCTGCTTGTCTATCAGCAGTGGTTGGAGTGATTACCTTGATATTCCTCAACCCATCACAGCATGCAGTTGAAGGATTTCCCCCAGACTCAAAAGTATGGCATGCAAGGGGCCAAAGACGCTGTGACTTGGCCGCATTGGATGGCTTCCCCAGGCTTAACCTTGAAGCAAACAATGGCTATAGCCAACACTAACATCAAAATGCTCTTCATCTTTGCTAAAGATTGGAAAGCCAGTCGACTGAATTAAGGACTCTTTGAGGTTATAATTATCATCTGCCCTGTTCATACATGGTATATAAATAGCATATTGGCAGTAAAAAGAGTTCGATTATATGAGTCATGAGACCAATAAGATTAAAGAATTTTTGCTTCTTCTCTGACTTGAAATATTTAGTTGAGCTTAGCTATCCTAAAAGATGCCCGAGTCAGCCGAATTTCTTTTTAAAGGCCTAGTGAATAGAATTAGCTTTTTACTTTCCCTTTGTTGTTTCTATTACTTCCCACTGATCTTGGTGAATGGTGACCGACCTATATTGCTCAATATCGTTCTTTACAAGGAAGAAAAGTGCCTTTTTGAAGGGCAAAACTATCGTCTCTCTGTGGGCAGTTACACACAATAAGATAATGATATTAACTATCAATAACCTGATAGCGTCAACCGAGATATTCAGTATCAGTAAACAGTCTGCTAAGGTAACAGCATCAATAATTCTTTGACAAGTTTAAAAAAAAAAAACATTTCCAATACAATTAAATCTTAAGGAAAGCTTAGTTATCTACAATATCGAAAAGGTGTCTACTTGGTGGATGGAAAACAACTCTCAATGCTGAGAAGGGTTTCCAGCAGGCATGTTTCTATTGTAGTTTGGATTGCACCTATTTTGAACTGTGTTTGGTGCATTGTGGTAAGCGGGACCAGCATTCTGATGTACATTATCAGGCATGTTACCAGACCATCCAGCATTTGGAGGTATTCGCACCATGTTGCTTGCGTTGTTGGGATAGGGGGCATTCCACCATTGTTGTTGGCCGGTGGCACTCCTTCATAGTTGTTTGATAGCCCTCTCATGTTATTGGGAGGAAATATGGCACCGTTCGGAGCAGAGTTCTGCACGCCCTGATTCTGGAAATCTTGATTCTGCATGCTCTCCCTTCTTCTCTCAAAGTTTCTTGATCTATCGAAGTTACAATGTCTATCATTACGCCGATTCCGTTCATTTGCTCGAGCACTGTTCCTTATCCATTCTTTATCATAGTTTAGGTCATCCAGAACTGCTTCCCCATTAATGAAAGGTTCTCCTGTACAATCATGAACAATATAAGGACTTATTTGAATAATTGTTCTGAAGGAAAATTCCTAAAGCTAAGATATGCAGCATTAATGCAAGGAAAAGTATCATAATAAATGCAGCAAAACAATTTTATGCCACCTTATAAAAAACACTACTTACCTCCATAATCTTTATTCTTACTATCCAAGTAGGAATCTGGTAGAACCCAACAAAGTCTAGGCAATTCTTTTAATAAAAGGAGAAATATCATTGACATCTAACAGCAGACACTAGCAGCTGCAAAATTTTGAACCTTGATCTAGTGGTGGAGAGCTTCAAGGACCAAAGCCCCAATACATAGTAGCACTGAGTTGAAGCTGCATAGATCTTCATCCTTGCTTCTTCTTCACTATAAGAGAAAGAACAACCAACAAAGATGACCAACAATATAAAATAATGCAAGCTCGGAAAACTGATTTTTGCATTAAATAGGAGTAAAACATTCCAATGATGAAGGGCAGAACAAAACATATCCTGTAAACTGTAGATATAATAGCAACTGCCATCAGTATTCTAACTTCATCACAAAGATCAAATTTCTAAAAGATTTCAAGTCTTCACTAATAAATTTACAAGATATGAAGAAAATGTTAGTTCGTTCACAAAATTATCCAAGAGAATGTATATAAATTCCCAGAAACAAGCCCTCAAGATCATGAGTTAAAAGACTTTAATGTCAATCTTAAAACACTATCACTATTCAGAATTCATGCTTAGAGATGATGTCACCAAAGTTCACAAAACTATCTTCAAGAAGTTCATCTAAAAACTCAGATTTCATTGAAAACTAAATTAACCCTCCTGATTATATGTTTAATATAAACAATAAATTGTAGCACTCAATTGATGATATACAACAAATAATAACAACCAACAAATAACCGAGAGCAAATAAATTATACCTGATTTATGGTAAAATAACCAGCAGTAATAATTAAAAAACGATTTTTGATAAAAAAAAGTTGAAACTGACCTGCCACGGACCATGGCTAGGGTTTTGATATGGCTATCAACAATGTCATCCCTAGTGGGGTTTCCTTCAGGCGGCTCCATAACCACAAGCCAGTGCTCAAAGTCACCTCCATCAAGCAAAATCGTTGCTTTGGCGACCGGTTGGACCAGTTGGGATTGGGATCATTGAGCGAAGACGAGGTGGCGCATGTGGGCCGTGGCCAAGCCCCGAGTGGAAGCAGCGATGGTGACGTAGCGACAAATGTTGACGGCAGCCAGGGGGCGGCGGTGGCTAAGAGAGATGGAGAGGACCTGAGCAAATCTCTACTATAAAATTACATTTTACCCCTTTATCAAAATCATGTTAGTAAGTATTTTAAATATTTTTATGTTAAATCTCTTATTTTATTTTTTTTTTAAAAAAAACCACACTCCAATTAGGTCCCAAATAAACTCAAATTTGATTCAAGCAAATCTAGAATAAGCTGATATTTTACGAATTCAAATCGAACTCAAATTAAAAGATGGAATTTGAATTTATAACAAACTCGGTTTGTAAATTTTTCAAAATGATAAAAATAATTCAGATTAATTAAACCACAATATTTTGATAAAAAATAATATCATTTTAAATATTTAAGATATTCGATGAACATGGGATTAACAGAACGAATCAAATTTAAGAAACTCGAATTTAATTCAATTTAATTCAAATCTAATCTTAACTGCAACATTTTTTAAGTCACTTTTTTCATTGATATTGAATTATTTTTTTCACGAAACACAATATTTGTCAACTAAAATTAATTAACAAAATTTAAACTCGTTTACAAAAAGTTTTGATTTGAAAAAAGATTATTTTTTATCTAAATTTCTCTATTTTTTTTTATCAGATTTTGAGTTTGAATGTGGCTTAAATTCAGGTAAAAACTCTTATATATATTGGAGCAAATTTCTCCCACCTAATTCAAATAATTATGCTAATTTTCGGATATCCCAAAGTTATTTTTAATTAATTACTCTAAAAATGATTATTATTTATTATAATAGACAAAATATTAAGCAGAAATGTAATCCCTATTATAATTATTAGTATAGTAAAAAAATCAATTTATTGTGATTTTAATGAAATTATAAATTTTGTATAAATAATATTACTAGTTAGTTTAATAAATGAATTTTTATATTATGAGTATGCAAAAATTCCCTTGCAAGTTTTCTTTTTTAAAAAAATATATATATATATTTATTTGAATTATATTATATTTTTTGCATTTAATCGAGAGTTAGTTTTTCGAATTAATTGAATTTAAATTCATCATAACAAATAGATAAAACCCCGGATCCAATCATACTATTATCTTTCTTTTCTTTTTTTTAATAATCCAAAAATCTGCTGCTATTTTTAGAAATAAATAAAGCACAAGCCTGATTATCCAACTTTTAAAGCTGGAGATGATGCCTTAAAAATAATTTCTGAAGTCTTTAACACCAAGGTGTTGAGGTGTCCGCTAAGGTGGGGAAGCCACCAACATTCAACTCTGGGTAGTCAATATGCAGCTCAACTGATGAAAACTTTTCACAAAATAAGCAACTCTTGTTTCTTGTGGCAGTCTCAACTCATCAAATCCTACCAGAAGACTCTTTAATTTCCTTGACAAAATGTTCAGAAAAGTGTACGATTGTCAAGTTTTTGCATCTGAATTGAATTGAGTCTATGCATGCTAAATTTGACCATTGCCCTTTCATGCCTTAGCAGTAACTTGTGTGCTAATTAACCCTTAGTTTGGTGTGTTAGCTCATCTTCTACTTCTCATTCAAAACTGTCTTACATCCCATTTCCCTTCACTCTCTCTACACATTTTCCATTCATGGAATTGCCAGTGAAGGCGCCGGTTTCCAGTGGTCGGAAAGCCTTTTCTAGATTGGAAACCAAGAATCTGTCTTACAAATTATGTAGTAACTTTGATGAGTACTTGAGTTTCGCTGCTTGTTGTGGTGGGGTTTCGAAGAGGGGTCCTAGTAGGTTAATTTTGAAAGATGTGAGTATCGAAGCTAGGCCTGGAGAGATTACTGCCATTGCTGGTCCCAGTGGGGCTGGAAAAACCACATTGCTAGAGATTCTTGCTGGAAAGATTTCATTGCAGAACACGGCAGGTCAAGTGCTTGTTAATGACAGGCCTATGGTTGCCAGTTGTTTTCGAAAAATTTCTGGGTATGTCACCCAAGATGATGCTCTATTTCCGTTACTTACGGTCGAAGAAACACTGATGTTTAGTGCACTTCTAAGGCTACCAGGCGGGCGCAAAGAGGCTGCCACCAGAGTGAGAGTTTTGTTGAAGGAGCTTGGACTAGATCATATTGCAAGTTCAAGAATTGGTGGGGGATCAAGTTGTGGCATTTCAGGTGGCGAAAGGCGAAGAGTTTCTATTGGAGTTGATTTAGTTCATGACCCGGCTGTTGTTCTAATTGATGAACCAACTTCAGGGTTAGATTCAGCTTCAGCTCTGCATATAGTGACACTGCTTAAATCAATTGTGGTTAATCAAGGCAAGACCATTGTTTTAACCGTCCACCAGCCTGGTTTTCGAATCCTGGAGTTGTTTGATCGGCTTGTTTTGCTTTCAAATGGATTTGTTGTTCATAATGGGACACTGAATCTTCTTGAAGAGAGGCTAAAGATTGCTGGTCACTACATTCCTCGCCATGTCAATGTGCTAGAATTCGCCATTGATGTCATTGAAAGCTTGGTTCCACGAATTCCAGCAACTCAAAACAACCGCCGGTGTCATCTACAGCTTAGAAATGACAAAGAAGATAATCTTGAAAGTAAGCTTTTCTCATACCATAACTCTCAATTTGAGGAGATTTTAGTACTAGGACAGAGATTTTGCTATAACATATTCAGGACCAACCAACTTTTTGCTACAAGAGTAATACAAGCCTTGGTAGCCGGTTTAGTCCTTGGAACCATATACTTGAATGTTGGCAATGATACTGGACGGATTGCACTACAAACCCGAATTGGCTTCTTTGCTTTCAGCCTCACGTTCTTGTTGTCTTCCATGACAGAAGGCCTGCCAATTTTCTTGCAAGAGAGAAGAATTCTAATGAGGGAGACTTCGAGAGGAGCTTACCATGTTTCCTCCTATGTTTTAGCAAACACTCTCGTCTTTATTCCTTTTCTTCTGATGGTTAGTCTTCTCTTCACCATTCCAGTTTACTGGCTAGTTGGCTTGAGAAGGGACATTGATGGGTTCCTTTACTTCTCCCTTGTGGTTTGGATAGTTCTTCTCATGTCCAATTCATTTGTGGCATGTTTCAGTGCCCTTGTCCCTAACTTCATCATGGGAACATCAGTAATTGCGGGCCTTATGGGATCCTTCTTTCTCTTTTCCGGGTATTTTATATCGAAGAACAGCATACCTAACTACTGGATTTTTATGCATTATTTGAGCCTGTTTAAGTACCCATATGAATGTTTTATGATAAATGAATATGGAGGAGAGCAAGGGAAAACAAGGTGCTTAGAGGTTAAGAATGGAGATTGCAGTTTATATGGAAGTGAGTTCTTAAAACAGCAAGATCTGACAGAGTCAAAGAAATGGATCAATTTAACCGTGATGTTGAGTTTCATCATTGGCTACAGAATTCTTTGCTTTTCTATCCTGTGGTTCAGATGTTACAGAAGCAGATATTAAATGAAAAAATTTACGGAAGGACAGGCATAAACTTAAGTTTTCTCCTTTTTTTTTCTTAATCTCATATTCTTTTACTCATCTATATCAGTATGATACATAATCCACTGTATGATCTTTATATGCATTCATTGATAAAGGAATTTTTGCCTATACTTTCCAGGATTGGCTTCATTGTTCTATATACATGTCTGAATCAGATAAAAGGAAAATATTCCAGAAATATCATGCAAAAACAGAAGAACTCTCATCTAAATAGAAAATTACAAAGCATAAGCTGAAAAATAACTTTAATTAATAACTATAGACTTCCATTTGCTCCTTCATATATAATTACTGAGTAGAAGTTGAGTAGACAAAGAGTGTAGAATAGTTCCCTTATTATTCAGAAACATAAAACATTATAGAAAACAAAGGAAAATGAGGAGCAAGTGGAAAAAGAATAAACTAGATTGATTACCTACTAGATTACAGAACATTTACAGAAACCACTTTGTTAACACCTCACTTGCACTTCAAATGCTACAAAAATATTTTATCAACTTAATTGCTTCGGTCATACATAGAGTTAAAGGTCATGGTAGCATAAGAGGTGTCCATATTTCCTGAAGATGAGGATGAGCCATCCAGCTTGCCGGAGTCTGCAGATAGAGTAATAGCTTTGTTCTTCCCATCAGACTCATTATTCTGACCCTTGCCACGTTTGAAGCCAAGTAACTCAGAAAGGAGGCCAGGTTTTGATATTTTCTGTTCACCTAAATCTAATTCGCCCTTTAGCATTTGGACCACGGTAGACATGGATGGTCGTTGCTTTGGCATATCTTGGGTGCAGAGAAGAGCAATCTTCAAATATCTGTCAGCCTCTTCAACATTGTAATCCTTGTCCAATAATGCATCCACCAATTGCAATTGCTCTCCTTTTACATACAGTTCCCATGCCTGCAGAATGCATATAACCCAAATAAGATTTATCAAGAACGAACCAAATTAAAGACTCTTAATGGTGTACTCAACTCTGTTAAACAATCAAAGAGATTTCGTTAGACAGGATTTCTTGCTTTTGGGATTTGGATCATAAGAATTACCAACAGCTGAAAAAGTGAAGGATTAAGGAAAGTTTACTAGATTTTTATGGAATTTTAGAATAAAGAATGACAGGGACGGACATTAAAATTAGCACCTGTTCAATTTTGAATACTCCACGAGCAGAGGCAAAAGTCTCAAACAAAGATCAAAGTAAGAAATGTTTCATTCTCCATCCATTATATATATTCCAATTACCATAAAACAGATGAGGTGATGTTAGAACTGCCATGGCCTCACTCTAAAATAAACAATTACAGAATACCACTTCCAGAAATGATTTTTTAGGCACAATTCTATTAACGATATAAAAATCCTTTTGAGCCTATCTAAAAATAAAAACCCTAAACTACTACAGAAGCCCAAAAAAAAAAAACAGTATCAATTATCAGATCCGCAACTACGACTCCCAGAACAATCTTGACCCACTCTTGGCCAATCTTGGCGCCTTCAACTATCTCACTGAATCAAAACTTTTGTTGAAACATGACAGAAGGCATAATATTTCATTAAGCTTGAAAGCATAAGATCATATAACAGATGCGGAGAAAACACTGAAGACTCAGAAAGAGCAGAAGATCGTATTCAACTGAAATGTAAGCAGATTATGGATGGATCCTGCATTTCCTGGGAAGTCCAATTTAAAACACTGACCTATTTTTAAGCTCTACCACAAAAATACATGATTCTAATAAAAGAATGACAATCTTAAATTTTAAAAATATGTTGATGTTTACCCTTTCAAGCAGATATTGTCCTTCATATGGTAACCGCTTGTTTGTGTTACACCTCCCACTAACAACTTCTAGTAGCAGAACACCAAAACTATATATATCCGCCTTCCTTGTCAGCTGACCTCGTATGGCATACTCAGGAGCAAGGTAACCTCTACAAAGAGCAAAATAAAGACATAAAAAGAAATTGATGAGTTCAAATACAGACGGTGGATTGTAGAAACTTAACAATAATAATAATTGACTAGAAATCAAAACCAAAGCAAGCCACTTTGCACAGCCATAGAGCCAGATAGATTTTGTTTAAATCAGATATCAGCATGGTTCAAATCATACAGGTAAAAATTACCCCCACATTCTTCAAGTCCCTTTGACTGTTAAATAAACAACCGAAGAGGCTGTAATAAGTAATTTGGAAACTTACTCTGTCCCAGCAACCCGTGTACTAATGTGAGTCATGTTGGATGGAAAAAACTTTGCAAGACCGAAATCTGAAATTTTGGGCACGAGGTCCTTATCTAGGAGAATATTACTTGCTTTAATATCTCTATGAACAATATGTGGCTGAACCTCTTCATGAAGGAATGCCAGCCCTTGAGCAACACCAATGCAAATATTACGTCGTGTATGCCAGCTGAATTGTATACTGCTGTGCCCTCTACCTAAAAAGGAACAACGTATTACTAAGACAGTTAAGAAAATCTAACAAAAAACTACATCAGCTTACCAAGAAGAGTTTGTGCAAGACTATTATTCTCAAGATAGCCGTAGACCAAAATTCGATGGTTTGCTTCCACACAACAACCATGCAACTTAACCAAGTTATCATGCTTTATCTTTGCAATTGCTTCTATCTCTCTCAAAAACTCTTGTTCACCTTGCCTTGAATCAGCTGATAGTACCTTTATAGCAGCCAGAGTACCATCTTTAAGCCTTCCCTGTTGTTAAAAAGAATTTCGAGGGCCAGTTGATGGAACCAGAAAAAAAAAAAGATTTCATTTTGTTTATCAAGTAGCAATCACATATACTAAAAAAAAATTTGGGTCATTTCTGCAATCACCTTGTAGACAGAACCAAAGCCTCCCTGTCCTATTTTATTTGCTACACTGAAATTTTCTGTTGCCCTTCGCAACTCTCCGTAAGTATAAATGTTTGTATCATGAATGCTTGAAAAATCTGCACACAGCATGATTGTGTTCGAAGCTTTTATATACAAACATAGCACATAAGATTTAAAAATTTTCCAAGATCAAGACACGCATGAGTTGCGACTTCTGAGCAATCATATTCAAAGAATGTAAAAGGAGATAAAGATACAGTATTGAACTCTTTTCCGCTAATAAGGTGCATGGTAGCTAATCTAACAGCCGAAATTTCATTTAAGCATCCAAGAAACTGGTCTGGATAGAAATGAGTAATCTGCAAACCCAACCTCACTTAGGGAGGACCTTAATTTATGCATTTTTTCAGCCACATTAAGGAGATTGAAGATTGAAAATGCAGAACCATGTACCTTCTTTAACGTCTACAGCGCCTTTAACAAACGGAACTCTCTTCTTTCTGAAAAATGAAGGAAAACAAGTCATCTTGAGCCGCTCTATGCAAACCAATTCTTGAAGTCTGATCAATCTTCTGTCTGTATAAACCATGAATTACTGACTAGTTCCCATGTAACCAAAAATATATATATATATATATTTATACTTTAGCAGAATCTGATTAATGACATTAGAAATCTCAAAAAGAAAAAATGAACAAGTTAAATCTGACACCCAAAACAATTGCAGACTAGGGCTGGATTCGAACCGAATATGTTCGGGTTCGTTTTTAAGTTCGGCTCGAACGAGCCCGAAACGAGCCGAACGAACCCGAACACGAACACGAATACGAACTGTAATTTTAAAGTTCGGTTCGAACGAGCCCGAACACGAACTATGCGAACCGAACACGAACACGAACCCGAACTTAAAATAATAATTTTTTAAATTAAATTTTATTAATTATTTGTATTAATTATAATTTTTAATAAATATAAAAACGAATTATACGAATCGAATACGAATACGAATACGAATATGAACCGAATACGAACTTAATTATATGAACCGAACACGAATACGAACCCGAACTAAAAATGTTCGGCGAACATGAATACGAACCCGAACTCAAACAGTACGAACGAGCCCGAACACGAACATATTACTGTTTGCGTTCGGTTCGGCTCGAATCCAGCCCTATTGCAGACTAACAATCATCAGCATTACCAATCAATCATTGCTAATTTCGGAATGCATATTTATCTAGGCCAGGAAAAACTCATTAATGTGATAAATACAAAACTTATCCCAAAGTTCAACTATAATCTTGTTGTTTCGTTGACTTCAAAATCTAGTTGAATGGGAAAAAAAGCTACATAAATAAAACATATATGTTGAACCGAAAAGAAAATATTTGATGAAACTGAACCATAACCCTGCTACATAAACTTGGATAAACTTTTCAAGCAAAAAAGTTGCGGACCCAATGCAGGGAAGACTTTTAGTTCACATAAACAGGTGATGAGAAAAGTTCCTAGATTCACTAGATCCCTGCAAAACACAATCTACGAGGCTTCAAACATAACAATACACATTTACCCATAATCAATCTTGAAATGACCAGTAGCTCAAGGTCAAAATCTAAAACAAAACCAAGACTGCGCTCTCAAACAACCTAACCCCCTAAAATCTAAGCTAGAGAATAAACCACCCATGTTTAAATCCACAGAGGTCACCACCAAAACCAAAAGCACACATCTTCCTTCATTAGTCTGCTCAAAACGATGAAAAAACCTTTCGATACAAAGTTCAACTCAACAAATGCAAATTTTTGAGAAGGAAACACACAGACCACCCCGGAATTCAGCTTTTTTCTTGGCAAGCATTCAAACACACAAGAAAAACATTACAAAAAAAAAAAAAATTAAAAACTCACACACCTGAGAAGATGACGAAGAAAAACGAAAATGGATGAAACACAGGGAGAAAATGTTGAGGTGCGTGTGGAAAAAGATGATGTTAAAGACAGGCAACGGAGAAGTTGAAACGTCAAAGCTGGCGAGCTTCACTACTGCGATTAGTTATTGTTTTTAGGTACTTGTCGTTTTGTATTGTTTTGTCAAAGAAGTCCAAACATTGTTCCCCAACGTCATCTTAAAAATATATTTTTAATATGAATAAAAATAATTATTTAAAATATATCTAAATAGTATTTTTTAGTAATAATTTCATGTTAATTTTATATTATTTTTTTATTTACTTTTAGCGATTCACAATTTTTGAGATAAAATAACTAATTCCCACCCAAGATCTTCATAATGAGAAAGTTTTATCCATTATATTTAATATATAATAATAAAAGCTCAAGTCCCGGTCTTTATATATTTTTTGAAAAAACCAAAATAACTACTATAAATATAAATAATATTAATATTAAAATAAAATTTAATATAAACTAATATTAAACTAATAATAATAAATTAATAAAAATTTTCAAAATAATATAAAAATTTTAAATATCAACAGTGGCTGTCGTTAGTATAATTAAGTAGTTAAAAACAATCATCTAATTTTATTAATAGTTGAGTTTGACCATCTCAATAGCAAAAACGATCAGAATCTAGTGAAGATGATCAAATATAACAATCTCTATCATCGTAAAAGGTCAAAAACGATCGAAATATTTGAAACCCGTTATTTTTTATCATTGATATGGTCAATTATGGTTGTCGATGAAACTAGATGACCGTTGTTTACCCCCTTATTAGGTTAATCAGTAGTGGCTACTATTTTAAATTTTTATTACTATTTTAATATTATTTTATATTTTAATTACTTTTATAAATTTTATTTTTTAATTTTTATTTAAGAAGATAAAAATACCCTTCTAATTTTAGTCAATGATGGATAATTAGTTTTTTAAAATATTATAGGTGAAATTTTATCATTTAAGGAAACCATGAGTGGACATATGTCGTTTGGCCTAAATATAATCTAATCATTAATCGGTAATATGAAATGAAATGGAAGAATAATATGAGAAAGTTCCATTTTGAAATGGTCTAACCCATGATCCTGCCTTTTGACATTTCAATTTAAAATTTTATCATCAAATTAAATTTCATTATTTTAGGTAATAAATAATATTTTTATATTCATAAATGAATTAAAAGAAATAATACAAAATTTATTTGTATTTTATCCATCAATAAATATTTTTTTCTCTTACTAAATACATAATCTTCTACAATTTTGATCAATAAATATAAATAATGCTTACACCTTTTAAAATAATAATAATAATAATAACAAATCTTACTGTTTATCAAATCATGATCAACCATTAAATTATGGCCAAAAGACTTATTTCCACCCATAGTTTGAGGTGGGGACAAAGTCCCAATCCCAAGTTTTAAAAAATCCGGTCTCCCACCCTTAGATAAAAATTCAATCATATTTTATAATTTTTCAAATGAAATAACTAAAATACTCTTTAATAAATAAAAAATTTATAATAAAATTATTAAATAATTTTTAAATATAAAAAATTTAAATATATATTAAAATTTAAAAAAACTAAAAAATATCTTAAAAAATTTTTAATTTTTTTAAAAATAAACTAGCCACCGCCCCTAATGCCTGCGGCTGTGGCTGTTGATAACCGCACAAGATGGCCGTCTTCGGCCACCTGATTCCACGAGAGGCTAAATCAGGCCTCCTCGTTGAGTAGAGGTGGCCAAATTTGGCCGCCTCCAGTTTTGGAGGAGGTGGCCAGATTTGGTAGCTTCCACCGAAAAATGTGATCAAAAACGATTGTTGGAACTAATACTGACCCTTTTCGATCGTTTTTTATGGTCAGATCTGGTGGAAATGATCAGATCTGACCTCCCTTGAAGCCAGATGGTTGGAGATGACTACCTGATGCCGTTATCAACGACCGCCATCGTCAGCATCGACGGCGGTGGCCAGTTTATTTTTTTTAAATTTAAAAATTTTTAAAATTTTATATTTATATAAAATTTATTTTATTATTTTATAAAATTTTAATCATAAAATGACAAAATTACCCCTAGAATGTTACTGTTTACAATTATATTTAATATTAAATTTGATCAAATAGTGAGAGGTCGGATTTTTTAAAACTTGAAGGTGGGACTTATACCTTCCTCAAACTATGGGTGGGAACATGTACTTTGGCCTTAAATTATCATGATTCATAATAATTAAGTCGATATTTACATAAATTATTAATTATATTAAATCAATAAATTTTAAATAAATATAATAGTTCAATCATGTTTTACTAATTACCATTAAAAAATTAATTTTAAAATGACTTATTAGAAACTTGACCCTCAATTATGTTGCCATCATGACCCAAGAAGACAAGACCCACAGTTTCCCAGTCCCCGACACCAAACGGCCGAGTGTAAGATACGGCAATCAGAAACTTGCCAACACTGACAAAAAGATTCACGAAGGCCTAGTCAGTAACGGCTGCCGCGAAATGGTCTTTGTATCTACAGGATGCGGACGAGGATTTGAATTGGATTTTCCGTCACATGTATATAAAAAAAAAAAAAAAAACACATGTCATCATTTGCCAATGTCAATAAGACCAGACTGTGTAACATTCATAGAAAGATTTTTTTGAACCATAAAATTTTATGTATTAATTTTTAAAATGTAAATACTTATTTATATAATATTCTTTTAATTTTATTAATATTTTTATAAAATAATTAAAATACTTTCAATTAAAAAATAATATTATTAAATATTAAAATAATAATAATAATAAAATAAATTTAAAAAATTTGATAATAATCACTAAAAACTTAATCAAATAACTTAAAAATATCATCTGACTTGATAAATGGTTAAATCTATTAAAATATCATAATAAAGGTGGTTAGATTTGATTACCTATATTAGTAAAAACGATCACAACGATAATAAAAAATGATTGTTTTAAACAAAACTAATAATTTTAAATTATCATTAATAGTAAAAATAATTAGATTTGACTACTTTAACCAAAAACTAGATGATCAAATTTGGTTTTTTTTGTTATTGAGACTGTTAAATCTGATCGTCTTTATCAATAATTAAATTAAATAATTATTTTTAACTATTTAATAGGGTTTTCAGTGACAATTGCCTATAGTTTTTAAATTTTTATATGTTTTTAATATTTTTAAAAAATATATTTTAATATTTTTTATTTTTAAAATTTGCTTTATTGCTATTTTTATATATTTAATATTTTAATTATTTTTATTTCATCATTAATATTTAACGATTATACAATAATTTTACTTTATAAATGAGTGTTCAAATTTTCCAATACTGATAAGTGAAAATCTGTCATGTAGAAAAACTTTGGGTGGGATTGACTGCTTTGGCCAAAAATTTCATTCACTACCAGTACAATTCTCTTGATCAGGTATCTCACAATCCTCAAACCTAATTAAACTTCAACCGCAAAGATGCCACCCACTGACAACTTCATATATAATAAACATTTCATGAAATGGGAAAGTCTGCATCAAGATGGGAACTCGACAGCCATTTCCGAATCTATTTTCCAGTCCAGGTGCCGACTGGGATGAGGAACCACCATCCGAGTCAAGAGGGTAATACCAGCGAGTTGGGACCTGAGAAGCTTGCCTATTGAGACTGCAAAAAAGAAAACATAAAAGAGAAGCAATAACCCCAAGACCCCGGTGCCACAGCAGGCGACCCGCACAGAGCATAAGGTCGTCCGTCTGCAGACTGCTTCTTCGTTTTTCTCTTTGGCTCATTTTCCCGATTGTTTGGATGAATAGGATTTGAAACAACGAGAAAAGTGAGCCCACATGTCGTTTTCATCCAGTTCCCGAGCCTTTGGTTATTGCGATCTGCATGTCATACTGTTTCTCAGCGTTTTTTTTGTAGATGATATGTAGTTGCCTTTTGCTTTAATAGACGACATGTCGTCCGGTTGACCTTTTATTAAAATACAGGGGCTTCCTTGAGTTTATTTGTTAGGGCTACTTTTGAATTTAACCAACTTAAATTTGGGCAAATTTAAACTCAATTTGACTAATAAGGAATGAAACTCAAGTTTGATGAGCTTAATAAATATAAGTATGAACTCAAAGTTTATCAAGTTAAAATGGAATTTTTTTGTTAATCTCTTAACAAATTTTAATTTAAATATATTATTAAAACGATATCACCGTATATATTAGTGAAATAAAATCATTTTAGTTGATTTAAATTGAATTTTTAAAATTGTAAATTTACTTAAAATTTGAATTCAGTAATAGTGAAATTACGAATTAAAACTTGTTTTGTGATAAATTGAGAAAAACTTAAACTTGAATTCAAATGGCTGTCAGGGGAGCCATTAGGTCATAGTTTGCTTTCTGATGAGCCAATTCATTAACCAATTTAAGGTGAATTAGATCATCCAAAAGCAAAATCTGGCCTAATGGCTCATCTAGCAGCCTATCATCCAGAACATTAGTGGGAGCACCTACGTAAAAAGGACCTTTGATTTATTAAAGCTTCCGCTTTTCTCTCTCACTCCTAACCATACGATCTAACGTTCTACCCCTTTTAATTGCCTCAGTTATAACATAATTAAAGGTAATTAATTAAAGAAAATTAAAAAGGAAACTTAATTAAAGAGATACTCAAGACACAATATTACAAGGATATGATTTTGAAACAGTGAAAATCACTTTCCGCAAAAGCACTTTGTGTGAATTTGCTTCTCTTACACTCCACGGTCTCTGTAATGAACCAAAGCTTAAAACTCGCTTTAACGAACAAAACCACCACCTCCATTCCTAGCAGCACAATGCCTTCCTCTCCGAAACTATTCCACGCGCGTCCCCCTTCCTCGCCTAAATCCACCCTCCTCATCTTCTCTTGCCTCATCGTTGGCATCGCCGGCTTTGTCTTCGGCATCTCTACCATCCTCGCCGTCTCTCGCGGCTGCAACAACCCCCCTCCGAGATCCGTCAAAGTCCGCTGGACCACCAATGCTAATACCAACGATAATAACAATGCTTTAGCCTCCGAATCCACCAGGCATAAAGTTATGGGCTTTGTTGGCATCCAGACCGGGTTCGGGTCAACGGGTCGGAGGAGATCTTTGAGAAAGACGTGGATGCCGTCCGATCGTCAAGGCCTTCAACGGTATGGGTGCTTTTTCTAGGTTTCTCATTCAATTTGAGGTCAATATTAGTATGGTATTTTAGATCAAACTTGTATATTTTTCACCGCGTTAGGTATATAAAATGATTGAAAGTTTAAGGATAATTTTGCTGAGAATTTTTTTTTGGCTAAGGTGAAGTTAATAAGGGTGAGTTATAAAGTAAATCAGTACGAAATTTTAAGGAACAATTGTGGATGTGTTTTAAAGGTGGAAATTATGGAGAATATTGGCTAACGAAACTGGATATGTGTTAGGGAGATCAATTTGAAGCAACTGTGTTCTGAAGTGAGTAGGTGATTTAGAAATGAGGTCGTGCTTATGCTAGTAGAACTTTTACGGAGCTAAGTGGACTGCAGCATTGGTTGATTCTCCCGCATTACTGACCTAGTAGATTATTTATTCATTTACTGTTTAGCATTTCTTAGCTACAATGTTAATGTTTCATTATATGAAAATTTTGGCTTTCAAGATCTTATGTCATATTCCAGTAAAATTTGGTGATTATGTGTTCTTGCATATTTTTTCCCCTAGTTTTTTGATCTACTAATTAATTGATGTGCCCATGTTAAGATTGCTGTTAGCCATTATCTGTTCACCTTTTGACTTATTTTTTTAGTTTTAGCATTTTCTCAAAGTGACCTTGTTTCTGTCTTACATGCTTTGCAGCTTGGAAGAAGCCACCGGTTTGGCTTTCAGGTTTGTGATTGGTAAAAGCAGTGATAATTCAAAGATGTCAGCTCTCAAAAAGGAGGTTGCAGAGTATGACGATTTCCTTCTATTAGATATTCAGGAGGAGTACAGTAATCTTCCCTACAAAACGTTGGTGTTGAAGATAATTTTATAGTTATCATTTAAAAGAGTAATAAAAAAAGAAATTGTTCACATTTGGATTCTTTGGTGCAGCTTGGCATTCTTCAGAGCAGCATATGCACTCTTTGATTCTGAGTTTTATGTCAAAGCTGATGATGATATATATTTGCGGCCAGGTGACTAGATTTAACAAAAGTTTACTTGATACAAGATCATGTTTCCTTTTTAGTTTTTCTTTTTCTCTTTTACTGTGAGGTTTCTTCTAATTTTCATTTGTTATTTTTTATATTCAAAGATCGCCTGTCATTGCTCTTAGCGAAAGACCGCACTCACTCTCAGACTTATCTGGGATGCATGAAAAAGGGTCCTGTTTTTACTGATCCAAAGCTCAAATGGTTAGTCCTAATCTTTCGCTTTGTAGTCCTTGATTTATGTAAATATTTCTTGACTGCTTTCTTTCTTGATTTTCTTGTGATTACTTCTGTGCTTGACTCAAATGTCTTTGCTGTTTTTGATAATAAAATGATGATAAAGAGACAGAGAGCCACTTTCAGGTTAATGTCCATTAATCAGAAAGGGAAAAGCAATCCAGAAGGAATTAGATGACAAAAGTAGTATCCTTTATTGAGGCTCTGCTTTAGTGATCAAAAAGGAATGGATGACAAAAGGATTATAGACCTATGCATAGCTCAGAAGCAAGATAAACATAGTTCAACTATATTCTTGGACATATTTTTTGAATGATCCAAGTGCAATTCATAAATTCTAAAGTATTTTCCTTTTTAATAGCTTTGGGTTTATAGCAAGGGTGGAGGGCCAATATGTACCTGGTGGTGGCTTAATGGTCAGTGGTTTGAAAAATTGTTGCTGAATTCATGTACTCACTAAGTGATCAGATCTATTTAATCATGCAGGTATGAACCACTGTCATATCTGATTGGGAAGGAGTACTTTCTTCATGCATATGGACCTATATATGCTCTTTCTGCAGATGTTGTTGCGAGTTTGGTTGCTCTCAGGAATGACAGGCATGTCTGTTCTTTCAACAACTCATTCAGTGCATTTATTTTTATTAATCTTTGCGTTACTCAAATATATATTTGTCTGGCGGTTATACTAGAAATATGAGTGTTCGGTGAGTTACTGATGGATTTGTTCCTGGTTGACCTGCTATCTGATAATATCCCAAAAGAACACAATTTGTTTAGCTGGATTAGCTTTTTAAGACTCTGCATTCATTTAAAAAAAAAGAAGTCTTCTTTTCCTCTTTTTGAATATAACTATCTACAGGTGCTGACTTTCTTGTTCATGAAAAAATATCTAACGTATAAGATGTATTTTTAAATGTCTAAGAGTTATATTATTTTTGGTTTTTCCCTTGCTTATAAACTTTTTAATTTTGTTTGAAATTACAGTTTCCGGATGTTCAGTAATGAGGATGTTACAATTGGTTCATGGATGCTTTCAATGAATGTGATGCACGAAGATAACCGGGAACTTTGTAGAGCAGAGTGTACACCAACATCTATTGCTGTTTGGGATATTCCCAAATGTTCAGGTTGGTAATTACAGATACCAAAGGATAGAGGTGAAACGGTATCTGGTATTAAGTTCTAAGATCGTATTGTTGATTAGTTTCTTCTGGATGTTATTTTTCTGGATGTCTTTAAACGTATTTACAATTTTTTTTTTTTAGTTCATAAGGAACAAATAGAAATTGATTATTTACATAATCAGTGAAATGACTTTTTTGCAAGGCTATCTGTAATGTAGCTTTTATTTTTTGGTAATCAAAAAAATTTTATAAATCGAAAAATGGGCAAGCCTGGGACAACCTAGGTGCAGCGAGGAAAGCTACACAAAAGGAGCAAGCCAACTCTCACCCTCTTGAGGGCATATCTTCGTATCAACGAAGATAGAACTCAAGAGGTGGTATTTGTAGTGTAGTTTACTCAATTCAAACATGAAAAAATTCAACTGTGATTTGGCGTCTATAGGATTATATGTATATGGTAATTTGACATTTTTCTCTTATTGTCCAGGGCTCTGTAATCCAGAAAAGAGATTGTTGGAGCTTCATCAGCAAGACGGCTGCTCAAAAAGCCCAACTTTGGTATCTGATGACGAGTAGCAATTTTTCTTTGGCGCTACCCAGTTTTTTAACAATGGAAAGGTGCTTACTTGATCACCTCGTCTCCGAGGTGGTTGTGCTACTATCCGATACATCCTTCTTAGCCATTCCTTTGCTATTTATTCTATTCAGTTCCCACCACTCTGGCTCTCATGTGACATAGCATTTTTTAGTGATACGTATTCAACCGGTGGGAATTTCTCCTTACTATATTCATTTGAACGAATGATTCTGTGGAAGTTGATGTTGAGTTTGTTTATTATAACATAGAGAAAAGGAGCACTGTAAGGGTGTTAAGGAATTGGAAGTTCAGCACTTGCCCATCTTGCTGTAAAATCCAATATTCTGAGCTTTTGTTTTCTTTCATTGACATGAAACTAGTTTAATGATCTATAGGGGATTAGTGATATATAATCTTAGTTAATTATTTCAAATTAATTAAAAATAGCTTCTTGCAAGCATCCAGAGATTTATGAATTTCATTTTATTGACAGTGATATTAAAGCTTCGTGGGATCTATTTTAATCCTTATCAACTTGATCTTGTTTCCCTGGCAACAAACTTGCTTTGAGAGTCTCCATGGTTAGCTCTGGCAAGGTCACATAAGTTTCCATGGTTTTGATCTTAAAATTGAAACTAGGACTAAGTTTAAATCCAGAGGAAGATCAGGATTTGAGTATGTTTTTAATGCTTACCATGTGACCTGCCTGTGGCATCTCAACTTTTTGCCTCCTGAACTGAACAGCTCAAATCGTAATACAGACCCAGTGAAAACAATTTGGTCCAAAACAAAATCTAAAGAAAAAAGCTATGAATAACCATTGGACAAATGCAAAAGCCAATCCCATGTGATTTATTTTCCTCTTTCTCTGAATTTCATGTTATGAATTTTGAATAACCTATGTTGTGCATTCTCACATTTACTAAGCCCATCTTGATTTGTGAATTCATGTGGTTGACATGCTTATTACAGATTCAAATTGCCCTGCTGAAAGCCGCTACCCAACCAACAAACACTCAATCAATCCATGCTAGATTTCAACTTAAAAACTCTAAACACTTTGCATTAAATTTTGTCTCTTAGATTGGATCTGCCATGTGACTCTCAAGACATTGGTTTCTAAGATATGCACCCCATTGGATATTTAAATCTAAGTTTCCTTGTGATGTCATTTAATTCCAGATATTCCCTAAAAACAATTTTTTTTTCCTTTTTAGACTAGGTGCATACCAAGAAAACAATTTCATGTAGTTATGGTAAATCCAATTTTTTTTTTGGTAAATAAAATATTATAAATTTTAAAGAGTTAAGTCTAACAAAACAATCTAGGCGTGGTAGGTTAAGTCACTCACCTACAAAATAAATAATCGTCTATAACAATCCACAATCTAAATTTTCTTAAAGATTTATCTAAGCTTTTAACAAATGAGAGTTCAGGAGAACAAAGAATCTCAAAACCTTTATATAACAGTCAAATAACCTATACAGAACCCAAAAATATTTGCAAAGTTTATTAAAATTGTCGAAATTCAATCCATTAAATTACATTCATAAAAAAAAAAAAAAAAAAGGGCCAAATCTTAAGTCTTGACATGCTCAGAAGATGAAGTGAAGGCCCATAAGCCCACACAGGGGCTGCTCTCCAGGTCCAGCAGTGCATCCAGCCTTCCTCAATGCAGCTCCGTCTATAATTCATTAAGCCGGCATCAGTTAGAGTGACGCCCAAGCTTAACCGAAAGTTTAATGATCATATTCTTCCAAGAAGAGCCCAATCCCATCTTGGATTCCTAGTAGCAAAAGTTTGGCAGATAAAAGCCCAGCTCGAAGACTAAATCGTGAAATTCCAACCCAAGCTCTGAACAGCCAGCAGCCCAATAAGCTTATATTGCAACCTTTAGTTGAGCCTCCAGTGCATCCACTGCCACTCCCAAGTCCATCTCCTAGGGCCCCAAACGTAACCAAGCAATTTATGCATTATGATCAACTTCCAGCAGGTTAAGAACATGATTAATGGCCATTTAATGAGATCCCATGGAATTAGTTTCCCTGTCTTAAGCAGCCTGCCAGTAAGATCCCACTTCCCCACATACATTTGATGAAAGTTCATTAAAATGCACCGGCCAAAAATCTCCTCCAAGTTGCAATAATAATCTGCCAATCCCACCAAAAAACACTTCAGAGCCGCCAGCCTCAAGTTAAAATTGCTGCATGCGCAGCACCGGTATACAGTGCATGCAGCAATTTCTACATTAAATGCCCTACTCCTATGATTTTTAACATGCCTTCCTCCCCTGTCCTGCCAGCTAGGAAAGGGGAGAAACTTTTTCCTCCAGCATCTCATAAGAATCCAGTACCTAATCAAGCAAACCAAGTAGAGAGCTTTGCATGAATAGTACACGTAAATATATAGTGCACCAAGTTCATTACATTTTATTCTCCCTTTTCCTTGCATGTAGCTGATTAAATTCAACCTGGTGGTGGCCATCCCGTGTAACACTATGTGCAAAGTGAGGATGAAGAGCTAATAAGCCATGCGCATGTTGAAATCAAAATTCTGCCTACCACCCCCATTATCATTATGCCCCAAGGTATTGATAACTATTTGAAATGAGGATATAAAAGCAAGATACAGCTACCCTTACTCCTTTTCTAGCCCAAGACATCAGCATGACACATGTAATGAGGAAAGCAACCGCCATTAATATGGAAGGGGTCCCAATCATGCAAGTGCTTCTTTCAAAGACCGAGGTTGCAATCAATCCAATACATTCTAACAAGCTCATTTAGATCCTGCAAAAGAACCGACAAGTTAGCATTGTGGCCTAACCCATAAGGATTAAGACTTACCAAATTACGTTTCCGTCCCCCTCAAGAAAGGTCCATGACAGAAGGCCATGGAAGATAAGGACATCAGTCCACATGCTCCCAACAATCCCTTCCTGAAAATCCTCATATTTATCATCCCTTAGAAATCTAAGAGGAAGACTGAAGACCCAAGGAAATCTAAAAGGAAAATTAAGGACCCCAGGAACCCAATGAGACCACCAAAAACCACTACCGAAAGAGTCAATGATGCAAAGGAAGTAAAACACTCAGATAAGAGGAGAGTTCTTGAAAATACAACTAGTAGAATATTTGCAATTGATAAAGAACTCTGTATTTTCTTAAATTTCATGTAAAATAGCTGTAATTAGAGTGACTTTACCATGTTCTCAAGCCTTATTAACCACCAACATATCAAAGCTTAGACATGTGATATGCCCTGTTGAAATCTAAACTTTTCCATTGGATTAATTGATCTACGTGGAGGGGCAATCAGAACCAAATAATATTTAACTGCTGCTGGAGCGATGCCAACCATTTCCATGGAGGAATTTGATCTATCTCTTGCAGTCATGAAAATCCATGTGAATTCTCATTGAATATGAGGTTATAGGTGCCCATGTTGTGTCATTGTTGCATTTGTGGCTTTCATTAAGCAAGCATGTCTAGAAGAGTCCTCTCATTCTTCATAACGAAACAAGAATCTTTAGGGTTTGTGAAGGCCAGGAGGACTTAATCATTTCATGAACCAATACTTTATTTTTTTAGGGCCAAAAACAAAAGAGTGGAATTTATGCTATATTCTCCAATAATTCATGTCTTTACAACATTTTCAATGCAAAAAGGTCTACACTATGTCTTTAGGGTAAACATCAACATTCTTCCAATATACTTTTATTTGACTTTGTGGGAAGTACGTTTTAAAAACCTTGAAAAAAAGTTGTTATGAAACCCTTAATCTTAATTACTTGCCCACAGATTAATCAAAAACCACTAATTAAATTAAAATTTAATAATACATAAGGGACTTTGCATTTTCCAATGATCTGACTCGCCATGTGCGAGACATGAACAACATCAGCTACAAAAACCTTAGAATGTCTACAACTTTGGAATCCCCCAGAGTACGGACTCACATAATTTAAGGGTTTTTTTCTTCTTTAGTATTATTAATTTCTGTCCCAATAATCATGGCTTCAGTGCTTCCATCTTCAAAACCTTAAATGGATTTGAATGCTGTGATTTGTCGGTTAATAACTTGTTGTTTTCTGGGTATATTTTTATGGGGTTCATTCATGGTACCGACTGAAGAGCAGATTATTGCAGAAAGTTTTTGAGCATTTTAATGCGACTATCTTGAGTGAATCAAAGAAAGGATGGATATGGAAACCGGGGGGGTTTTGCGAAAGGGCAGCGACTGGAGTTCTGAAATTTCAAAGTATGATCATCATAATCATCATCATGATGACCGAAGCTTGGCCATTGGGTTTCATGGCGTTTAACCGAAAATGGGTGGATTTTTGTGCGTAAATGTTGGTGGTGATGGATAAGGAAGAGAAAGAGAGACTGGTTTTGTCATGCAGCTGAAAGAGAAACACGTGATGGCCACATGGCAATGCAATGGAAGCCATGATTTTAGGGGAGACTTTGGCAGTGAGAAATCGTTTTCTAAAAGCTTTTTTACGTAGAAACTGTTCTTGTTTTCTGTATGATAACGACACAACAAAAATTTCACGAGCTTTTCACCCCAATACTCCTCAGCTTAGTGGAATTACAATCTCCATAGGTCTTTTGGGAAATAGAACACTTACACCCTTATATTTAGGGGTGAATTCAAACTGAATCAATATTAGAATACTCAGATTTCAAAGTTACAATTAAAATCTAACTAACATATGATAATTAAAAGAGAATTTAATTAAAATAATCTAATTTTATTGTGATTAAATGATATTAATCAATACTTTATGTGAAAATTAAATTTTGCATATTTACAATGAAAAAATCGTTTCATTTTTTAATAAATCATTTTTTTATTCAATCGATTAATCAATAAATTAACAAGAAATAATATTTCATCATCTATCATTCTTTTTTACTTTAAATAAAATCCTTCTATATATTACTTAAGATTCAAAAATTTTATCCAAAACCCTAACTTTCTACCAACAAAAACTCTAGCGTTTTATGACAAAATGAATAGTTTTTACATGTAAACCATATTCTAATCTAACTAATAAATAATTCTCATCAACCAACAGTCACATTTCTGGTTAATTTATGTTTCATTTTAGTTTAATTTTGGATTAAAAATAGTTTGAGAAATTAGAGATGATTTATAGTGTTAGATTAATATCATTTAACCCTAATGAAATCATGTTAATATAATTAATTTCTCTAATTAGTGGTGGAAGTGTTTCTTTCTAAAATCTGTGGGTTTCCTTAATTTCGAAAAACATTGGGGTTGCCTAGGGAGCTTCTCCTCTTCGTCTTCCAGGTTCGAGCGCCTTATCTTCCCATTATATCATGATCTCATCACTCCATGCCGTTCTACACGTTCAATATTTCTTAACCTTCTTCTGCGACTGCCGCGTCTGCGCCTTCCCTTCTCATCTTTTTGACCGCAGAGCAGAAGCCAAAAAATTTCAGAGGAAGATGAGCAGTTCCAATGGGAATCATATTTATGAGCACTGATATTAAAGCAGGGATTCTTAAACAAATGGGCCACAAAATAACAGTGTCTAGTGATTGAAGGTACTGGGATTCTGTTTTTTTCCCTTGAAAAAGTGGAGCATTTCAGCAATGAGTCCCATGTGATGAGACTTTAGACTTTAAGACTACCAGAGTTTAAAATGTTTTCAGCGTTTCCATCGTCTTTTTTCAATTTCTAATTATATCTCGATGAATTCCAAGCCCTAATGGAGTTGCTGAATGTATTTTTCTGTCATTTAAAAAATTAAAAACAAGGGGGAATTTTTGGGATGCCATGTGAGTAAACCAAGAAAGGTTTGCTTTAAAACTTACATGTCTGGATATGAGGAACCTGGAATGGAAAGATAAGTACAGATGAGAAAAGTTTAAGGAAAAATTTGAGACAGAAATAATCATGGGTGGTGTCAGATGAAAATTTTGAAGATTTCATCAGGTTATGGATTATATATGTCTCACCAAGAAAGCAAGAAAACGCCCTCTTTTAGCCCTTCTATGTGCCTTTGCCCATGTTATAAAATACAACTTGCATTGTCCCACCCCATCTTATATAATAGGTCCCATTCCCATCTGCATTCGGCCGCTCTATCAAGCAGGTTTATCTACAACTACATTTCCCAACTAATATATCATCAAAGGATCATAAGAAAACATGGCTTGAACTTTTTAATCCATCAGTAAAGGCTCGTCATGGAACAGTTTTCCCGATGCAAATTTGGGACGGGGATATATCATTCACATACTTCCAACTTCAGAAAACTTTTAACAATCTGATGCAGAAAAATAACCATTCTAACACTACACTAACGTTAAGAAAGTCATCTTATCTTTAAACAATCATGCCTTGAACTTCGAAAAACTGCATGCATATTCCACAAAATTCTGTTAGAAGACAAGCAAGGAGATGACAGAGAGAGAGGAAAGCTTTCATTGTCTGCTAAAGGAGCACCTTGGATTCCACTATAAGAGAGAGATGGATTGATTAAAGCAAGTACTGATGAGTTTCATTCATGGCAACTAAGTGTTTTGTCGTCACCATCGCTCCTATTTTGTTTTTATCGATTACTGTTCTCTCATCTTCTTCTGAATAATTACTTTTCTGTTGATCTCTTCAGCTATAATTTACAGATAAGAAGCCTCCTCCCACGAAAGTTCTGGTTCATTGTCATCAATCAGGTATAAAAAATCAAATTGGCCATAAAAGTTGGTTTCCAATCTCCTCTCTCTCATGCATTATGGACACAAGAAATAATGGGTGGTTGAGTGAACTAGGCTACGGGAAACTAAAGGCATGTGATGCCCATTTTGTAAGAGGCCAGAAACAATCATATTGGCGACTTTTGTTAGTTTCAGCTGAGCTTCAATCATTCTTCGCTATATATTATCAATATACACACATACATATTAGAGAATGTCTTAGAATCAAGGGAAATTGCAATTTTGAGAAGATTTTAAACAAAATCTTGAACAGTTTGTTAGGTTCTTGAGGTTGCAGAAAAGTGTTTAATCAAGTTGCTGGGAATAAAAACTCCATTTACGTTTCAAGTTTCAACCACCCTGAGAAATATATATATAAACTAAAGCACCCAAGTGAAGAAGTTAGAACAAAAATTTGTTGAGCTTAAATAATTAAAGGAAGGATTAGGTTTTAGTTGCAGCCGATTTTTTTACTTATTAAATTTGTTGAGCTAACAGAAACCGCCCATCTTTAGTACTGGTCGGTTAGAACACATCATAAATTAGGGTTTCTGTTAATTATATTCTGTTTACCTCGTTAAGAAGTAATTAAAAATTATTAGTCTATAACCCATGTTGACGGCGTTTGATTTCTGCGTTAAACGCTGGATGGCACTGCCCCTCCTCGGGTTCCCTCTGACTGGGCCAGCTGGCACGCCACTGTCAGTTGCACACTCTGTCTGGACCGTTTTGTGAATTTACATATCCACCCCTCCTTGCCCACGTTATTTGCTAATATGCCTTTCTGCATGTTTCCAATTCAACTGAATTGACATTTTGTTCGGCTAACGTTTGAATTGACTTTACTATTATTCATAAAAAAAAAATAATTTACATGGGGTAGTTACGTAATTTAGTCACGGTAATCCAAAATTCGAATTAATGGCTCTGGGATATCTTGTAATAAGTTTGGCTTGCGTAAGAAAGTGAAAAATCTAGAAAGTACAGGAATCTAGGATTATAGGTATCAGAAATTAAATGAAAAAATTATTTATTTTATTACAGAAATACTCCCATGCTTTTGCTCACAACATTTTTAAAATATCATTTTCTGAAATATTTAAAAACATTTTCAATAATTTAAATAATTATTTAAATTATGTTATGTTTAGTATGAAATTCTTGAACATGACATTATTTTGATTGTATTTCATCAAGTTTTTATCTGCCTGTGTCCAAGTGGGGTCACGATCTAATAACCAGAAGACACGTGGTGCAGGACCGGTTTGTTTGGGAACGAAAAATCACAGCACATTGAGGGAACCTTGCTGACTTGTAATTCCGTGGCAGTGGGCGTTCGCTGCACGTGCTTTACAAAGTCTGATTAGAAATAATTAATTAAAATTAATATAAAGAATATAATGTATTATTAATATTCATCAACCCCTCTTAATTATTAGAATAAGTTATATTAATTCCTAATGAATATGAATGAAATTATTTGATTTGAGTATTCACGAATTTATTTATTTTTTATTTTATATCAAAATATGTTAGAATATATTAAGATTTATTTTATAAAATGTTGAATAAAAATATAAAAGACAGAAATAGGAGAGATACAGTGGGAACGGTGTCTCGTGAAGAAGTAGGTGAAAGAAATTAAAAAAAAAAAGAAAAAAGATGAAGAATTTTAAAAATAAATAAATAATAGGTCTCTCTCTCTCTCTCTCTTTCTTCTTTCTTCTGCTGTGAAAACTAAAACCCTCCTACTCTTGAATCTCTACCATTTTCCCCCTCACGTTGATTCATTCATTCTTTGCTTCCTCCTTTTATATATCACGAGATCCCCATCTCTTTCTCTCTTTCCCCCGACTCATGCCACCTTCTTCTTCAAACCCTCTGCCTCTTCAATGCCTGCCTTTTTCACTTCCTGTTAGTTCCAATCGCATTCATTGCTATTTCTAAACGAACCCGCCTCATAATCTCACTGCCCGTCTAACCCCATTTTGTTTTCTTTAACGCTAATTTCATTCATATTTTAATAATTAGAATGTCGCATTCCGGGAAAAAGATTACTGCTGGCTTAGGGTTTGATAGTCTTTCCATTCATGACTCCAGTTGCGAAATGAACAAGCCCGATTTCCGAGAACTCGATCTCGGTTCACCCGTCTCGCCGCTTCGGACTCGAACCACTGGACTCCCCACTACTACCACAACAACCACCAGCTCCAGTTCTAGCTCTTCCGGATCCGTCTCCGGCCAAACCAGGTCCAACCCAGTTGCCAGGAGGCCTGAATCTAGCCCGAACAGCCACTCCGGTGAACTCTCCGGTTCATGTGAAACGAGCCCAACCGCTGCTAACCGTAATTTGAAGGTGGGTCATAGTAGATCCGAGTCCGGATCCGCGCACCCGTTAATCTACTCCGGTCAGCACCAGAACCAAAGTTCCGTCAACTCACCGCCCATCAATGTACTTCCGACAGGCAACATCTGTCCATCTGGAAAAATATTGAAAACGGGAATGGGTCTAACGGCAAACCGGAACACGAGAACTGACACGCTTGGATCTGGCTCGGGTCATTATGGGCACGGGAGCATAATGCGTGGTGGGAGTAACAACGCTTCAACTGTTTCGTCTTGTAGAAGCGGAGGAGGTGTGGTGGTGGGCCCGGAAAATGCGGCTGGTGGTAAGATTCTTAGAGGCGGAGCTTGCGGAGGAGATGCTGAGGAGTTAAAGAGAATAGGAAATGATTTGTATAGAAAGGGATGTTTTACTGAGGCTTTGACCATGTATGATAGGGCGATAGCTTTAGCGCCGCGAAACGCCGCGTATCGGAGTAATAGAGCTGCAGCACTTACGGGGTTGAGGAGGTTTTGGGAGGCTGTCAAGGAATGCGAGGAGGCTGTGAGATTGGATCCTAATTATTGGAGGGCTCATCAGCGGTTGGCATCTTTGCTTATAAGGTGAGTGTGTGACTGAAGTTGGAGTTTTTTTAAGTGTTTTTTAGGTCATTGTTTTGATCACTATAGGTCAAGTTTTGGTGATCTTTGTGTTTCTTGTGAGTGTTGATGATATTTGATGTACATTGTTTAGGCTGGTGTAGTTTGACTGGTGAACCTGAACGGATTAATTGAGTTTAGTGTCTTGGGCTTTGTTATACGATGTATGGAGAATGTTTGTTTCATTATTGGTGGGTTATGTCAGCTCTAGTGGGTTTTGAGCTGCATTGGTGAGAAGGATATTGGCATTGTGAGGTTGTTAGCAAGTTATTGAAGCTGTCTTTTTTGGTTGTATTATATTCATAAAGCTTGATTTCTTTATGAGATGCTATATGCTGTTTGATGGTGATTATATTGATTATGAATTGCCTAAATCATGGGTATTTTGTGGTGTGATGGGTGGTCAAATGTGTGCTGTGGTTATGGAGATGCTTGTTCTTTCTTAGGTTGTTGATGCAATGGTGGGTGATGTTATTGATTTTGTACTGATTCTATTAATGTGTTTCTTAATTTTGAATGTCTTGGAGGGCTAATGAATGTGCAATTGTTGATACGTTGATATGCATCATTGAAATTGGTTGTTTATTGGATTGTTAGATCCCCTTCTTGGATGGCTAATGAATGTGCAATTGTTGGTACGTTGATATGCATCATTGAAATTGGTTGTTTATTGGATTGTTAGATCTCCTTCTTGGATGGCTAATGAATGTGCAATTGTTGATACGTTGATATGCATTATTGAAATTGGTTGTTTATTGGATTGTTAGATCTCCTTCATGTGTTGACATTAACTATCTACTGTTCCTTTTTTCTCTTTCACTGCTTACCTTTGCTATCTGAGTTCAGTTAGTTTTAGGTTTGTCTGGTTACTAAAATTATATTACTTTGAATGCTCAAATATCTTGGTTTCTCATCTTATTTTTTTCCTCGATTTCTTGGGTTTCATTTTCTCTGTGACTTAACTTCTCTTTTGTTGATTCTCCTGCAGCCTACTATACATAGCATTTTTAATTGCTTTCAATTATTGGCAATGTGGTATCATTTTTTTTTTTAGGATGACCCGAGAAATCTTACCTATATCAGTCGGTCAACCCTAACTGATCGGATAGTTTAAACCCGAGGGCTTATGATCACTTAAACCCGTAACCACAGACCGGGTAAATCAAGGGTTATTGGCTTCACTACAGCTTGAACCCTGGCCACCCCTCTAGATGACCAAGGCCCTTACCACTAGGCCAGGCCCTAGGGGTCAATGTGGTATCATTTTGTTGATTGAATCTATTTCAGGTTTTTTACTACTTCTATATGATTTAGATTCTGGAATCCAGCCTTTTACCTGTTTATGTCTGATTGAATAGTCAAAATCCATTTAAGGTTTTGACCAGCACCATTAAACAAATGTTGATACAGGTTAGGGCAGGTTGAGAAGGCCAGGAGCCATCTTTGTTTGCCAGGGCTGCAGCCTGATCAAAATGAGTTGCACAAGTTGCAGGCAGTAGAGAAGCATCTTAGCAAATGTACCGATGCTCGAAAAGTTTTTGATTGGAAGAGTGTGCTAAGGGAAGGTGAAGCGGCCATTGCCGCTGGAGCTGACTTTTCTCCACTGGTAATTGCCTATCTGATGCTTCTTAAATGAGAATATGGTGAATATTGGAAAGTAACAGATGGCTTAACTGGTTCAAATTGAAATTACAGCTCCTTATGTCTAGAGCTGAAGCCTTCTTGAAACTTCACCAACTTGAAGACGCTGAATCAAGCTTATCAAACATTCCCAAGCTGGAGCCGCCTACTGTCTCTTGCTCACAGACTCAATTTTTTGGAATGCTCTCTGAAGCATATATCTTCTTTGTCCAAGCTCAGATTGAAATGGCATGGGGAAGGTGAGTTCTAACTGCTATGCTTCGTCAGAAATAAGATGCCAAAGGGAAGAGTGAGAACAGATGATGGATGTCTTGCAGGTTTGAGAATGCAGTTACAGCTGCCGAGAAAGCTGGGAAAATTGATCCCCAGAATGTTGAAGTTGCAGTCCTGCTAAACAATGTCAAGTTTGTAGCAAGAGCTCGTGCCCGTGGCAATGATCTCTTCAAATCTGAAAGGTTCACCGAAGCCTGTGCAGCCTATGACGAAGGCCTCAAGCTAGATCCATCAAACTCTGTTCTCTATTGCAACAGAGCAGCTTGTTGGTTCATGCTGGGGCTGTGGGACCGATCTGTTGAAGACTGTAACCAAGCTTTGCGTATTCAACCAAATTATACAAAAGCCCTTCTTCGGAGAGCTGCCTCAAACAACAAGGTATGGTGTCTGATAAGACTTGTATTGCTTGCTTGAGTGCTTGTAGTTGTATGCAGTGATAATTGGTAAATTGCAGTTAGAAAGGTGGGCTGAAGCTGTCAGAGATTATGAGGTTTTGAGAAGGGAACTTCCAGATGACAACAAAGTTGCTGAGTCCCTATTTCATGCGCAAGTTGCACTGAAGAAATCTCGTGGTGAAGAAGTTTACAATATGAAATTTGGTGGTGAAGTAGAGGAAGTTTCAGGCCTTGAGCAGTTCAGAGCTGCAGTATCTTCACCTGGTAAGCTTTCCTTCTGCATTTTGGAATTTCAAATCATGATGTTATTGAATCCTTATATGATTGTATTTAAAATATTACAGGTGTATCTGTAGTCCATTTTAAATCAGCATCTAACTCACAAAGCAAACAAATATCTTCATTTGTGGATACATTATGCAGCCGCTACCCTTCGATAAATTTTCTTAAGGTAATTGAGTTGCCTCATATTTGACCTCTTGATATTTTACTTGTTTATAGGAGAATGAAAGAAAGAAAGTTGATTTCTTATATAAATCTTGTCTTCTGTGATTAAAAGGTGGATATTGATGAGAGTCCGGCAGTTGCACATGCTGAGAACGTGAGGATTGTACCTACATTCAAGATATACAAAAATGGTAGCCGGGTGAAGGAAATTGTCTGCCCTAGTCATGAGATGTTGGAACACTCGGTGAGGCATTACAGCTTTTAGATCTCAAGATGATATTTTACTTATGTCATTTTTAGATTTCATCTTTGCTGCCCAAACTCCTGATTCGATGGGAATACACTCTTCTACTGCCATCCCAATCCCTTCTCCCATCATAAAACAATTACCAGATAGCTGTGACAGAAATCAGAGCCACATAATAATTTCATTAGCCAATGGAACCCAGAGAGGTAGCTTAGCCCTTTTGCAGTTTTTATTTATTCATTCATTTCTCATTGTCCTGTGGTTCCATTTCCTTCCAGCCCATCTCCTTTTGTCATTTTCCCTTTCTTTTTCTTTTCAGAACTCCTTTTCCATTTTCTTTTTAGGCCAGCCCGGTTCTTATATCTCCACTTCCGTTAAGAGGGAAAAAAAAAATTCAGAGGAATGTACAATTTGATTAAATCTGGTCCTTTAGCTACACTTTAGAGAGAGAGAGAGAGAGAGAGAAGGGGGAGGGGAACTAGCAGGCTGTTAGATGAGAGGATCTGTACATGTATATATGTGATGATATATACAACACATTGGAAGCCCTGAGGGAGATTGGATGTCTGGTGGGTACTTAGTTTACTGGGTTAGTGAAAGAAGGATGAAGAATATGTTATTAATATTGTCGATTTTTCCCAATCATTTCATCAATAAAAAAAAAACGATCCCATTTTTTCCTTATGTCTTTTATGCGCCCTCTTCCCATTCATTCATTTTCCTTATTATTGAAAATGTCACTGATACATTTAGGAAAGAGGAGATAAAGACAGATCTGACTTGTCTTGAAAAAGAAGTTTGGTTTTGTTATTAAGGAGTGGACAGAGTGGTTGACACAATTCATTGCTCTAACAAGTCTGGCCTTAATATTCCAACCCACATATTTTTAATAAATTTTAAGGGCAATAAATGCTATAAAATAAATAAAGGCATAAAAACAGAGGTGGATTTTGGTTTTTGGATCTGGGTTCAAAGTTGCCTAAATTTGGGGGCACAGTTTATGGCCATCGAGCTGAATTTAAGGGTTCTATTTTTCTAATGTAATCTCCCAATCCAATCACATGTGGGGCACTTAAAGTGACCCACACTGACACGGCGCACCTGACCCGCATAAAGCCTCCAAAAGTGTCCTGGTCGGTGCTAGTATGCGCCTGGTGCTGACAGTAACCGACCCTTTTTTCGGTGGGTCCTCGCCCAGCATCGACCATGTGTTGTGCCGTTGCATTCAATGCTCTCACTATAATCTTCAATATCAGTGTCCTTTGTAGTTTTTAATGACGTTGAGGGGCATTGTCGGTATTCAATTAAAGGCTTTTCAATTCGTATTTCTATTGCCTCGATTTTCTCACCATCTAATTTTAAAGAAGAGAAATTAACCAAAAATATTCGAAAAAATAGGAAAAAAAACGATTGACTCAATGTGGTAGCGTGAAATCCACGCGCCTCCATGGATGTGGACCGCTCTTGGCAGGGCTGGGCATTTGCCAATAATGGGAAGACGTGAAGACAACGATAAACAAGTTGAGAAACTCAGAAACCGAAACCAAAAAGCAAGTCATGATGACTGAATCGTACTAGTACACACAGTCAACATATATAATAAATAGCCGTTGTGGATCAGGTAACCGGTGTCGTTTTGTACATTTTTTGTCAACACTTTTATGTCAGCATTTTTAATAATTTTATTACATAATTTAATTAAAACCCTATTTGAAAATTATAATAATAATGGAGAAGAAGCGGGGTGATGCGGTAAGCAGCCTAACCTAGATAGGAAACAATTTTGGTGTTCGAGTTCCATCTGAATCCTCATGAATGAAGGTAAAAAAGGGCAGAAGTGTTTCAAGGTACAATGATTGTTACTTAAAAATAGAAATATAAATGTCTAATTCCATTTAAATTAAGAGAATAAAAGTAATCTATTTTCGTATATGAGTCCGCCCAACATTTCAATTTCTTTCTGCAAAATTATTTGTTGATTTCATAATATTGTCACCTGTCAATTCAACTTTTTTACAAATGTGACTGACTTTATAATATTACCATATTGATAATTGAAAATCATGTTTTTCTTTTTTAAATAAATGAAAAAGTGTATTAGATGGTGACGAAAATCGAACATCCTAAATGGGTTTAGGCCCTACTTGATCCATCCTATCTTCACAGTCAAATGGTGTTTAAATCAATTCAATCAAAATGTGAGGTCTAATCTACAAGGCCAAACCACTCTCTAACATTTAAAAACTCAAACACCTATTTTTTACTTAATTTTCATCTAATTTTATTAACAGATTTTATCAAGTGATAAAAATATATTTATTAAAAAATAAAAAATTATAATAAAATTATAAAATAATATTTAAATATATATAAATATATTAAAAATATTTATAAAATTTTCAAATTTAAATAAAATAATAATACCAACCATTGTCGTCGTGTTGGCAACGGTGGCTATTATTTTTTTTTTTAAGTTTGAAAATTTTATAAATATTTTTAATATATTTAAATATTATTTTATAAATTTTAACTTTAAAATAATAAAATTATCCATTGACAATTTATTGACTATTAGATTTAACAATTAACAGATGAGATTTTGGGTTTTTAAATATTCGATAGTAGAAATTTGTTTTAAAACCAAACCATGGGTGGGAACAATTCCTTTGGCCAATATGCAACTCATCCTCTTAAAGATCTTTATCGGACATACGTACCACATTTTTAATGAGTCAAGTCACATGTTTTTATATGTAGATCACCAATTTAATTTTTTATAATTTTTTATTATTAAGTTTAAATATGTCTTTAAATATATAAAATATATTATAAAATTGATTAAAAAAATAACATTATTTATAATAAATGAAATAAACTCTCAAAATCAAATAGATCCATGTAAAATGAAAGAATCATACATTATTGAAAGATTAACTCCAATAATTTTCTTCATTTACCGTAAATAAAATTTCAAGTTCTATCATAGGTGAAATTGTATCTCAAGTTTTCAATTTACTTAATATAAATAAATTTTTTTTTCTTTTTCAGTCATCATAATATAATTTTTGAAATAATCATTTAATAAACTTAATTTTATTTTTTTAATATTATATCGAGTTGAGCTCGTTAAGGGCACACACAACACATAAATGATTTTGTGGCTGAGCCAGTGATAGATCGGGCAAGGGTTAAATGCACTCATTGTCACTGAATTATTCACTAATTACATATGCAGTCACTTTTATTTAAAACGTTGCATAAAAATCATTGAACTTTGGATTTTGTTTCCCGTTAAGCCACTCTACTATTCATCTATTTAAATATTTAATAGTTGTTAATGTGAATGCTGACATGAACATTTTACTCATGTGACATACAGTCATCATCCATGACAACATTAAAATAATAAAAGCTGACATGACTGTTGACGTGACATCTTGTCAGTTTCTATTACAGTGACTTAACAATAAATAAACTCAAAATCCAATGATCACGATTACAATTAGTAAAAACTTTAATGACCTTGAGTGTATTAACCTTTCTTATAACTTTCTTTTTTTTTTCTCTTCTAATTTGTTAAAGTGCTAAACTGTCAATTCTCTCACTCTACTTTTTTTTTTTTTTATTTAAACACATTTAGATTGATTAGTCTATGAATTGAGAAACCAAATAATAACAACCATAAAAACATACTAATTTTTTTTTATCAAACAAACAATAAATATTTTTCACTTTTTCTCTCTATTAATTTCATGAATGATGAGGGATAATGATTATAAATTGATTGTTATAAAAATATTTCACAGTTTTGTCTTATAACTGCTTTCAAAAGTTGTTAGTTTATTTGTAGAAATATTTTTTTTTAGTGTTCTCATTTGTTTATTATTTTAAAAATTTCTAATTTACATCTTTTTAAAATTCTATTTAATGGTTAATAAAGTAGATGAAATGAAAAATAAGATATTTTCTATATAGTGAGAGAATTGACAGTCTAACACTTTAACAAACCGGAAGAAAAAAAAAAAAGAAAGTTATAAAAGAGTTTAATGCACTCAAGGTTATTAAAGTTTTCACTAATTACAACCGTGGTCACTGAATTTTGAGTTTATTTGCTGTTAGGTCACTACAACAGAAACTAACACAAAAGCTGACGTAGACGCTAACAGGATGTCACGTTAGCAGCCACGTCAGTTTTTGCTATTTTAATGCTGACGTAGACGATGATTGGATGCCACATCAGCAAAATGTCCACATCAACGTTCACGTCAGCAGCCTTTAAATATTTAAATGGATGAACAATAGAGTGACTTAACGGAAAACAAAATCCAAAATTCAGTAATTTTTATACAATGTTTTAAACAAAAGTGACCGCATACGCAATTAGTGAATAGTTCAGTGACCATGAATGCATTTAACCTATCGGACTGCGACCAGCCCTGCTGACTAATCTGAAAAATCCATGTACACTTACCATATGCCAAATGTCATTGAGGTGCTCAGAATTGTGTACTTTCTAGTTGGCATGGAGCCTTCACCTAAAGCAAAAGAAAAGGGCAATCAGAATGAACAGCTACTCTTCACTCTTGCCATGGTGAAGCTGAGGAATGTTGTTCCTCTCTATCAGTTAAAAGGGTTTTGGACTCCATCTCCCCTTGTTCATCTATTGATTTCCCATCAGCCCCACTTTCAACAAGAAGACTCACATAATCCTCTCTAGATTTCCTAAATCAGGCATCATTTGGCTGGAGGCTCTGGTTTTTGGAATCATCATTAATTCTCATCATCTTTTGAAATTGCTAAATCGTGTGATATTTTAGGATTTCCTTTCTCTGAGGAAGTAGTTTTGCTAACATAAAAATTTTGAGGTCAACAACAAAGTACTTCTTCCTCTAAGAAAGGTGAGATTTACAGGAAAGGGAAGTAATAGGCAAAGCCAGACTATTGAACAGTAATAAGACAATGTCATATTATTCATAGGGCAGAGTCTGCAGGTATCAATCTTTTGATATTGGCTCCCAGAAGCTTAAGCTTGGAATCTAAATTTTCGTAACCACGGTCAATATGAGCAATGCCATTAATCTCAGTTGTTCCTTCTGCGGCCAATCCGGCTAGGATAAAGTGAAACTGAATTTATAAGCATGTGTATATCTGATAAATACCACATACCATGGCCCATAAGTTTTTCAAACACAGATTCCTCCACTTTACTTAAACCATTACATGTAGTGAGCAATGCCATCGTTTGAGGTTGCAGATCTGTGGGAAACCCTGGAAATGGGCTTGTCTTAACATCAAAACCTTGCAAATTCTCGCCAGCACTTGCTGGGACTGCTGAAACCTGGAATGACAATCTGTTAGGGCAATTGAATGAAAAATGAAAAAAAAGTGAGAAGTTTTATTACCTGAAAGGTGTCATGGTTACATTGTGTAATTTTGCAACCAGAAATTGTTAGTTTATCAATCAGACATGAGACATGGGAAGGAATCAGAGGTGACATTGAGATGCTTGAGCGAGTAATTGCTGCAGCCAGCATAAAGGTACCTGCTTCAATTCGATCTGGTGGCACAACACATTCAGTACCATGCAATTGAATTTTTCCCTTAATTAGAAGCTTGTCCCTCCCAGCTCCATTCACACAAGCACCAGAGTCATTCAGAAAACGAGCAAGATCAATAACCCTTGGCTCCTGTGGTGAAAATTTGAGGAAGAATTCATGTCAACAATTCAATTTATTCCAACAGATAAGGCAACACTATATGCCCTTCCACTATCCGCACAGCCAAAAAGTAAAAACACGTTGAGATGTCTTAATCATACCTTGACGACATTTGAAAGTATGGTTACTCCATCAACCATAGATGCTGCCATCATAAGAGTTTCAGTTGCCCCAACACTTGGGTAATCAAGGTGGAAATTCCCCCCAGTCAATCCTCTGCCGTTTGCAGCACGTGCCAGCACTTTCCCATCCTGTAATGTTGAACAATTTTCACTTTGAGTCAACTCTTCACATAACTGCAAATGATAATTTATCAGATTTTTGTTACATTTTTCTTATCAGCCATAGCAAGTGAATCCACTTGCATTTTTCTTTTCACCAAATTAACATATTCATCTACATATCACTTCCCACATCCCCAAACTCATTACTAGACAAGAATTTCTGCAAATTAACAAGCTCTTCTACACATTCACCAACAAATCAGCTTTAAAAAGAAGTTTCCTCAATAAAATCATAAATAACAAGAATCATGAATATGATGCACTATATAATAGGGAAAAGAAAATATCACAAAGTAATTACTACCAAAATAAAAACTCTTTAAAACCGGAAAATCTGAACCCATGTAGCATGACTTTAAAAAAAAAGAAATAATCCTAACAAAAACTAAATAAATCAGCTTTAAGAAAAAAAAAAAAAAAAAAAGAAACTAACTTAAAAAACAACTTACCTCAACTCAACCACAGCTCCAAGAGCTCTCAACCCACGAACGTACAAGTTCACAGGCCTCTCCCCAATATCACACCCACCAGGCAATCCCACCACGGCTTCACCAAAGCGGGCCAGCAATGGACCAATCACAAAGAACCCACCACGAATCTTCCGCATTTCCTCCAAAGACGGCTCAACACACCTAAAACCATCACTGTCAACCAAAATTCGCTTCCTTCTAACGTCAACCTGGGTCTTGACACCCAATGAGTTCAAAATTGAAAGCATGGATTGAATGTCAGTCAATTCGATAGGTACATTGTGAAGAAGAGAAGAGTTGGAGCATAAGAGAGTAGCAGCGAGGAGAGAAAGAGAAGAGTTTTTGGAGCCAGATATGGAGACATGACCCGAGAGAGATGTAGGTCCGGTTATGGATAGAGTTTGAGGAAGTCGGATGTGGGTGTGAGTGTGGGAAGGAGAGGCATAGAAAGAGTGAGTGTAAGGTCTAAGGGGTTTTAGATAAGGAAGAGAGATGGCCATTTTGCAGACATGGAGGAAGATGCAGTAGCTGTAGAGGCGCTAAGAAAGGTTCAGAACTTAAAAAGATCAACAAGAAGTCAACAACTAAACATGAGCAATCAATGGACGGCACCGGGTTTCGTTTTCCTGAATTGTGCTTACTATGGCGCAGATGTTGCTTTTAAAAACTAAGGCGACGATATGGAAAGATGTACTGTTTATTTGGACGAAGAAATCCTTCTTGGAAAAGTTCGTACTTTCTGTTTGTTGGCACATATGGACCCTACAAGAGTTAGCATAACGCAAACTCATTCTCCCACCTGGGGGCGTAAATTTAAAAACCAGAATCTTTTGGGACTCTCCTAGAATTTTTCTTTAAAATGGGGAGTCCAAATTACCTATAAATTAGAAATATCGATCAGAAAAAATATTGGTTGCTTTCCCTCTCCCTTGAGCTTATTAATAGAAGTCCCTCTGACTCCATTTGTTTATTTAGCGTTTTTTCTCTGCAACAGCCCCAAGGCATTCGATCGATCTCCCAAATGGCTAACAGTAATCTCCCTCGACGAATCATCAAGGTCTCTTCCTCCTTTGGTCCTTCTTTCTGTTTTTCAGATCGCTACCCTTCATAAAGAAAACGATTCAATTTCGTCAAGTGAAGCCTGTAAATGAATGATTACTTGTGCTCTCAGTTTCATGCTCGAATTATACCGATTATGGCGCTTTTTGATTGCTTTAATTGTGTGTTAGGGATTTTAATTGATTGAGATCTTTGCTGTCTATTGAACGGTGAAATTTAGGGTTTTGTCGTTGATGAGTTTGTGTTTTGTTTTTAACTTCTTTTTTTTTGTTGTTGTTGATGGATACAGGAAACTCAACGTCTCCTTAGTGAACCAGGTGTAATACTTGACTACCTTTCCACTTTTTTTACTTTTGTTTTATTTGTTTTTGTGTTTCAGGTTTGGAGTTATGTTCGCTCAGTTTTGTTTGTTTGGGTTTGGTGTGTTGATTTTGTGGTTTTTGGATACAGCTCCCGGGATAAGTGCTTCACCCTCTGAGGATAATATGCGGTACTTCAATGTGATGATTCTTGGCCCAACACAATCTCCATATGAAGGTAATTTTCCGAGTGGTACATTGATATTGATGTCTTAGAAATTTTATGGCTGCTTTGGTTATGTAATGTTGAAATCTCTGTTTCGGGGTTTGTTCACGAAGACTGTCTATCATAGACTTTGGATGACTTCAATTTCTTAAGGATTTGTGTTTTTAAGTTAGTTCTACTTTTAACTTATCTTTCATGGCATTCTCTATGAGATTTTACATACTTAGTACTGTGCTTTTAGCCGGAAGTTGTGTGATGAAAGTGGGTGATGTACTGCTTCTGCACATTTATTTGGCTTTTGCTTTCTTGTATACGTTATTTTTATAAATTAAAGATATGCAATATTTTTTTTTTTTAAAATTTAGTAAGACGAATCAATTAGGGAGAAGGTTTTTTTTTGTTTTTTTTAAGAAATAGTATCTCCAGGTTGCATGTTTCTTTTTTGGTCTTTAACTTGTTATTTTTGCTTTCTGTGCAATATGATGCATTTTTTCCATTTATTTAGGAGGTGTTTTCAAGTTGGAACTATTTTTGCCTGAAGAATATCCCATGGCTGCTCCCAAGGTACTTAAATTTATGGGCATTCAATCTATACCATCACTATCGCACTTTTTATTTTTAAGGCCTCTACGTTTTCTTGGATAAGATTTTCTTGTCCTCTTATTTTATTATGTTATTCAAAATTTTATGGTGTAACAAATATGAAGAAACCTGACACTGCAGAAATGCTGGATGTATTGTTCCAAAGAACCTTTCAATGAACTATATTTATATATTTACTACATTGTATTCCTCTTCTTCTTTTTTATTTACCTTATAGATTTATTGCATTTAAAAATTTTTCCTCTTGGAGAAAGGCATTTATCGTGAAACCACCCATATTTTGCAAAATGCTTGGTATTTATTAATTGGTCTCGATTTTGTCATAGTGCATAATGGATGTCTCTTTTCTTTTTACCTGACATTCAGACTTCTACTATTATATATATTAAATTATACATGGTGCTGAAAACTGAAAAAAGAAAAATCATGTGATACTGTTTGACAATAATAATTAGATATCTAACTGGTGGATTGGAGTATCTTTCAAGACTTGTCTGTAATGGGATTAGACTCTTTTAAATTTCTATCCTGTGACTGCAATTGTTTATCGGTGAATCTTATCAATATAAAAGTTGATAATTGGTTTGAAGCTGCTGATATATATCTTCCTTTTTATTGCTACATATGCATAACCACATGCTACATTGGGTGCCAAGATGTTTGATGCATATGGAAGTTGCTCGAACTGCTTATGTGAACTTGATGGGTGATTGTCTTTGGGATGCCTTTCTGATGATTCTTAAATCAACTTAGAGTTCTGTATGGCAAGCACATCTTTAGCTGTAAACTTTTGATACCACCAAAGAAGTGAATCTTGTGCTTGTCTTCGCATTAGCATGGATGCCCCAGGGTTTTGTTCTATGTTTTAAATGGATTCTATCCAGTCTTAAAGGTGTTGATTTCATTATATTTCAAAATTAAATCCAATCTCATACTCAAGGATGGCTTGTTGGTATATTGAAATTGGATCTTTTTGGTTGTATCTTCTTCTTGTGGCGGTCCAAGTTGGCCTGCTTTCTTAGGACATTATACATTCTATCTTATTATTACCATGTCATAGTTGTAGAATTTGTGTAGTTTGTTAGGTTTGATTTAGTGTTCATTATACGTTCATATTTTGTGTTTGCCCTTATGATTGTCCACTTTTTTTTCATAGTAGTTTTCCTTGTAACAGGTTCGATTCCTCACCAAGATATATCATCCTAACATTGACAAGGTTGGTTGTTACCTTTTGTGCTTCTGACTCCTTGATTTAGCTAAAAAACTGATGTTAATAATTTCTCTTACCAAATGAAATCCTTGAGCAGCTTGGAAGGATATGCCTTGATATTCTGAAAGACAAGTGGAGTCCAGCTCTCCAAATTCGAACTGTACTTTTGAGGTATTTTGTGAAGTGACATTGTAATTTGAAATTATTGCTATATGGGAACCTATTATATTCTGAATCTACAGCAGTGGTTCAGTTTTGATGGTGTTTTGGAACAGGGAAAAACTCACCTTGGCATGTTGCTAAAGCCTTCAAACTATTTTTTATTTTTTATTTGTTTAACAACTCTTTGTTATATTTATATTTGCTCTTCTATATATTATGTATTTGACTGCCTTTAAAATGGAAAGTAACCCTTTTTTCTTCCTTTTTTCTCTTGGAGGTGATGAATTTGAACTGTTGTGAATTTAATTCTAAGTTCATATCTCTTAAGATTCGAATGAACATGCATAGTTAATTTTGGCGTGGTGTTTTCTGTTAGCATTCAAGCACTTCTGAGTGCCCCAAATCCAGACGATCCTCTGTCTGAGAACATTGCAAAGCACTGGAAAACAAATGAGGCAGAAGCTGTTGAAACTGGTAAAAAATTGATACCTTTTTTTCTTGGGTGGTAGAAATGTTTATCATATGAATAAGGAATTGGAGCTGACGGTGTATTTGTTGCTTTTGTATTTGTTGGGACATTGCATTGCAGCAAAGGAATGGACACGTTTATATGCGAGTGGTGCATGATGAGATGAGATGAGATGGTTTGATCATTCACTTGTCTAAAATAACAATTGTGCAATGTATGTTATTGTTCACTGTCTATTTAAGATTAAAAATGGAAGCATTGATGATGTTATAATATTAAGAGTCCATATATTGAACAGCTTCCTGTTGCTTATTTTCTGTTTCTTCTGTTGGGAGCCTTTCGTCTTTGAATTTGTGTATGAATAGATCTATATTATATTTTTTCTTCTTTTTGTAGATGTGATTTATATGACTTTATCTAGGTAACAAATACATTTGAGCGAGGAATCATGACATGGTTTTTAGGGTTGTAATTTAAATTTCATTTGAATAGGGAATTTTTTGTTTTTATTTTTTTCATTCAAGGTCAGCAGATAATTTTGAGATTTTTCGGTAATTTAAGTTGAATGGATAATTTTGAAAAATCAAGTAGTTGATTAAAATTTAAATCACAAGATATAATATTTTATAGTATTAAATAATAAATCAGGGGTTCTAATATGGTGTTTTTCAATTGTGTGATATAATTGAAACTGTGGTTATTAATATTGAATAACACCATATTAGAACCCTGAGTAAGAGTGATTTATATTGTCAAAAATGACTGTTTCGGTTTGATTTTAAGTTTACCCCTAATGAACGCATTATTTATGGACTAAAAATCACAATTGACTGTTAGGTAAATTACCATATCCTTTTACAAAATTAAAAATTAAAAATTAAAAAAAAAACAGAAAAAAACCCAAAATCTACCGTGAAATCCAACCTTAATTTTAATAAAGACATTCTATTTATCGTCTAACTCTGGTATATACAGTAAAAATTTTGCCAAGTATAAAAGACAATAAAATTGATATTATTCTTTCTCTTAAAAAAATTCAAAATAGAAAAAACCCTCAAAGAGTCCTGGTTAAACTAGCTATTCGAAGTAGCTAATCAAGAAGAGTAAGAGAGCATTGGTTACATGGTTGAACTATTCAATTATCACAACAGAAACTCATCATTAAGTCGAACACAATCCTCCAAATTCTACTTCCATGCAAACAACAAAATTCAGTACAAACTAACTGATAAAGGAAGGACGGTGAGATTACATTTTCACTTGGGTATTCGTTTAAGCAGCTTATACTTGCCGAAAGCATTCCTCTGTTGCCACTTATACGGTATGAAAAATGATCGATACAATGGAGGTGACATCTCCCTGTCCAGGTAAGGCACTACTGCAATAGGCTGCAAATGTGCATATAATGTTATGTTAGTAGAATCATGAGAAAAGAGCCATGGTGATTGAAGGTACATGCAGATGAAGGTGGCTGATTTTACTTTACCTCCCATTTTGACAAGTCACTACCACGATATGCGTAAGGTCGACTCAGCTCTAGCTCAACAAGGAAAGTACACGCATCAACATCATGGAGCTGCAATTTAGATAGATGGTGGGTTACTTACAGATGAAGAAGGCCAGGTGCATAACAAGAAAGAAAAGTACACATTCTTTGAGTTTTTTAGAGATAGAGTGGTAGCTTACATATTGCTCAGGTGATGCCCTGTTCTTATTGTTAAAATATACTGGTGCTGCAGAGGTCCCGCCCAAGGTAGAATTGAAAGGGAATGGAAGTAGCCCTCGGAATCCGTCATCAATCCATCGAACTTCACTGACAAAATTAGGAATGAAAAACGAAGACGGATAGCGGTGCCACTCACTTCCAACACAAACTACAGTACCTGTTGATGCATACAGCTCAAAAATTGGTTAAAAATGTTCCCGTCTCAGACCCTCAAACCATACTGAATGGCTGTCTCGCCTATCAAACTGCAAAAGTTTGTTGCCAGTTGATAAAATCAACTTCTCATTTGCTGTATAGGGCTTAAAGCTGGAAAATTTAGTGGAGAAATCTTGAAAATAATAAACTGAGAAATGGTAGACAATAAAGCTCCAAAATGCTATTTACAATCAACAAAGTATCAATGCTGTCAAACAGCTATTTATCATTCTGATTGCAATGTGTTATTCTAGGAAGTCAGCATCTTAGGGCCAATCTCCTGCATTTAGAAGAAATTTCGCAATTCTAATTAACTTAAAAACAGCATTCTTTTCAGTAAAAAGTCTTTTATCCCAAGTCATTTCTACATGCAAACTTTACCAAACATGTCTAAATCATAAAAAACAAAGGCACAACAATCTGAATCATAATATGTAGAAAGCCTTTCTAAATGTACTCTCAACTGCCTTGAAGATTTTTATGCAACCTTTACATGGACATAATTTTCAATGGGCGTCCTTTTGGGAAAGGGTGACATATCAGAAACAATAATATAACCCCAGAACAGATGTTACCTGTGCCTGCATCATCATGGTGCTCCAAAATCTTGTATACCTCCATGGGAGCAGCATAACCATTAATCAGTGAAAAAGTACGAGAGTGGGAGGCACATAATATGAGACTAAGGGCCAAAGGCCTAAGAAATTTCGCCGTCTGCACATCCAACCAACAAAGAAGCCATCAATCACGATCCAGCAACATAGACCGACAGATTATAGGAATATTAAAGGAACATACCATAACTAGCCAAGATTTATCATTAGGATTATACTTGTCTTGGAAGAGAGCAGGAAAGCTCTCAATGACAGCTGAAGCAGCAACACAAACAAGCGGGTACACAGGATAAAGGAACCTGCAATCATGCTGCAGGTTAGAGAAAAAAAGATTGACAAAAATTAAGTCTTGAGACAATTTGAAAAATCACATTCAACCAAAATTGAAAAAGGATGGGTTTTATGTCTTTATGACATCAAATAAGAACTCTCTGTTTGGAAATTATGTCATTATTATCATAACCTATGTGATCCAAGAGTATCCAAATACTGCAATTCAATTTTGAAATATCTTAAGATAATAAATAATTTCTCACAATTTTTAATTCACTGGATCCCAACCTTTATAGTGATAAATTATTCAGAAATTAAAGGTCTGCATGGAAGCAAATATCAAAGACAACACCTACATAACTGCCTGTTCTAGAATGTTCAGTTAATTCAATTAATCAATATTTCCATAATCATCATTTATGTCTCATAACTATAATCTGGTTTTAAATTCAAGCATTCTACGTAAAACTACATATTTAAGTTAAATGGATACATAAGATAATAATTTCTTGTTGATATTTGAAGTTTTAAGATTGCAAAAATATTATGAAAAGGACAAAAAATTCATTTGATAAATCTAACTAAAACAAAACGAGATATAAATTTCAAAAATCTATCAGGAACTACCCAGACTCATTATTTCTCCAAAAAGGAAAATTATAAGATAATTATAGAAGTAACACAGCAAAAAATAAGCAACGGCATTTTTGGACTAAAATCAAATTGATCATACCTTTCTTCCTTGTGTGGTTGCATTGACATAAATGCCAACCAAATATAAAAAGGTGAGACTACAATCAACAGATCTGGGACATACTTTTTCCTTGCGATTGGCAAAATTGCCAGGAAAAGCAAAGCAAGAATAAAACAAAAGTTAAAATTATTGAACCCATTCCTCAAATAATAGAGAGGCCCTTCAGTTCCATATAAATGGCTCTCACCACCTCCTACGACATTATATACCAGCAAATTCAAAACAGATGATGTCCATTTTCTGTAGTAATGGTAGTCAACATACACGGAAAGTGCCTGCAAAATTCAATTCCTTAGTGATTCTCACTTAATGCGAATTGCAAGGAACTTGACTATGGATTACAAATTCATGAGAAGCTACATATGGATTTTAAACCTAGAGATCATATCTAACTTACAACAATGGCGACAGAGGTGACAGCACCAGCAAGAAATGATTGCTTGAATCTTCTAATTAAAGAGTATAATACAACAGGAAGAAAAGCCAAAATTGAGAACGGCCATCCAAGGATTACTCCAACAACTGATACTGCAACAGCCATTGCAGGTTTGTCTAGAAGAAATAATCCAGATGAAAGACTAATGGCATACATTGAGAATGAGCTCGGGAGGAAACCTAAAAAATCACCGCAACATAGTGGAAACTAGAGAAGTCAGATAACTAGAACATTTAGGAACCCTTATTAACGGAATGAATTAAGACCTATAAGGCATGGTCACTCACTAGTGCTAGCAAAGAAGCAACCGCTGGTTAAGCATAACATTGCGAGAGCATAAGAGGCCAGACGCTTTCCATACTTCCTCGAAACTGCTACCACTAGAACAGCATCTGCAACAACAGACAGGGCAGCAAGAAAGAGCCTCACTGCATAGAAGACTCTCACCTGTAAGGATGAAAAAAAAACACCAATATAACAAATGAGTCACAAATCTAAAAATGTAATAAGAAAACTTTATTAGCAATAAGAATCTTACTTTCTCATCAGCAAACAACCAGGAAGCCGGTCGGCCCACTAATTCATGAAAAAGAAGATACAAATACGATCGAAGAGCAAACTGCGAACTGCAGTGAACATATAAAAATGAAAATTTTCTCAATAAACTCTTCCAAAATTTCAATCTTTAGCAACCATTAGAATGTAGTTGAGATTCCATTTCACAATCCGCAATCTAGCTGTTAAATTCCTCGAAATTAACCTTTGAAAGTTAAAACTAAAACTATCAAAAGAACCCAAAGAAGATGAATATAAATAAGGCAAATTTTCAATATTATAATGAATTTTACAGTACCTGTATTCCCAAGTTTGAAAACCGGATTTATATAGCAAGTAGTGAAGCGGCTCCCAGTAATTGAAAACCTCGTCACAGTCGTGAATGATATTTGAAGTAGCACTCATGTAGCGTAGCATACCCAGAGCCACCACCGGAAGGAACCACCCGAGTCCCTTATCCCCGTCTCTGTCGCCGTCCGATCCCTTCGTCGGCTTGTCGTACTTCGTGTACGTTGACGAAGATGGCGGAGGATCAGTCAGCTGTGAGCGCCTCTGCCGCATCGTTAGAGACATCAAGCTTTCAAAACGAATTCAAACTGTTTGTAACAATGATAGCCAGGGAGTGAGAAACGAAGAGCGAGTTTAGCGTTGCTGACTTGGTGCACTCACTAAAGAAAGCGTGCCCGGCGTGGAAAATGTTTCATTGCTTCGACCTGAAGTAAAATATGGGCTCTTCTTTTCTGCAAAATAACAAGTCACACCCCCATCTATATTTTGCAAGTAATAGATACTAAAGTTTCACTTCTGACAGAAAGAACCCATTCGCGCTAAAATTAATTGAATCAGAGCATTCTAATTAATGAACAAATTCTTACGTTTCGAGGAATCCTAATCATATTTTATTTAATTAACTTGAACAATTCTTAAATTATTCCCTTCTTCGTAGCAACTTTAAATTAATCAGAAACTCTATAAATATTTTCACTCACCGCAAATTAGATAAATGTTTTATGAATTTGGTTCATGATAACGAGGATAAGAAGGATGAAGATTAAGGAAGAAGCTTGAAGCTCATCATCAATGGAGGAGAATATATCTGTAGGGATATACGTGGAAGTGGGGTCGTACTTCGCGGCCAAAGTGGTGGGGAGAGTGGGGAAAGAGGGATTGAAAGTCGAGTACACGGCGCTGGTTTCGGAAGAAGACGAGAACAAGAGGCTGAGGGAAGTGGTGCCGGTGAGGGATGTGAGGCCATGCCCGCCTCTCATAAGGGTTGCCGAGTTCCACGTGTTGCAGAAAGTGGACGCGTACGACAGAGAGGGGTGTTGGGTAGGAAGAGTTACTGGCAGAGTCGGCGGCAGCGGTGACGAAAAGTATTATGTTCACTTTGCTAGTTGTGGAGGTGAGCTCGTTTATTCTGGTTCAATGTTGAGAGTTCATCGAGAGTGGGAAGATGGAATTTGGGTTCCTTCTCAGAGAAGAGGTTTGCATGGATTTGAATGGAATAACATTCGCAGTTGTTATATTGTAATCTTGGCTTATTACTAGTTTGAGAAATTGGCTTTTATATATAATGGTATTTCAATACAACATTTCGGTTTCAAGAAAGAAATACAGATTGCATTCAAAGTTCATGCAAGAAAGCAAAACAACATTTTTATTTGAGTTACAAAAGTTGCTGCAGCAAGATTAATGCTTGTGTCTCTGATCGAATTCGACCACAGCAGCCTGCTCGTACAACTACACGGACTCGCCTCAATTTACCCGTGCAAATAATTATTGGGCATCGTCTCTGTAAGAGGAAAAAAAAAAAAAACAGGGAGAAAAGCTGATAATGACGTAGTTTAACCAGTGTTCTGCAGGCCGGCAGCAATACCCTTCATGGTCAAGATGAGTGTGTCCTCCAAACCAGGGGCATCTTCACTTGTTCGATTCAGTTTCACAAGCTCATCACCGAGTTTGGCTGATTGTGATTCTGTGATTTCCTTGGAGATATGTGGCCTCAACTTCACATTGTAGTTTGGATCACGGATTCGCTTCAGTGTGTAAGCTTGGCACACGTTGAGAGTTGTGATGTATGAATCACGCAGCCTTAGTCTTTGCTTCAAGTAGGGGTCTCCTTCCAGAAGATCCTTGTGTCCAGCAATCTGTACATACAAAAGAAAGAATTAGTAGGCTACCGAAAATAAGAACGAGGCACCATAAGAAGAATAACAAACAATACAAATGGGCATTCTGTTGGTATAAATTTTACCTGCAAAAGAAGGCTCTTGGTTTCTTCATAGTTGGTCCTCAGCCTCTGTCCAAATGACCATAGGTCTTGAGAGACAAGGAGTTGGTCAAACAGGGCAGCTATCCCAGGGTTTCCCTTGGCGAACACCATTTCAACCAAATCAATGGTGACCCTAAAGAATGGCCATGCTCTGTACATCTCTTGCAGCATTTGGAAATTCCTAACATCCTTCTGAATGACATGTTTGAATGCAGCTCCAAAACCAAGCCACACGGGAAGATGAAATCTTGTTTGTGTCCAGGCAAAGATCCAGGGGATTGCCCGGAGAGATTCAATACCGCCACTTGGCTTTCGCTTAGATGGACGGCTTCCAATGTTCATTCGGCCATACTCCAGCTCTGGTGTAGCCTACAATCATTCGCAGAACAGGATTATTTAAATGATGACAAACATATCATTATTTTGAACTGATTAAAGTGTCACATGTGTTTACTTACAAGGCGGAAATATTCAACAAATCTAGGTTCCTTAAACACAATGGAGCGGTATTCCTCTGTTGCAACAACAGCCATTTCATCCATCAGTGCACGCCACTCTGGTTTCGGTGCAACTGGGGGATGCATACCATGCTCAAGCGTAGCAGCTGTAAAACGCTGAAGTGTTCTGAAGCACAAGTGTTCTTCCCCAAATGATTGTTCAATAACCTCACCTTGGACAGTAACACGGAGTGAGCCGTGAATTGTATCTGGTGGTTGAGATAATATTGCCAGATGGGTTGGACCACCTCCTCTGCCAACAGTCCCACCACGACCATGGAACATTGTTAGTTTGACACCGAATCCTTTAGCAACTTTTATAAGCTCCTCTTGAGCCTTATATAGCTCCCAGGCAGCAGACAATCGTCCAGCGTCTTTACCTGAATCTGAATACCCAATCATGACTTCTTGCTTACCATTAATCCGGTTTCTGTACCAATCAATTGAGAAGAGCCGAGACAGAGCAGCAGGAGCAGATTCCAGATCTGCAAGCTTCTCAAAGAGTGGAACAACTCTGAGTGGCTGTTTCACATGACACTCACGTTGTAGGAGTTCAACACCAAGCACATCAGATGGTGCAGTTGCCATTGATATTATATATGCTCCAAAACTGTCAGCTGGGAGTTCTGCTATGACATGAAATGTGTCCAAAACATCTGCAATTTCATCAGTTTTAGGAAGATCAGGGCCAAACAATGGTCGTTTGCCACTGAGTTCAGTTAAAAGCCATTCCTGCCGGCGTTCTTCAGACCAGTCACGGTAGGAACCAATTTCCAAGTGTTTGGTAATGGCATCTAAAACATCAGTGTGACGATCAGACTCTTGCCTGATATCCAGCCTGACAAGTGATAGTCCAAAGGTGGAAACTTGCCTCAAGAAATCAAGAAGGCTTCCATCAGCAATTGGTCGGTCACCACAAGAGCAGAGTGACCTATAACAGAGTTCCAGAGGTTCCAAGAACTACAAAACAAGAAACAAATTAGTAAGAATAGGCAATAAGAAGGCGGAAAAGAGAAAGATAAGTTACAGGTTCATGCTACGATGTCCAAATCAACTCTTGAATATGATTTGAAAACAATCACTTAATTCATAATCCAACTCAAATGACATTTTTTCCCATTTCTCTTGAAAATTAGATCATTCTAAATGGTTCTTGTTACTTCAGAAAGGAGTTAATCAATTGCTTATGTAATGTAACCATGATTACGGATCTACACTGCATATGAAGGTAGAAATGAATACCTAGAGATCATAGATTGGCCCACAGTTAGGGCAGAATAGCGTCAGAAAAAGAGAATAAACTTTTTACAATATAATAAAGAAAACACTTATATGGAAGAAAATGAAAGCGATACCTCCTCAACATTGGTGAAAACTCCCTCCTCTGGAATATCAGAGATTCCATGGGCCAATAGCTGACGAGCACGTTCACGTGTCTGATACAGCTTATCCCTCACGTCACCAAGAATCACACGATAGGGTTCATTGGGAGGAATTTGTTTCCAGAACTCTGGTAGCAAAAGGTACATTAGAAACATTTTGAATACATTTATATCCTAAGAAATAAATTTCGGAATGACTCTCTGCTGCAATTACCTATGTAGTGCTTTGCATCTCTTCTTGAGGATCTGAGAAGTTCATCCGAACGAAAACGAAGCTCATCACTGCAACGCCACATGGACAACTGCACAAAAAAAAAAACTAATTGAAGACTTAACATAATGATGATAATGTAATATACAACAAGGATATATGAATGAAAATCTACAATAATGGAAATAAAGATCCTTAGGAAAGGAAAAAAAAATCAGAGAAGCAATTAAATACCTCAAACATAAGATCCTCAATTTGGGAGTAGTACAAGTTAGCAGCCATCATTCTAGCCAACAAGCAAACATCCCTTGTGACCTCAGGAGTCACTCTTGGATTTCCTGAAATTCAAAACATTCAAAAATTAAGCTTTGGCAGACAGAGGAAGACACAGCTTCTGAGCTAGACACCCACTCTTCTGGCATCTTGCATGTCATCATTAATTTGATCACTTAGCAATGAAATTAATATAATATATATATCTTATGAATTTCCCCAGGGAGAAAGATCATACCATCACGATCACCACCCATCCAAGAAGAAAACTGAATGAGAGGGGCATTGTAAGGAACACGCTCATTGATCCCTATGTTTTTCAAAGCTGTATCAACACGGCGCAAGAATTTAGGGACACCCTTCCAGATTGTCTCGTGGAAGTAGCTCATTCCTGCTCTCATTTCATCTTGTGGAGTTGGAGGGGTTCTTCGGATCTCATCTGTACGAAATGCAGCTTGAATCTAGAGGATCCAAGAAATATAGCAAAATTATTAATATTGTAATGGTGCTTTTGCAACCAATTGACAAATGCTAGATACCCGTTTTATATCATTTTTAATTTAAAAAATGTTATTACACAATCAGGTTATGTCAATGCCAGCGAAACATAAAATAATAAAGAATTCTTGGCCCACCACTGGAATTATATTAGTTATATTGCTGTTGATAGCCAGCCATTTTGCAATTGATAATTATACTATGTGATGCACAAATTTACCTGAAGAAATTGTTAATTCAGTATTAAACAAATACACCAATTAACAATCACACTAGCACAGTAATATGTCATGTAATGATAACAGGAGCCGAAATAGAAGATCAATTGAACACTGGCAGTTTACCTCTCGCTGTAGAGACTCGTCAAGCTCTTGCTTATCATCCGGGGTGATATCCTTGGCATATAACCGGGTTAAGCAATTCTGAATCCTGAACACATCAGAAAACACACAAAAGTAACAAAGATAAGCTTAGGACATTCATGAAATCTGATCTTCATATAAGAGTAGAAATCCAGCCTACCTGCAAATGTTAGCTAAGTACTTAAATATCTAAATAAAACTGTACAAAGATGAAAATCATATAACAAACCTTCCATGCTTCTGAAGCAATGATCGACGGATGGATTGAGTAGGATGAGCTGTTAAGACCAGATCCACAGTTTGATTCTTCAGAGCATCAAAAATCTCCTCCGGAGACTTCTTCAGTTCTCCCACAAGTCTCTTGAAGGTTTCTTCAATGTCAGATTCAGTTGTTGCAGAGTTCTCATCAGAGAAATCACCTGTTTTCACCTTCTTGATCTTTCGACGGTGGGCAATCTGAACCTCCTCAGCTAAGTTGGCCAAATTGAGCATGTGAGAGAAAGCCTTAGCAACAACAATGGAATCCCCAGGATCCAAACTTGTCAAGACATTTCCAAGCTCCTCGAGCTTTTTGGGGTCATGCTTCCCTTCATACTCAGCAGAAAGCTCATAACATTCTTGAACCTAAAAAAATTTAATATTATTAGTTAAGTAATAAACCATTCAAATTCTTCTTAAACACTTAATCACTTTATTCTGATTTTAAACAAATCAATAGCCCAAGTTGCACAAATAATTCAATTTAAAACAAATTATTTTCAAACTGAATCACTAAACACTCAGTCAAAGCCTTTAAAATACTTTGACTTAAACAAAATAACAAAAATTGTTCTTTCTGATTCTTCCACTATGCAAGGAACCGTTATCTGGGAATCAATTAAAACCATCTAATCCATGAGATTCTGCGTTCGTTAGAAAACAAAAAAGTTCCAGAAATTTCACGCTATGAACCGAGAATTTGACTCAATTATAGGTATCATCTTAAGAGTGTTTGGCTACATGAGAATCATCCAAATTAAAATTTGAAGAAGGTTTTTTTTTTTTTTTTTTTTTTTTTTTTTGTGGCTCGAAATGATAGGAAAAAGAATCAAAAGACACAATGACAAACCGTTTCTCTGAGATCCTCTCCATGCAAATCTTGAAGAATATCAAGAAACCGATCCAAAAGCAGAGCATCATATTCAATCAACTTATCATCTTCACTGACTTTTCGAGGCACCAGAAGCCTCAGCTGTGCATCAATCGATGCCATCTTCTCTATATTCCTAGGCGCCGCCATTGTTCTTCACTCTTCTCAGCTAATCCTTCTCAATGACAAAAACAAAAATCCCAAAATTAAAATCAAGATCAAAATCAAAAACCAAACACATTATGAAAAAAAAAAAAAAACTCATCAGAACCCAGAAAAGTAGATCCTCTGAAAAATAACTATGATGACAAATATAAGACGTACAAAGAGCAATAAAAAACGTAGTATTGTGAAAAAAAAAAAAAAATCTAAACTAGTGGCTCATTATAAACGGAGTAAAAAGAAAAAGAAAAAAAAAATAGTATGCTTACAAATGGAGTTGAAAATTGATGGATTTTGCGAGGGATCCAGATGAAGATAAGTGAAAAGAATTACATAAAATGAAGCACCAAAATCCTAGAAAGTGATTTTGAAGAAGAAAAGACAGAAAATGGATCAGAAAAGAGAGAGGGCGATACGGAGAAGCGATGTGGACAGTGATATATATAGAAGAAGCTGCAGAACAGATTTATTATTTTTTTAACTTTTTTTGGGAATTACAAAAAATCATGATTTATTTAGTCATTGAATTAACAGACTTGTCCAAAAAATTCTTACTCTTCATGGTTTGTCTTGATTCAACTGTAGTGCCGGATAACAGGAACACCCCAAATATTTAACGAGAATGAAAGACCCACATATTTTAGAAATGTACAGTTACATCCCTACAGACTCTTGATACAATGACTATTATATCCTTATTTTACCTTTTTCCCACAACAAAATTAATAACTTTTTTTTTACCTAATATTTCTCATATGATAAAATTATTAAATATTTTAAAAAATTTTAAACATTATACTATGAAATTCAGTAAGATATTTGAGAAATAAAAATTTTATTTATTTTTTTATATTGTAATCATATTAATTACGACAGCTACTTTTTTTACAAATATTATTCAACTATAAGTGCATAAATATTATACTCTAAAATATACAAGCCTCAATTTTTTTCTCGTTAAATCTGTGGGAACTACTAATTGTTTGGATTTTTTTATATATTTACATAAATAATACTCTAAATATAAACTCTCAAATAGCATATCAAAGATCACTTTAATCATCAATCACTTCCGAATGGTCACATCTTTGATCTACACACTTCGTATCGATGTGATTTTACATATAATAGAGATACAATAATGACAACAAAAGGGATCAAAACTTATGCTTTTCATCCTTTAGTACTAAAATGTTAGTGAAGAAAACTTTGTAGTCTTATATGAGAAAAGGAACATTTGAGTATGCAACAATTATGGTGTCGGTCGAACGGGGACACTTTATTTTCTCAAAACTATCATTTCCAAGAAAAAAAATTCAAATTAATAAGAGGATAGTAATAATAATAATAATAATAATATTATTATTATTATATTATTATTATTTTGAAATTGTATAATATTTTATTAATTTAATTACTTTTTTAAAAGAAAAAAAAAGTAAACAGGAATTTGAGAAAAAATTATTGTTAAAATTAAAATTATCAAAAAATACTTTTTTAAAATATTAGTAGGTATAAAATAATAATTATAAAAAATAATTCACATAAATATTTGAATATATTAAACTAAATTTATTAAATAAAAATAAAATTATAATAAAATTTAATATAAAAATGTGATAATTAATTAAAAAAGATAATACAGATAATAAAAAGTAGATTATTAGAATAATATTTTATTACCTTTCAACAAACATTTTTCAAATATAATATTTATATAATATCTATTTTGTTAGAATTTTTTGACTAATCAAATAATAAAATACATTTATCCTGAATTGGAAATTTTATTATTATGATTAGAGGTGCGTGGTGCACGCATATTCAATTATTTAAAATATTTTAGTTTAAATTTCTCTCATTTAAATTAATTTATATTAGGTCATGATCCCAAGCTCAATAGGTCTACATATGTAATTTTGATAAAAATAGGTTAAATATAATTTTATTGACAGACAAATTTGATAGAGTGAATTAATTTTTCATTTAAGATTTGATTTAAATACATTTTTTTAATATTTTGATGACATAAATAATATTTTTCATTCAAACTTAATGTCGATAACATAAATAATATTTTTTCACTCGACATGATATGAAAAAAAATTTGGCTAAATTTAGTTTTTATAATACAAAATTTAGTTTGAGTCAACCCAATATGACTTAAATTGAATTAACTAGAATCGACTCAAATTTGTATAGAAACGTTATTATAATAGAATTTGTTAGAGGTAGATGGAAAAAAATGTTGAAGGGCAAGTATCAATAGTAGCAAAAATTTTTTACATATTGCATATAGTTGTATCTCCGTGAACTTGTACTTACTTCAATTATCATTGATTTTTATTTAAAAAGGTATTTTATTTTTGCATATTAAGAGTGGGGATATTTAGAAAATAAATTAAATCACTAAAAATACTCAAGATTGAAAATCTTAAACGATTTCATGTTAATTTGGGTTATGTCAAGGTAATTTAAACACACTTTAGGTTAGATTTATATTGAATTAGGGTTTAGGGTTTCTGATAAAAATTTTGAATTGACACAACCCAATGATACAAAGTGATAGATCTTAAATCTCATAATTGCTTTGAGGCAATAGATTCAAGTGTTGATAAAGATCAAATTTTCTTCGTATTATAATAAGGAAGCAACATCAACGGCAATAGATTCTTTTAATCTTTTCGTGTTTTGGTTTTTTTGATTTCAACGAGAAGTAAAGAGGGTGGAAAAAATTGCTTTCTTTGATTTTTTTAATGTTACTTAGTCTTTCATATTTTTCAAGATAATATGTCTAAAAAGGTAATTTACATTTCATAGTAAACGTGATGAAGGGTTTTATAATATTTTACTAGATAATATGTTTAAAGGGTTAATTGATATTTTATAACAAACGTGATATAAGATATTGTAATATTTTTATTAAGTATCAATTACTAAGGGCATAATCAATAATTTCCATTTTAGTAAATTCATAGGGTATTTTGAATGAATTTTAAATAATGTCCATTTCCAATTTTTTTTATGTATAAAATCAATAAATATTTTCAAGTGAATTGATTCTCCAATTATAATTTAATTTTAAAATATATGTTAAAATATTTTTTTTTGACATAAACAGAAAAAATACTTTAATTTAGATATTAGAATCTTATGTATTATGAAATCAGTTTATATAATAATTTCATAAAATCAATTTGGAGATTCAATTATTTTTTAGACAATAATATCTTAAATCAATTTGGAAATTTAATTATTTTAAGGTAATAATTTAATTTAGGATTTTTCAAATAATAATTTCTTGAAATCAGATTGAAAATTTAATTATTTGTAGGCAATAATTTCATAACATCAATTTAAATTTTTTTATTTTTTAGAAAATAATTTCATAAAAATTCAATTATTTTTTCAGTTTAATTTGAAAGTTCATTATTTTTAAGGTAATAATTTCATGAAATCAAAATAGTATAAAATGACAACTTGAAAAAATTAATTTAATTAAGTAATTTCATAATTTTATAACATGAAAAAACCAATTATATTATTGTTATAGAGAATATGATAAAAAAATATATAAAATAAACATTTTAACTTAATACACATTAGATTGATCAAATATAATACTATTTTTATTCAATAATCTTTTAAAATTATTAAAATAAAATAATAATTTTTATTTTTATTATTATCAATGTAGTTATTATATATATATTTTATATATTTTTAAAAAATAAAATATTTTAATAATTTGATTGAAAGCCTTTTTCACAGATATTATTATTTAATTGGATAAACATTTTATTTCCACCAAAGTTTTCTTAAATGACCAGTCCCATCTAAAAATTTTAAAAAAGCCAAATGTCTCAGTTTTTCAATTTTTTAATATTTTATATTAAAAAAATTAAAATACCTTTCATAAAAAGATAATATCACTCTTAAAATAAAATTTAATATAAAATAATTTTAAATATAATTTAATAAAAATGATAATATAAAATTTAAAAAATTAATTAAAAAATTTAAACCAATCTAAAAATAAAAAAAATTAAAAAAAATGTTAACTGCTACCTATATGTTGTCGACAGTGATAGTTATCGAAAACTTAATCAAGTGATTGAAAATAATTATTTAATTAGATTGATAGTCGAATCTAGCTAACTCGATAGTAAAACTAGCTATTTTCAATTATTTTCAATGATGAAAGTAATTCGATCTAATTGCTTCCATCAAATCTTGGTGACCAGATCTATTCAACTTTGTCAAATATGGTCATTTCTACCATTGAAGTGGGCAAATTCAACTACTGACGATGGTGGTTATTCTTTTAAATTTGTTTATTTTTAAAATTTTAATTAAATGTTATTATTTTAATATTATTTTATATTATGTATTATTATAAAATTATTTTTATTATTTATATTTTTTTATTCAAAAAGATAAAAATACCCTTTTAGTCAATTAAGTCTAATAATTAAATGTTAAATTTAATTGTTAATTTTAATTAAGGTTGATATTTAAATTTTTTGAAGTTTTTGGACGATATTTGTCATTTAAGAAAACCTCAGGGAAGAATAAGTTGTTGGGGCTATTCACTTATTTTGTTTAACTATGGAAAAAGCTGTGCTGCCCGTGACGTGATAAGTTGCAGGAAACGGAATAATAGGGAGCGGTGCCTATTTTATTTTGATAAGCCGTCCATATTTTTATTGGAAGCTTCCGTTGGCGTTTATAGAATAAAACGTGGTCCACGTGTAGGCTGCTGGGTGGTGACATTGGAATATGCCGTTCAACTAATTCAAAGAAGTGACTATTATAATATTAACAACTCTGTTTTGATTTTCTTTTTTTGACCAATTTTAGAATATTCTATAATGATCCCTAAGAAATCATATTATTATTTAAATAAATTATATATCAAATATAGTTTTTCAAAGCCAAAGTCATTGGCCATTTAATCAATCCAGCTAACGTGGGTCCAAGTTGTACATAGACCACTAGTGAAAAATATAGTGCTCAGATTCATAGATACCACAGATATAAAATAAAATAAAATTATTTATTATGTTATTAATTAAAATATAATAATTATTTATATATATATATATATTAAATTTATTAAATATGATAATAATTTATGATTAATTTTTAAATTAATCCAATTAATTTTTATTTTGTTTGACTATGGAAAAAGGCGTGATGCCCCTGATAAATTGCGAGAAGTTGAATAATTGGATTTTGACAGCTTATCAGCTTTTGATAAGCCCTCTGTGCTTTTATTAGAAGTTTCAAATTGACTATAAAATATATATGAAGTAAAATGGTGGTCCACGTGTAGGCTATTGGGTGTTTCGAAATATCGCATTCAACTGACACGAACAAGTGGCTATTATAATATTGACGGTTGTATTTTGATTTTTCTTCTCTAACGAGTGTTCAGATTCAGAGATACCGTTGGTTTGGTAGACCAATTTTTGTTTGACTTTTGGTAACTCCAATTTCCCCCTTGAACCACAACCCCTATTATACTTAAAATTATTCATTTAAACAAAAAAAAAAAAAAAAATCTTATTTAAATGAGTCAACTCACTAGCCAAAGTAAACATATATAACAAAAATATTATAAGTAAATTCATCGAACAATTTTTCTGAACTTAAATTTTACTATCTTGGGTATATCGACTTCAACTCTATCCAATTTTCTAAGTTTTTCAATTTTTTTGTTTATCTAAACTTGCAATCCCGAAATGAACATGACGAATGGTTATCCACGAGTTTTATCACATATAGATTGATAGTCCGTCAATTGTTTGTATCTAGTAATACAATGTATAGACAATATAATGTTTATATTTGCCCATATGTTCGTAATTGAACTCTCATACTTGTGATTCAAACACTTGAATCAAATCATCGTATGTTACAAGTTTATTATTAAAAAAAATATTCATTCTTTATCTTTTGTTGTGATCAAAGTGGAATGTACTTTGATACATCACTTTGATATAACAATTAAGTTACAAAACCTCAAACCTTTTAAAGTTTTTTCTAATAATCTCTGTCAATAATATTTAATCAATAAGTATATTACTAAATATTGTTTCATTTATGTTCAAAAACACTCTAAAAATATGTTTTTCTAAATAGTTTCTTTTATTTGTCATTAAGCCTCATTCAAATTTGCGAGATTACGTCTTTATGGGCTCTAATTATCATTTGACCTCCAAAGTAGTGAGAAGTCAAAGACTTTTTGGCCATTGGATCATGTTAGCTTATAAAACCCTTCTCTTTTCTTTTTCAGCTTAATGTTATGTTTGCAAACAGAATCCTAAAAAAAATCAATTAATGCTAATAGAACATAAGAAATTCATGTTAAAATAACATGGACATATAGAACATTGGTCAAATCAAATGAATATGTAGTCAATAAAGATTTTTTTTTTTTTATGGACTTGATATGATCATATAAATTCGGCCCAAAATACTTTATATTATGGTGATTAATTTGGATTATAAAATATGAGTTAATAAAAGTTATTGGGTTTTGATGGGAAAACCTAATCCAACATTTTGTTATGAAAAATAAATACAAAGGGCTAAGTCTATTTCCCAAAATAATGTGTAAAATTTTGTAGCACTCTAATTTTGTCACATTTGTGAATTTGGGTAGGAAAATTGACTCTAACTATTGATAATTGATTCTTCATAATCAAAAGGCACAAACATGTTTGTCTATATCACTATCTTTAAATTATAGTATCTTAAAGTATGATATAAAATTTATGAATTACAGTATAATTCATTGTGCTTGACTTGAGATTTTGATTTCATGCTAACATTTGGTGTAAGAGTGGTCACATCTAGGCTTTAATTGCAATTAAAATTATTATTATTATTATTATTTTTGTCCAATTTTCAATTTAGGGTTCTCATGATTTTTAGGTAAATCTGTTGCAAATTGGATAAAATAATTATGTTTTGAATCAAACCCTAAATTGATACAAAGTCGATTGAAATTGGGGCCGGTTGCAATAGGAGAAACCTAACTCTTTACGTGAAAAGTGCTTGGAAATTGGAATATGCCAACCTGTGGGCTGTGCCATTTTACGAGATGAGGCGGCCCGAATAGATCAATAGGACATCTATAAAATTTTGACCCCACTTTCAGAGAGATAAAATCTGGCATAAGAATTAGCCAACCCACCCACCGACCCAAACGGGCGGCTTTTTAAAGGCTAGAGGGGCGGACAGCTCTCTCAACGCCATATCTCCATAACATTTTGTTAATTTCATGGAAAAATATGGGATTTTGATTCACCGATCATCACCCTTTTCCTAGATATTGAAGTTAGATCAAATATGAAGAGTAGAGCATTGTAAGTAAAAGCTCTGGTATGTGGCGACTTGAATTCCACAGATACCTTATTATAACGAGTTTCCAATGGACAAATTACAACAAACAAGAAAAACCCAAATATATTCACTTGTTGGGTACCTTAATATAACCAAAATGTGTTGAGCTTGAGACCTTAGTCAGAGTCTTTAATTCATAAGCAATCCAGCATCTTGATGTGTCCTGGTTGTAAAAATACCCCAAACACTTGCAATCTGTTGTGCACTTCTTCCCACATTCATCCGCCTTGATCGGTCCAATTCCTGAATTGTACTTGTTCAAGAAATGATCCACTCCTTCAACCTTGTAGTAATGGAAATCCTTCACCGCACAAGAACTTAACTTCCTTGCTTCACACTGCTGGCTCCACCCCACCAGGCCTTTCTCAGAAGGGCAAGCAACGCATTGGTATTCATCACACACACCGAAATTGCCGCACCTCTCTGGCAACTGGCACTCCTTTTCCCAAATTGAGTCTCTGGAGAAGAGAGTGAAAGTCTCTTCCCATGCGCCCCAGTCAACCTTGTCGTAGTAAGTGAAGATCCTGAGATTTCCGTCAACTCCTAGCCGGAGGATTGACAATGTACCGTTGTATTTTGGCCTACCCAAAATAAGATTGCCGCCGGTTGAGAGCTCTAGAGTTAGTTCATAAGCAGAACCGTCATCATCCTCCGGGGCGGAATTGAATTTCACGTACTTGAAAGTGCCTTGAGTATTCCATTGTTCGGGTGCGGAGTAGACAACCGGGAGAGGGGAGTTTATGATTTGGTAATACAACGCCAATCTTTTCGACTCCATTACAAAGCTGTAAGGCCCATCTTTGTTTTCTTTAGCGGATGCTCGGCTAACGAGCTTGGTTACTCCTCCAACACGAAGAGATTGACCCACCAAGAGAGTATCAGTTGGGTGGTCGAAACTTTGCCAAATGAAATTTCCCTTTGAATCGTGCAGCACAATGTTTCCATTTGACAGTAGCTTGAATCCAACAACGCCCTTGTTGGTAGTGTTTGTTTGCCAAGCTATGGTGCCATTAGCATCTGCCAGGACTAGATTTCCGTCGGTTCCAAATGTAAGGGTGGCGTTTTCACGAACCGGTTTGCCTCTGTTAGCTTCCCAAACCCAACGGAAGAGTGATTCCGATCGAGTAGTGGCCATGCGGAGAGCAAGCGTGTAAGCATTTGGGGTGGTGTTATAGAAGCAGAGTTGGAAAGGAGAATTAAACACACTAAGGACTCTGTAATTCCCGCCATACTCAACAACATAGTCCCCAAATTCACCTTCATTGACAAACTGAAACGTGGCTGACAGAGGAACAGCAGCTTTAACAAAGGAGAAAAGGAGAGATACGAAGAAAAAGGAGAACAACACAGAAGAAGATGACATTCTGCTCGATGTTGTGGATCGAGCTGAGCCTGCAGGTCCTATTTATAGTAACGAAGGTGAGATGATCTAAAATTGAATATTATTTTATTCTTCCATACATGCACCTTCCAATCAACCTGACAGCTATATTGAGGAGTTTTGCCTTTATTTTTTAATGTATTTTTCCACTGGAATTTGTGATTCAAAGTTTCAAACCTCATCTGATTAATGGTGCATGGTATTAGAAAGGTCATTTTCTTTCCCATATAAGAAAAAATATTATTGTTGTCTAGTTGAACATTGATTAGGCCTAATTCTTCATAAGCTTACAAACTGTCATCTTCACACCAATATAATTTGCTTCAGAATTTAAAACAATGACAGGTTTTAAAGCCTTTTTTAATGCTAATCATTCTCCCTGGGCATAAAATTTGAACCTCATTTCTAAACTACAAACAACCCGACGTTAACTTTCAAGTAAATCTACTGTATCAGTATTAAAAAACTTTGCATTAAGAAAGTTCATGTTTTAGGTTCTTCTTCGTCGTATCTTTCAATAAAGGAGGCGGCTTTATTGTGAATATGACTTCCCACTGAGCAAGCAGATAAATTGTATATATTTTAAGCCTATTTGCAGAAAGGCGGCTACATTATTTCACATTTCCGGTCATCTTGTCAGAAACAGAGTGCATATGGTCCCGAATGCTTAATTGCATGTTGCTGATTCGCCTTTCTTGACTTCTCAATGCCGTCAATAGAGAAAATCTAGAATTATATATACCAGAATCGAGTCGCCAAGTTTTTAAAGCAAAATGTCGTCTCTTTGTGCATTAATTTCACTCCTTTTTTAATTCACGTTCCGATGCATGTTAGAAGTGAATTGTGCAGTTAGGTGGTTTGGGTGGACAGGTGGCTGCATAAGAAAGTGACAGTTGGTCAATAATTTCAGATTCGATCAATTTTATTTCTATTAGAAAATAAAGGCTGAAGAAGTGGACAAATGCAGAATTGGAGCATCTGCAGATCGTGGGAGTACTTCTTTTAGCGTCAGATTTTTTTGTTTTTTAGTTACAGTTTTTTCGTTAAATTTGTTTTACAAATTTTTATTTGAGTTAACCATTTGTTAATAAAAAAAGACAGAGTTGGAAATCTGAACATTTTTTGGGAGAGAGTCCAAATTTTACTTCAAAACTTTCAGTGAGAGACTGTAATCTTGAAGTTGTTTGTGCGTTATCTATTTGCATTAAATTGGTATCAAAGCCAGGTTGATTAGAGCACTTCATCTCATGCCTAAGAGTGGGAGTGGTCAATCCTACAACTCTATGGAGCAAGGTTCCTACAATCCTAACCATTCAATTTCAAACACCAATCCAACCGAAATACCCTTTGAATTCCAACAACAGATGGACCAACTTTCAGAAACTTTGGAAACAATTATGCGGTGGTTGGATGCTATGGATGAGCAAAGGACTCTACGGAGAGGAGATGGCATTGGGAACAATGATCTAGATGGAGAAGGTGAAATGCAACTGGGCAACGCAAGAAGCATGGGGCCCTTAGATGAACTAATAAAGCGGATGAAGGTTGATGTACCTGATTTTACGGGGAAGCTTGATCTTGATGCCTTCCATGATTGGCTCATTGCACTAGAGGATTACTTTGATTGGTTTTCAGTTTCAGAGGATCAAAAAGTTAGGTTTGTTAAAATGAAACTAAAAGGGCAGCTCGTGCTTGGTGGAATAATATAAAAGAGCAACTTCGGCGAAACCATCAACCTTCTATCGTGGACTGGGAAGAGACGAAGGAACGACTGAAAACATAATATTTACCAATAAATTATGAGCAACTTATATATGAAGACATGTTACAATGGAGGCAAGGGGCCAAAACAACCGTCGATCAATATACCAAACGATTCTACGAGTTGACAGTGAGAAGCAAGACAATAGAGACTGAAGCACAAACTTTGGCTAGTTATCTGAATGGGTTGAGAAGTGACATTCGAAAAGAAATACTAACAGCATGAGTTTAAAGTGTTGAGGAAGCTTACCAATTAGCCTTACAACTTGAAAGGCAAATGAATTTGGGAGGTGCTCAATTTTTGCGTTTGTCCACTTCTTCAGCCTTTATTCTCTAACAGAAATAAAATTGATCTAATCTGAAATTATTGACCAACTGTCACTTTCATATGCAGCCACCTGTCCACCCAAACCACCTAACTGCACATTTCCCTGCTAACATGCATCATGTTCAGTCTATTTTGCCTTGCCCTTACCGCTCTATCCCAAGTCCCTTAAACCAAACCTTCAAATTCATCAACCAAGGCGAATTCGGAGACCGGATTATCGAATACGATGCTAGCTACCGTGTAATCGGAAACGATGTTTACACCTTTTACACCTTTCCATTTCGCCTATGTTTCTACAACACCACTCCTGATGCATACATTTTTGCCATCAGGGCCGGCGTCCCCAACGACGAAAGTCTTATGCTTTGGGTTTGGGACGCCAACCGCAACGACCCGGTGCATGAAAACGCTACCGTGACGTTCAGCCAGGACGGGAACTTTGTGCTAGCGGACGCCGACGGACGCGTGGTGAGGCAAACAGAAACAGCTAATAAAGGTGTCACTGGAATCAAGTTACTACCAAATGGTAACTTGGTGCTACATGATAAGAGTGGAAAATTCATTTGGCAAAGTTTTGATCATCCCACTGACACTTTATTAGCGGGCCAGTCGGTTAAAATCAACGGTGTTAACAAGCCTGTTAGTCGAACTTCTCACACGATCGGCTCCGATGGACCCTACAGTATTCTTCTTGATCATACAGGGTTCACCATGTTTGTAAATAATTCTGGTAAGCAACTTATGTATGGAGGCTGGCCGGGAACTGACTATGGAAGCATTATAACATTCGATGCTGTACCTGAAAATGATGAAGCAACCGCATATGAGCTAGTCCTGACGGTCAGACAGGACCAGGCGCCAGTTACTCCGGCACCCGGCAGCGGACGCCGTCTCCTTCTGGTTCGTCCCATCGGTAATGGGGGGCAAATTAACCTTAATAAACTCAATTACAATGCTACATATTCATTCCTGAGGCTTGGTTCAGATGGAAATCTGAAGACCTTCACTTACTACGACAAAGTCAACTATTTGAAATGGGAAGAAAGTTCTGCATTCTTTTCAAGTTACTTCGTTAGAGAATGTGCATTGCCATCAAAATGTGGCACATACGGCTTATGTGACAAGAGCATGTGCGTGGCCTGCCCGATTCCAAAAGGGCTGCTGGGATGGAGCGAAGGCTGTGCGCCTCCCAAGGCACCACCGTGTGGGAAAGGGGCTACGGTTGGGTACTATAAGATTGTGGGAGTGGAGCATTTTCTGAATCCGTACTTGAATGATGGAGAGGGGCCAATGAAGGTTGCAGAATGTAGAGATAAATGTAACAAGGATGGCAAGTGTTTGGGATTTTCTACAAGGAAGACAGTTCAAAATGCTTGCTTGCCCCAATGCTAGGGACTCTCATCGAAGATCAGAACACTTTAGTGGGATATATCAAGTATAGAGTATAAAATTGTTGAAGACAATTATTCTAATAAAATAAAGGATTGAAATGCTTTCTATTAGTATAGGTATTGAATTTAGGAAAGTTTTTAAAAACGAAAGTTGTACCATGTCAATAGTAAAATGCTGAAAGCGCTCAAAAAGACTTAAAGAGTACTGGTTAAGTGTGTTTTAAGTCCTATCAAGGTGACTTGGCAGGGAAAATATATAAGAAAATTATCTTCAATATTATGGCTGTGCCTCTGTGGAATGCTTGTTTCTTGAAAAATGTTTAAAAAGCATTCCCGTAATTGGCAAAAATTATATTATAAGATTTCTTTGAAATATGTTCAACCTATGTTTCCAATTTGAAAGTACTTTTTGTGGGCTGCGAAGTTTAAAGTAGATAGGCCTATCCAAGTTTTGGCCTTTGTTGCTTCTAAAGGCACACCTCTTAAGCCAACTTTAACTCTTATCTTTGGGGCCTGTCTGTCAAGCATCTGCATAATGAGAAGAAAGAAGAAGCTTGGTAAAGCCATTCTCAACCAAATTAAAGATAGATAATAATGAATTGCCTATTTTATGTTGTGAAAACAAAAGCCAGATTCTGTTAACAACATAAAAATCTACAACTTTTCTCAATTATATTTTTATTACATCATTATAAATTTTAACACAAGAGCAGAACACCTTAATATGATACTATGAGGGAAAAAGAATAAACCCAAAAAAATTATTTGGAAATACTTACCTTGTTTGATGGGAATCAAAATTGCCATGATGCTGACTAATCTTCTACTTGAAATCTTGATTGACCAAAAATTTATAGGTCCCAATTAATAATATGAGGAATCAACCTTTTGAGTGCAATTTAATAAAAATTTAACCAATCTCAAATCTCTCAGGGATTTGGATGTAAAGTTAGATCACCTTTTTTCCACCTAGGAATACTTTAATATTTTATTTAACCTTTCACTAACAAAAATAATAATAATATAATCAATAAATTATAGGTTTACGGGAGGTTGATGTTGAGAGTATTGATGATTAAAGTATTTAGTGGCACAAAGTCTTCTAAATAATTAATAAGTGGTTTAGTTGTCATTTACATATAATTCATTTCAATAATTGTCATAGGTTATCTCCCTGGAAAGTAGTAGCCTTGAAACACCTTGCATTTCAACTATTTATATAATGTTACATATAGGTGTCTTGAATGACTGTATTCCATCCAAGGCTCACCCCAATGAATTGCTCATTACTTTTAAGTTTTAAAGTATGGTTTATCTTCTCATTAATCAATTTTGTTATCAAAATACATTAGGTTTTTATGATAACTATAATGATAAGATAAAAATATCTTTACCAAAGTTGAATAATAATTTATCTCTGAAAACTTTCATTAGTTCTTTTCTATCTCATTATATATAAAAAATTGTTAGTGGCTAAGGTACTGGAATTACACCACCAGACCACCACCCCCTAGACCATACTGCCACCAGCACACCCCATCAAATTGTTGCCACTCGCACCACCAAACCACCATCATTTGCTTCTCGGCTTCTTCCTCACAACTTTTCCGCCTGAGTTGCTCGCCCATATCTCTCGATTGTTGTTTGCTAGCACTCTTGTGGTGACTTATTATATCAGTAGTTGCCTGAACTATAATAGTAATAGCCCTTTGAGCCGTGTGGCAATCGTGCAAATGTTGTGATAGTTGTTATGACTCTGGTTCCATATTTGAGAAAACTTTGGGTCCAACTTGAATTAGAATCACAACTAACGAATATGGTTTTAGCTCTAAAGTCAAAATTTAACCAACTAAAATAAGCTTCAAAATCAAGTCAATCTGAACCAATTAAACTCATACGATCAATTCAATAGCCACAACACAAGCACCAATAGAGTCTTGGTCTAACACAAACAAGTGATTTCAAATTATTCTAAGAGAGCTTTTGCCCAACACAATTAAATGACCTCATATTATATCTAAACGTCAAAATATATCCAAGCCAAATATAGAATATATATGCAAAGTGTAATGACAGGATATCTACAAGTTGAATGAAGAAAGAACCCATAATGGGTTGCCAAAGACCCTAGAGCATGTCAAAAAGCTCTCTTGGCCGTAAAAAAGAGAACCCTTGAGAGAGGGAAAAAGCTTGTTTATTTTGTTGAAAAAAATCGTAACTATCTGTGACCGAAAATAAAGTATTGGTGAAGAAAAACCCCTGAAGGCACTCTTCTATAGCCAAAAAAGGAGAGAATAACCCTAAAAAATGAGTAATAGGGGACTAGAAAATGAGGAAATATTAGTAGAAAAGGAGAATCAATGAGAAGAAATCCACAAAGACACATGTCTATGTCTGAAATGGGAAAGAACAAATTGAAAAAAATTGGTCAAGAAGAGAATTTGCTTTTGTTGTGGGGGTGAAATCAAAAGTTTTCAAAAGTAAACAATGACAATTGCAATAGTAAAACTATTAAAAAAAAACCCTAGTTTCAGGGACTAATGACATTGTTTATAAAGGTGCAAAATGATATAACCATTTTGATACCATGTGAATGATTAATATTTTTTTTGTGTATTTGAAATATGGTATCATACTCGAATTTTTATACTAACTTGAGGCCTATATATAGAAAACAAAAAAACCTATACAACAACTGAAATCAAAGTTTTTATGTAATCCATATATTTTTTTTATATAATAAAATTATGTGTATTTAAAATAAGTATATATGATTTAGTGATTTTAAATTAAATAAAAATTAATATTCAATTATATCATAATACGTTATTATTAATAGTTAAATTGATTTTCATTATAATAATGCATAACATTTTCTTTCCTAAATATTTTAACGATATTTATGGTGTTGTTATAGGAGTGTTTTTTTTTTCATATACAGGTTAATGGATGGTTTAATAAGACAATAGTTCTAACTTGTTCTTTAGTCTCTCTAGGTCAACAAAACAAAAGGTCTTTTTTGGCTTATATATTTAAATTTCAAAACTATGATTTATCTTTGTAGAGAGATATTTTGTTTAATCTCAGAAATAAACTCTATTAGATTAAGAGGGCTGTAGTCACTCCCTTTCCAAAATTAAGAATAATCTTTTTCATAAAACTTGTTCTTTGGTGTTTAATCAACCTTTTATGGATTTCACTTAATTATTTTGGGTTAGGGTTCTACCACAGTTGCAGATTACTTGAATTAACTACTTACTTTCCTTATAGTAATTTTATCATATCATTCCTCTAATAGGATCAAGGAAATATGGAACCTGTAAAGAACTTCCACACAAGACATAAACCCACAAAGAACTTTCCTATGTAATATTTCCAAAGTTATGGAGAAAAACACAATATTATGTCTAATTAGAGCCAACAAGTTACTAAGATTTATGCTTAAAAGAAGATTTTTCAAATTCATCATAAAACAACACTTTTATCAGTTAAAATTTAAATACATATGATTTGCTAAATTGCTTATCTTTCAACAAAACAACAACCATATTTTAACGGTATTGATTGATAAATTATGTTTTAAAGTTATAGTCTTTAATAAAAACACATAGAAAAGTAATAATTATTCATATGTGTATTTCTATTAGTAGTAGATTAAATATATATCTAATGATATATAGATAATTTTTCTATGATCATTAAATTCATATATAATAGATAAATATAATTATAATCTTTTTTTTATGTGATTTCATAATTGTTAAACTGACTATTAAAATAACTATTATAAGTTTATATTATTAAAAGATTTTCAAAATTATTATTGTATAGGATTATAAATATATTGAACAACTTTGTGTCTAAATGAAGTTTGGAAACACTCGCATTATGAAATGTCTAATTGAACCCATCTCCTTGATTGAATGCCGTTTTGACAAAATAATTTATTAGATTTTCGTCTATGTTGAAGTTAATGAAAAAGATCTAATATGATCCACATAAGCGTCACCACAAAAAGAATTGTGCTCACTTGACCTTCTTCATGGACACTAAACCAACTTTCACTAAAATATTTAAAAAGGTGCTTAAGTTTAGCCTTCCAATTAATTTGTAGCCATGTTTTCTTCTTTAAATGTTTTTTAAATGAAAAACTATTTTTTGTTTTTAATTTTAAATATTATATCAAACACGTTTTTAAATACTAAAATATTGATAAAATTTTAGATGATGTGCATTAAGAATTTATTCACATTTCACATGAAAAGAAACCCTAGAACGTTTTCAAAATTATGCTTGAAAAACAATTAAGAAATCTTGAAAATTCTAATGTTTGTATTAAGAAAACTATATATATTGAAAATAGACAAAACTCTTTTTTTCCTAAAACATAAAGTGTAAGTTTCCTGTTTTTGCTTTAATAAAACAAATATTATTTCTTCAAAACAAGAATATTTGACTGGAATAATGCAATTACTCTCAACAACTCTTCATCTATCTTAATCTAATGATTTGGGAAGTTTTAAAATTAGCAATATAATTAATAAATAATATTACTTTTTAGCTCCAAATCTAATTACTGATTAAAATACATGAACTATATAACTCCATTTTAAGTCAAAATTTATTATTAAAACAAGAATAATCTCAAACCCTATTGACCTCTTTATCTTTTACAATTTCAAGAATAATGAAAATTTCATTATTCCTGAGGTTTAAGTAAATGAAGAAACAAAAACATCACTAACACTAGAAGATTTTAGTAATGTTTAAGAATCATGATTCTGCATTATCAACAGTGATGATTTTGTTGTAGCAATGGTGGTGGTAACTATGATTATAATATAGACGTATATACAATATATAATTGTTATTGTTACACTGCAATTTCAGCCTTCCACAAAAGCTTAATCAGACTGCAATACGTGGCTGTGTTTTTGATGGTTTGATTGAGATTAAATTAATGGAAATTTAAGCCTTTGGAATCATCGTATTCAACCAAGCTGTTATGTGATCATAATTAATTGTTTATTAATTAAAATCTTTGAGAGTCAACCAGCTCATCTAATTAGTACTGTTTATGCCCTACCCCTCCACCTTTGTGCAGTCAAAATCATATCAAACTGTTTCATATATAATAGCACTAAGAGTTTATGAATGATTTTTGAAGATTTGATTCACTTCAACCCAACAACAATCTCTTAGTAAAATTACCCATTCAGCCATAAAATCACTGAATCATTAACCTTTTATTATTATTATTATTAAAGTTACTGGTTTCAACTAAGAGATTTAAAGGGTGGAAATTCGAGATATTATGAAAATAATTTCTAATTTAAAGGTCGATGAACATGTAAAGAAGGTTGAGGGATTTATGATATTAAAATTTTCCATTCAGATATTATACCAGGGAAATTACTTCTGCTCTTCTATGCAATATTTACAAAATTTCTATATGGTTTTCAGGAATGTAGAATTGAGCGTAGTGATTCATGGCTTTAAAAGAATGTAATTTTGATTAAAGATAAATGATTCCAAAGAGAATATAAATTATGTTTATTTTTCATCTAAATAGAAGCGAATCTTTCAAAATTAATGTCAAATTGTAGGTGCATCGATCGCCGCTTGACCAAGACAAATATAATGGAAAACATGGACTGTCATATTTTTATATAATTTTGGTTGAGATTATAACATACTCGTAGAGCATGTTCCTTACGCAATCCCAAATGAATTAAAAATCCAAAGCCTCCAAAATTAGTGTAAAAACACAATCTTGATTCTTGAGCATACCTTAATTATTCTTACCATCAATAATTGGATGTTTCACATAATATTTTATCCACCTTTTGTTTCCCCCTATTTCTTTTATGTTTCTTGCCCAACAATAAATAAACTCCCGTGTATTATTGACAAATCCGAAACTAATGTCCTATCAGAAAATTGATTAACGAAACTTGAACGCAAAGAAGAAGAAGAAAAAAAAAAAATCTACCTTTAATAATTTTAAATTTTAAAATATCAAGATTCTATTGAAAACAATTTGTGATTATAAAATTATATGACTTAACCTAATTGCTCTTTATGAAAAACAAAAATAAAACAACCAAAATATGTTAGATTACCATGGTCACCACCATTTAATTAACATAATCTAACCTGCTTTAATTGCACTAATAAATTGTGCTATTGCATTATAGACTATTGAGTTTTGTATAGTCTAACATAGTATAGCATTATCTATTAGGAATAAATACTTTGTTGTTTTATTAATGGGGCAGAATAACATTGTAAATGTTTGATAAATGAGACTCTAGATTCAAAATAAAATTATAAATGTTTGTGCCTAAGAATTTTTCTACATATTATAAGATAAATTTTAAAATCTAGTATAGGGGTAAGTCCATATGGTGAGCCAAGGAAGATCTAATAATTAATTTAACTCTGGTTACAAGGAGAGAGGTGGGGGAATTAGTGAGGAAGAGTTTTAAACCAAAGTGTTAATTAGGGTAATATAGTCTAAAATGATTGCTTTGATGATGGAAGCATAATTATAATATGTAGAAAAAAGGTAATAGTTAATGCTAATAGTACAATTAAAGGAAGAAATAATGTTATTGCGAGAAAAAGAGAGAGCTAAAGCAATTTGATAGGCCCCATTTCATGTCTCCTCATTAGCCCCATGATGTGATCTTCATTTGTCCTCACAAATTCTATTACTCTCCCTTCCTTCCTTCCTTCTGCTTTAATTCTTTCCCCAATTAAGATTCTTTTCCTCAAAAATCATTCATGTGGCAGAAGAAGTAACACTGATCGATGTCTAGTAACAAAGGAAAAGATGTTGCAGAAGGATCGTCTTCAAGATCTACTCCTCCTGATCACCATCATCAACTAACTAATACTGCCGCTCCACCTCCGCTCAGCCGGTATGAGTCTCAAAAGAGGAGGGATTGGAACACTTTTGGGCAGTACTTGAGGAACCAGCGCCCACCGGTGGCGCTTTCTCAGTGCAACTCCAATCACGTGCTTGATTTTCTTCGGTATCTTGACCAATTCGGGAAGACTAAGGTGCACTTGCAGGGTTGTGTATTTTTTGGTCAGCCTGAGCCACCAGGGCCTTGTTCTTGCCCGCTTAAACAAGCTTGGGGAAGCCTGGATGCTCTCATCGGCCGCCTTCGAGCTGCGTACGAAGAGAACGGTGGGTTGCCGGAGACAAACCCGTTTGCCAGTGGAGGTATTCGGCTTTATCTGCGTGAAGTGAGGGACTCTCAAGCTAAGGCTAGAGGAATTCCCTATAAGAAGAAAAAGAAGAAGAGGGTCATGACGATGACAATGAAGCCAAACGATGAGACTTCAAATTTTCCTATGCAATAAACCTTGGTTCCTATTGCTTTTCCTTGGAAGATGGTAAAATTTTATTTGTTTCTTATATCACTACTCTTCTTCTTATAATTGTTTCATCAGATCCCTCAATAGCTTGAATTTTGATTCATGAAATATAAATACTACTACATTTGCATAATCATCAAACTGAATTATTTAACTTCAAGGTCTACGCAGGATGATTTGTAGAAGAAAATGGTTGACCAGTCTTCGTACACAATTTTTACATTGAAATCCAGGCCCCATCTCTCATTTCCTTTCATAATAAACCCTAGTCCAAACACCTCAAAAACCCTAATCTCTATTTACTTTAATTGAAAAGACATATTAACTGTTTAATTTCCTCACTTTAACTTACCATCTTTAACAAACATTAGCTATGCCATGAAAAATTCAACGATCTCACTCTTCCTTTCTCCCTCTCTACATGGCTGCTCTTCTTTAGTCTTCTAGTTCTTCTAAGATTCCAGGAAGATCTTGTGCCCGCCATGAATGAAAACATAGCATTGGATAATAATTTTATCCTCTTCACAGTGTCATAAAAATTAAATTAATTTATGAGTGAAGAAAATCTCGGGTAAGTGGGATAAACCAGATATTGCTTATTCAGCATTTTACATCAGCTACTACTAAGATCTTATACATATATATACATATATATAAAACCTGCAGGTATATTAATTATAATACTTTTTTAATATCTTTTGTTTTATGATTAATTTAATTTCCATTAATTATGTGAATGTCCTTGTCTTTGTTAATTAATTTTATATATAATTGACCTTTGTATTGCATCAGATTTGTCTTTTGTCTGCATTACAGAAGTGCTAAGTAATAACATTTAATTATTGCTCTTATTTTTATTATTATTCAGCTAATAATGTAGGGAGCGTTTGGACAAAGTTCGTTACGATTGATGAGACTGTACACAGTCTCTTACATATAAAAATTTGAAGCAATTTAACAAATTTATTAGCGTTAAAGGATTCCTAAATGCATCATGAAATCCAAATAATCAGAATTAAGATTTCTAAATCTCTTATTTTGCATATACAATTATCTTCATTTCTTGGCTTGATTGATTTCAGGCCTTTTCAAAAGCTCCAAGTCTTCTTGCTTAAGCCCTCATGTATTGGAGCTCCATCGTACTGCAAACAAGTCTTCTTGGATGAAATTCTTGAACTTCTTTAGTAGTTGAAGCAATCTATTAAATTATGAGAAATAAAGCATGAAGTATTATATCGATACTGATGGTGAGGGCAACACTCGAATTAAGCTGAAGTAAGTTCCTTTTCTTTTTCCTCTCTTTCTTCCCCTGGATCGATCTTCTGAAATCATACATACATATTTTCAAGTTTGTTTCTGCAAACAATCCCCAGAAGTATGTAAATTTTATACTGCAGTTATGTTTTTGGATCTTTTAAGCTTACATATTGTGAAATTTTATGCGAGTATATTCAATATGATCTCCTAGGCTGTTTACTGCTGCACCATGTTTGTTGGTGAGAATTTTCAAAGAAGAAAGTGTCATATTGCAAAATCTGAGGGAAAAAGTTCACATATAATAAGGTTGTCGAGAGTAGGCATATATTTTTTTCTTAAACATAGTACTTGAGGAAAAAAATTTATATTAAAAAAACTTGAAATAAGCCTCATCAAGTTGAGAACATTTTCCTTATAATCAGGAATAGTGATGGCCATGGCAACCCAGTCCCAGCCCCACGTCAAGTTGCACGAAACCCTAAATTAAAATTGCCACAAGAACTTGATCGAGATGATGCCCCACTTCATAAAAACACTCGTGACAATAATCTATTAATTTTCTATCTTTTTGACCAAAAAATTAAAGACATCCTTGGTGAGTTGCTTTTCCCAATTTATGCTGCTACTATTGCTAGACCTCTTTATGTTTTCTTCTTCCACTTTTTTTTTTTTTTTTTTTTTTTCACTCAGTCATACTTGGAAGAAGTGCTGATGAATCCTCCTTAATCTTCAGTTTGAAAATGGAATGTAAACACTCATATATATAATATGATTGATCAGACCTCAAAATAATGATCCTTTTCTTCTTTGTTTGAAGGTTTTCTGCAGTTTTAGTGAAATAAGTGTAGAGTCTGCATTAATTAAGCAAGATTATTAAGTAATTTAGGCCGTAAGACTGAGACAGAATAGCCAGTTATTGTACGTGATGTATTACTATGTGACTGCATGTTACATGCATGGCTGACACCTATGGAGTGAAGAAGAAATAAGAATATCACAAAGTGGCTTTCCATCAGAGAGAGAGTCATCTATTAACCTAAAAGCCAGTGCTTATAGATCGTTTATTAGGAATTGAAGTTCCTGGGCAACATTTTTTTTTTTTAACTTAATTAGCAGTAATTAATTAAGCCAACTAAATTGTAACTCTTCTTCGTCATCATCTGGAATTCAATTAATCATTCAACTTCTTTTAATCTATATCAAATTATAACTAGTACAAATATAAAGGGTGAAAATAAATAAATACATATAAATTAATATATTATTATATAATTAAGTGATTAAATTATTTATTTTAAATTTAATTCAACATTTGTCAATTATATGTGAATATATCAGATCGTTTATACTAACTTAACTAATTGTCTGTATATGAAATACTGTTTAAAAAAAATAATTATGAACCTGGTATTCAAATGAAAAACTGATTTTTCGAACATGTGAAAGAGTTTGAATCTTAATTATTAGTGTAACTTCTAAAGGATGTATTAATAAGACAAAGTTATATATTCCAACTATTTTCCAGAATGACTGGACTCCAACATGTGGAGTGAACTTCATGGCATTGTAAATGTTCTGAAAGGAAATGCAATGGCAACTACAAGATATCATGTTTTGTAACTGGATAACTTAATGAACAGATGACACATAACAAGCAGGGGAGGAAAAAAAAAAAAAACATATGCAATGAATCTGACATTTATACAAACTTTGATTAATGATAATGAACAATGAACTTGTATGGATGTTGAAGGACTTGGCCTGGGCCTGCAATATGAAATCCTTCAAATACATACCTAGCTAGCTCCACAACAATTCAACAAACAGTTCCAAGCATTTTGAAAAGAAGATTAGCGTAAAAATTAAAACTTTATGACAGAACTGTTTGGTATAAGGCCCAGGTGCTATGCAGACCCCACGAAAATAAATGAATACTTCTAATTAAACAGGAAAAAGAGTTAAATGGAGAGTTCTCTTTATTTACCTCCATCCTCACATTCACGTTAAGTCCCTCTAATACCGAGTCTGAATTGCATATGTTGGGTTGCACACACAACCGTTCTGATCTGTCCTTGACATGAGAATATGTACGGAACAAGAAGACCTGAATAACCCAGATGTTTTTTTTTGGGCACAAAACTACTAATACAAAATAAATAAACAAATTTATTTCAGAAACAGTTACCACCAAGGAAAGTTAGGCTGATTTCTTCAATCAATCGAAAGAATGCTACATTTCAATCAGCTAGGACTAATGAAACAATTGGAAGAAAAGGTCTAAAAAGGCCTGATTGCTACCACATGTAGAAAAACAGTTGAAAAGAGCAACTTCCTCAAATATTTTCTTGATAGACATTGCAAAGCCCTTCATACACTTCAAGATCAGTGATAAGAAGAATCGATAAATTAATTCATTTGCGAATATTGTGAATAAATGATACAAGAGAAAAGAACTAGTTAGCTCAGCAAAAGCATTTACAAAATTCTAGCTTTAAACTAACTCTCAGGTACGGGCAAGTTAAACAGTATCAAGTGGCTTATGTAAACAGGGTGTAACTTCACAGTGAACAATCATCCTGTAAACAAAATTGCTGGCTTATGCTTGATGATGAGTATGTCCTCATACTACCAATTTAGATTCCTCCAGCACACAATTAGAATCATACTTCAAGCTTTTCACAACCTCAAAGAAATGTGCAACAGCTTCTTCAGGTGTCCCAACCAGAACTCCGTGCCCTAGGTTAAGGATGTGCCCCTTTGGTCCCGCACACTTGACAACCCTGAAAAATAAAATTTACTCAGGTGAGTACATATGAAAGTAGTGAATTAAATGTACTATTCGAAGCAGAAAGAGACAGCAAGATTGATCAGCCAAGCTATGCATCTATGCAAATGATACTCCAGTATTATCGTTCCTTTTGTCTGTGAATTAATGTTGCGACCCTTAATTTTAAGGGTCAACAGTTCCTGATTGTAATAGAATTAATTGAAATGTGTTTAAAAAAATTGATTGTACTGAATGAATATAATTCTTATTGATGAAAAGAAAGTTACAAATGAACAACCCAATATCTTTGGAGCTCCATTAAGAGATTACCAGTCATACTCTACCCATCGGAACACAAAGCTACTCTAAAATTGAATTCTCAGAAGCTCATTTTAATACTCCCAAACCCCTACTATTTATTAAATTAAGAATATAACCCTAATTGGATTCTCAAAAGCTCATTTTATTCCTAATCATTAATCAATGATATTCCTGATATTGTCAAATATTTAATGAATTCCTAAATCACCTAATTTCCTAGATTACTAAATTCCCAAATTACCAAAAAGCCTAACAATTTCTCTCCCCTCAGCAACAATCCTGTCCCCAAGGCTTATGAACATAAATTTATCCCGAGGACATCAGGATGACACTTCTCTGCTTTTAGGTTTGCTGGAAGACAATCAAGGGCTCCTTCTCCTTGATTCTTTGGCAATGGAAACTTGCCAACATTTTGGTCACAAAATGGAGGAAAATCCTAATTGCTGAAACTTTTCGCTTTTTCCTTCTCTTGTCTTCTAACACACTCCTACGCCACCTTTTTGTGAATCATCATCCTCATCTTCATCATCATAGAGGATTTCTTTCTTTCATTTCCGTTTCCTTTCAATATCAATAGCATTGTTAACTGGATAAGTTACTACAATTACAAATTCATCCACCTCCAAAGCAATGTCAACTACCTTTCCACTAAATGAGGACTTGCAGATTTTTTTGCAAAACATGCTCCATAGAAGTCTTATCAAAGTCCAGAAATAGTAACTTCCTAATATACTGATGAAACGGTCAATGAACTTCAAAGATTCATACAGAACTTGCAGGTGGTTTGCATATGTGGTTAGCATTTTCCACAAGTGGCATGTCGGGGAACCCAAAATTTTCATATTCAATATCTCTAGCATGTTGGCCATTCATACAGTAGTTAATGGAGTTTGGTAGGGAAATCAGCCACATGTCCCACTAAAAACAAGCCTTAAGGCCACTGGCCACAGTTCTGAACATGCACAGTTCTCCAATAACCTCCTTGATCCTTGTTTTGATTACATGAAGCTCTCCCTTGAAAAGGCACAGAATGTGCCACAGATGGTGACTGAATCTGGAATGACATTGAAAGCACCACCTGGTTGAAACTTAGTAATTGTCACTACCTGTGAGTCAAGTGGATCAACTCCACATGAAATCAGATGTTGCAAGCCTTCAATCACTTTAGAAGCTACCAACATTGGGTCTATTGTAATGGAATTAACTGAAATATGTAATGAATAAATTGTTTGTACTGAATCAATATAATTGTTATTGACAGAAAGAATGATTACAATTGAACAACCCACACTCTGTCAAGAGATTACCAGTGTGCTCCACCTATTGAAATACAAAGATACGATGAAATTAGATTCTCAAAAGCTCGTTCTAATCTTCCCAAAATCCTATTATTTATTGAATTAAGAACATAACCTTAATTGGACTCATAATCCTCATTTGTAATACAACCTATTCAATTTAAATCTTAATTGAACTCCTAATATACTAATATTCTTAATCGTTAATAAATAATATTCCTGATTTTGTCAAATATTTAATCAATTCCTAAGCCACCTAATTTCTTAATCTCCTAAATTACTATATTCCTATATTACCTGGGGGCCTAACACTTAACAACAGCTACACTGAATTAAATTATATTATAATTCACTATTTAATTTACAAAATTGATTCAAAAGCCTTAGAATAAGGAACAATTAAGTCACTCCTAACTAGTGACCACCACAAAATATGAAAAGAATATGGCTAAGAGTCTAGGGACAAGTTGCCAACAACATGGAAAATGATACTTGGTCATTGAAAAGAAGACCAAAATCATGGAGAAACAACAGTGTAGAGCCAAAAAGCCAAGAAAAAGCAATGAGACAGCCTTAAGAATGCTACAAATGTCATGTTCAATCAACAACAAGAAATAATGTGGAATATTCCAGCAAAAGGTGAACAGGAGGAATAAAGAAAGCAGTAGATAAGAGAGACCAGAGAGTAGGAGAGAAATTTGGAGGAAGAAAAGTTTTTCCATTCGTGACTTTTGAATGTCAGTTCAAACTAATCAATCTCTAAAGATACACCCTAAAATACAAATTAAAACCTAAAAGAAAGCTAGCCAAAAATGTTATAGTTTATGGTGATTACTTGCTAACATACCAATGTAGTGTGGAAATCCCTGACGTCCTAGATGTGATAAGACCATCAATTAATATATAAAGCTCAGTAGGAACATAAAATAATAAAGCTTCATTACCTTTGAATTTCAGCTGTCAATGTAGGAAGAGGATTGAATAGGTAGGCAGGGTCAACATTTCCCTGAACACTGATGTCATTACCCAGTCGTTTCCTCCCATCTGCCATGTCAACTGTCCAGTCAAGCCCAATCACATCAACACCAGTTCCTTTCATCCGCTCAAGGAGGCCACCATTGCCATTAATGTACAGTACAAGTGGTGTGTCAGGGCATTTGGTCCTCACTAAACTGACAATCTGCACATTCAGAAACCTCAAACTAATTCTTATTTATCATACAATTTTGTTGAGTATAACCAGGAAAATAACATGCCAGCAAAAAAAGACTAATAACAGAAAAATAATGATCTTTCAGGCACATGATCTCATCCCTTGATCGAAAGGATTTATAAAGTGTCCCTAGTTTTGTAGTCTATAACAATATCATCAATAACATAAGATCACCCAGGACACTTGCATAAGAGAGTGAGATTGTGCAACCAATTCAAGTAGCATAACACACAATGTAAAATAAGATTAGAAAAAGAAATGTCACTGCAACTGTCTTATGCATAATCATTGCTTTTATAATGACCAGATAATGTAGCTGTGGCATTGCAGTGCTGAGAAGAAGAATAAAGCAGCTCCAACTTACTTACCTCTTTAATATAGGGCTCTGACCAGAGTTCCCACATATGTGGAGGTAGTTGTCCACCCCATGAATCAAATATTTGTATGCAGTGAGCCCCAGACCTCACTTGAAAGATAATATATTCAGATATTGCCTTTGTTAAATGAGAGAGAAGAGCCCTTAATATATGTGGTGCCGAATGGCACATACTCTTTATCGTGGTATATGTGCGAGTTGTACCCCCTTCAATGATATATGTAGCAATTGTCCAAGGTGCTCCCACAAAACCCAAAACTGCAGCATAATCACCGACCTACGCAAACAGAATAACTTTCAGAGAAAGAATGATATGCAATCATCAATTACCATATCACAAATAAATGTAATATTTGCACCTCATGTTAGTCTGTGTGAAGGGGAAAAAAAAAAAGAAGAAAAAGATAAGTCACCTCCTTGCGCAAAATCTTCAAGGATTCCCCCACAAAATGTAGTTTTTCCAAGTCAAGGTGATGCAATGTCTTTAAGTCCTCCTCCAGACGAATCGGTGATTGAATAACAGGTCCCTTCACTTCATCTATGTCAAATGGGACACCAAATGCAGGTAGAGGAGTAAGAATGTCAGAGAATATGATAACCCCATCCGGATGGAAAGCTTCCCAAGGCTGCAAAGAAATTTGCACAATGAGATCGGTTGTCTCTGACCTCTGTCTGAAGGATGGGTGTTTTTCTGCAAGTTTTCTGTAAACAGCCATATACCTTCCTGCTTGGCGCATCATCCACGCTGGAGGTCGACTCACAAGATGTCCTTTTGCAGCCTTAACCAACAGCGGATCTAAATAAAACATGAATAAATGCCAACAACTAACAAAAGTTAGTTCAGTTTTGAAAGTCATCGAATCCCAGTAACAATCTTAACTGATATAGTTGCGTGATTATTTGGCACATAACACTATTAGTTTCGGCTATTTTCATTGCACGCAGCCAAATCTGTTCCTAATTGGTTAAAAAATCTCTGGCAATGAGCATACATAGACTTCCCTTTAAACTGGTTTAGAATGTTGATGAAATTAACCTACGATAAAAATTAAAAAGCTAAAAACTTTTCACGAGCACAACCTACAGATGATCAAAGCTTCTTTAAACTGAAAATAAATATTTATTAGAGATAGAATTGAAACATACCAAAAGAGGAGCATGACACAGTTAGTCTCCTCACAGCAAATTTCGTTTTCTCAGAAGAAGAAAATAGAATCCCATTTGAAGAATTATAATGAAACCCTAACTGAACGAACGAGCATCCTAAAAAACTGCACGCACTGCACACATAAAACCGATTAGCGCAGTCAGAACTAAGCAGTGAAGCTGAAATGAAAAATCAGCTCAAAATGGAAAAAAAAAAAAATCATAGTCACAATTGAATGCTTAAACAAAAATCAGTGAAACGACCTGGTTAAAGAAGATAAGCTCATTCTTCAGTTAAGAGATTCGTTGAGTTGAGAGAGGTCTTGGGGTTTCTCTTATTGCCCTGTTTTCTTATCTTTTTTTCACTGGTTTTAGTCCTGGGTACTGATCAGAAGGTCAACTTTAAGTTCAGTAATCAGAGCCAGCGGCATAGATTTTACCACGGTCGTGCTTGGGGATAACATAGGCCCACACCACAACGAAGGTACAACGTCTTTCGTATTGACAAGGTGTCGTCTGAGAACGAATTTAAAAAGGCGAAATCCCAATTCCCACCCAAGGTTTCCTTAAATAACCTATTCATGAAGTTTTAACAAACCAAGCACCTGCCTTTATTTTTTAAAAAGACAAAAATACCTTTTATAATAATAAATAATATTAATATTAAAATAAAATTTAATATAAAATATTATTAAAATAATAATAATAAATTGATAAAAAAATTAAATAAGTAATCACAACCATTAACAGCGTTACTGATGGTAATGATTACTGTTAACATAACTAGGTAATCAAGAATAATTTTTTGGTTTCATTGAAGACAGGATTTAACTGTCTTGATGACAGAGGCAACCAAATTTGACTGTCAAAAATTGTTAAAGATAGTCATATCTGACTGTTTTTGTCATCGGATAATACCAAAAACGATTGGTAAGTTTGAAATCGATCATTTTCAACAATTTTAGATGAAGGAGGAGGCCAAATACGACCACCTTTACCAGATTTTTGGTGGTCAGATCTAATTATCAATGAAAATGGATGGTTGTTTCTAATCACCTAGTTAGATTAACGATAACTATCGCTACCGACAACGTTTTCAATGATAGTCGTTACTATTATAAAATTTTATTTTATTTTTTAAATTTTTATTAATTTATTAAATTTTTATCATTATTTTATATTATAATTATTTTTATAAAATTTATTTTTTAATTTTTATTCAAAAAGACAAAAATACCATTTTGGCTTTGTCGGTGGATAATTGACTTTTTAAAACTTCATGGATGGTACTGTATTTGAGAAAACCTTGGGTGGGCATGTAGTATTTGGCCATCTAAAAAATATGAGAGGTCCATTTCTAAGAAACCGACATGTCGGTTAAATGTATTAAGTAATTTGTCTAATACAGGGATTTGGAAAGTTCCATGTCTTATTTTCATAATTTGGCTCCATTGATTTTGGAAGCCTCTGAGAATATTTTTTACCTTGCCCGGGATTTGAGGAATTGTGAAATTTCCAAGCCCATTTCCAGATAGCACCAATTCTCTTTGACAAATTGCGGCATCTGCATTGACTATTATTCTATCAAATTTTGTATACCAGAGACCGACTTCTTCCTCAACCTTTGCAACTATTCATTGATTTTGATTTTGAACATTAGCATGTTGTTTTGGTTCAAATATTATTTTAGCTCCTGGATTTTGAATGATAGGTAAAAATTATCTCAGTTATAGCTGTGTTGTCTAGTATATAAATGACTCAGAATTGCAACATGAACACAAGCCAGAGAGAAAAGGTATACTTGCACTTATAGCTTACAAGAATCACCAAGTCTTTTTAATATCAATATCAATTCTTGATAGCTGAAGATGGTTTATCTGTTGATGCTGATGTTTGGAGCACTTACAATAGCCTTTGTCTTGGGGCTGCTTTTCTTGCAAAGTTGTAGTGGAAAGAAGAAGAGTGGAGATGCTTCAATTAAGATTCATAGGAATGAGTGTTCAAAGAGATCAGAAAATGTAACACACCCTGCAGAGGTTTCTGAAAACACTACCGATGTAATTATTGTTGGTGCTGGAGTTGCAGGTTCGGCTCTGGCCTACACTCTTGCAAAGGTAACACACTCTGCAAACTTAATTTGTTTATCTTGTTCTCAGAAACTAGGAATATGCTTTTCTTTTTATTCTCAACAACAATTTTTGTTGGATTTCCTCAGGATGGTCGCCGGGTGCATGTGATTGAAAGAGACTTGACTGAACCTGACAGAATTGTTGGCGAACTCCTGCAACCAGGAGGCTACCTGTAGACACCCCATTTTGGACCCAACAAGGTCATCCCCGATGATGATAAACCTGAAAATTTTGAATCGATGCTTTCAAGATATTAAATTGAGAATAGATGAGCAAACCAGAACAAAAATAAAAAATAATAATAATAAAAAAATAAAAAAAAAATAAAAAATAAAAAGCCTAAAATCCTAACCCAAACCATTTAAATCCAAAAGCCTAAAATCCTAGCCCAAACCATTTAATCCAAAAGCCCACCAAGAAGAAAAAGACAAATTAAGTGGCCCAAGTGAGAAAAGAAGCATGTAGCAACTAGGCAGCCCAAGAAAGAACCTGGCGCGCAGTTTTTTTTTCCACTTGCCCATTTTCTCTTTTCCCATGCCCATGATCTACTGCAGTTTTTTTTTTTCATTTCCTGCCAACTGCCCACACGCACCTGCTTTCATGCCCATGATCTGCTGCAGTTTCTTTCCATTTCCTGGCCAACTGCTGCCAGCGGTTTTTTCCTGGCATGCAGTATAAAAAGGGGTGGGATTTTGAGAACCATGGGGGGATTTTTGGACCCAAAAAAAAAAAAGGAATTATTCAGCAGAAAAAAAAAGTTTTTTTTTTAACCAAAAAAAAATATATACCTAAACCTTGCTCAAATAAACTTAATCCCAATTTCTGAGATTTGCCATCCAATTGCTCTCAATTCAGTGTTAGGAAAGTATCGATACAGTCAAATTTCAGGTATGTTTCCTGAGGGGTATTTAATTAAAGTATTTAAATATTCATTTATTGTGCATTTTTATTTATTTTTTTTACAAAAATCATTAATTATTGATTATATATGTGGTAAAAATTTTTGTAGTTTTATAAAAATTATTTTCTTTTCTATATACTCACATTAAGGTATTGCATGTATATATATATTATTATTGTATATTTAAAAATATGTGTGAATTATAATATATTGTGTATATGTATAGTTAATATTTTATAAAAGTAAATCTCATGTCCTGCATGTATTTGTATGCATTTTGTTTTCCATAAAAAAATCTGTATGAAAAAAAATGATTATAGATGCATTGAGTTTCTTACGTATTCTGGATTAAAACTGCAGTTTATATATGCGTCCGTGTATATTGTACATATACTATTCTGCATGCAAATTTGAGAGAATATGGCTGTTTGCCTTGGTGGCGAAAGGTGGGAGACTTATCCCCCTTAGCACCTGGGTTCAAGTCGCGGCTGGGGTGAATTCTGCTTATTTAATTTACTGTGCATGTATTATTGGGTTGCACTGGGCCGCGGCAGGCTGCTTTTAATTTATTTCTTTATTTGTAGTTTTTATTTCTTTATTTATTTTTGTGATTACAATTTGCTCCTAACAAAATTGTTTTTGCAGGATTTATTTATTTATTATTTCTAGGCTTGTTTAGGGTTAGAAGAAATGGATAGGGGTGTTTGAAAAATGTTGTAACTTTTTATTTATTTTCTGTATTTTATTTTCCTCTTGATGGTTGTAATTAATAATAGTATTGCATCGCGTGATAAAATGGAATCTAATTAAACTTGGTAACGCGTTTAACAAATAAACCACAAAAGTGGAGGCCGGCCTTCGGGCCGGGCGGCATGGGTGCCTAACACCTTCCCATCGCCGTACCCGACTCTCCGAACCCAACCATTGGGCTGGTGAGGAAGGTTGGGTCCTCTGCAAGGGATCCATTAAAATCGCCCGTTTTCACCGACGCATATTTTTCCGGGGTTACTCCTGGGTGGCGACTCCATAGACTCCATAATGGGCCACAAACCCGTTATGCACTCCTCTTGACCACGTTTAGGGTGGTTAAACAAGAGTGGCAAGTCTGTCCTGACATGGCGCGGCAAAAACCGACGCCACACTACCTCAAGTTGATAGAGTTGGGTCTTGAGGGTAAAAAAAATATTTAGCTTGATCTTTGTTTTCTCTTATTGCAACAACACCTCTATTCTAATCGGTGAAACATGTTTTCGCGGTAACAGACTGTGTGAACACCATTGATGCACAACACGTGTTTGGATATGCCCTCTACAAAGACGGAAAAAGTAACAAAGTATCTTATCCCTTGGAGAATTTCAATTCAGATGTGGCTGGCAGAAGTTTTCACAATGGCCGGTTCATTCAGAGAATGAGGGAAAAAGCTGCGTCCCTATCCAAGTAAAGTTCTTTTTTTTTTTTTTTTCTCTCCTAGAACATTCATTTCTAATTGATTTTCTCAACACGACTGTCAATTTCACTAGGTTGAAAATTCTCCTTGCACTGAAGTTATAGAGATTATCTAAGTTTAAGATTCTCTTGTTTAATCATTTTTCTTATTTTCTGCAGTGTCAGATTAGAACAAGGAACTGTAACGTCTCTGATTGAAGAAGAGGGGATTATAAGAGGGGTGAGATACAGGACCAAGACAGGTCAAGAGCTTACAATATATGCTCCCCTTACTGTAGTATGTGATGGTTGTTGCTCAAATTTCCGGCGCTCTCTTAGCAAACCTAAGGTTAATATCCTCTTTGATCCGTTCGCTTTGAAGTATGGAACTGCAGTCTTTAGTTAGAAGATGGGGTTTAGCAATAACTAGTAGTAGAGGTTAATAAAGGATTCTTATCATTTCTGCAGGTTGAAATTCCCTCTTGTTTTGTTGGTCTGATCCTGGAGAAGTGTGAGCTTCCATACAAGAATCATGGACATGTCATATTGGCAAATCCTGCACCAATCTTGTTTTATCCTATTAGTAGCACTGAGGTTCGATGCTTAGTAGATGTACCAGGCCAAAAAGTGCCATCCATTTCAAATGGTGAAATGACAAATTATTTAAAAACTGTGGTGGCTCCCCAGGTATGTGCATAATCATGTTTTATATGTTCATTTGTAAAACTAGTGAAATTAGAATGTAATATTAGCTTATTCATCAAGGCGATAAAAGCAAAATTTGAATATTTGTGCTGCCAAAGTGTTAACTTCCTTAACAACATTGAATTTAGCTCGTGCCTGATTCCTTAAAATTTATCGAAACTTGCATGTTTCAGATTCCCCAAGAACTCCACTCTGCTTTTATTGCTGCAATTGATAAAGGAAACATCAGAACAATGACTAATAGAAGCATGCCTGCTGCCCCATCTCCTACTCCTGGTGCTCTCTTACTCGGGGACTCTTTCAATATGCGACATCCTTTAACTGGAGGAGGAATGACTGTGGCTTTATCTGATATTGTTATTGTAAGGGATTTACTTAGGCCTCTAGGCACTCTTAATGATTCACATGCCCTTTGCAAATATCTTGAATCTTTTTACACCCTTCGTAAGGTAAGTAGCATTCACCGATCTAACATATATTCCTTTTTTTACTATGATATTAATTTGGAATATTATTTTCAGTTTTATAAACAAATTGAACTTACATAATTTTTTTCACAGCCAGTGGCATCTACAATAAATACATTGGCAAGTGCCCTTTACAAGGTATTTTGTGCATCATCTGACCCATCAAGAATTGAATTGCGCCAAGCATGTTTTGACTATTTGAGCTTGGGAGATGGTTTCAAGAATGGACCAATAGCTATACTTTCTGGTTTAAATCCTCATCCACTTAGTTTGGTTAAACATCTCTTTGCTGCTGCAATTTATGGTGTCGGACGTTTATTACTTCCCTTTCCTTCACCTAAACGCATGTTGATTGGTGTTAGATTGATTTTGGTACATCTCTTTACTGTATTGTAACTTTAAATGACTGGAATAACTAATCAGTCATTTGTTTATATTTTAATAGATTCAACTTTTTCTTAATATGTCAATTCTGTTCTTTTTCATGATGCATCAAGCATAATTTTCCCGATCTTAAAGGCTGAAGGTGTAAGAGAGATGTTGTTCCCTGCAAACATGCCAACAAATTATGCGGTTCAGGATCTATGCTTAAGTTAGGTGAAAAAATATGTGAATTGTTAAAATTTTTTTATCATATTTGCAGGATTTGTTCTTAAAATATGACCGAATTATGATTGAACCAAAACTAGACATTCTTTGTACAATGGAGACTGTTAATTCAGTCTAGTTAATATTTCTCATATACTTGGAAAAAAGATTTGCAATGTACTTCTATATGTTAGAACTTAAAATTCTTTATATATCCCAAATTATTTATTTATTCTGCAAGATGCCTCTTGACTGGCAAAGAACTTATACTGTGATTGTGTATGCTGAAATTATGGGAAAATATATAATAATAATAATAATAATAATAAGTAGCTACTGTCATCAATTGCAGTTTCCAAATTCCTGATTAGGAATTACAATTATATGTTAAATTTATCCTGGTGAATTTGTATTATAGTGATATAAATACATTTTAATGCAAGAAAAGTTCAATGCAAACAATATCGTGTTGTGTTGAAAAAAACAGACAGTCAATCCCAATGTTAGTGAGCAGGGGAGTTTACATTATGTCTTCATGAGCAAAGTCATGTTTTTATAAGTAGGAAGAGAGCAACAAATCCTATTCTGCAAGAGTTCTCAGTTATTGAAAATTTTAGTTGGTTGGAAAAACCAAATATGGTGTTTCTAAAAAGTTTGCTAGTTTTAATACTGAATCTATGAAGGAACAGATAGAACAGCAGTTTAAGAATAAAAAAAATCTAAAGCTGAACAGAAACCAGTATATCATTCTGGCTGATACATGACAGTGCTACTAGGTCTATATTTTACCAAGTAGACAAGTCCTTTATACTGCCGTCTAATGAACCATAAAAGCAGGTTCAGGCTAGCGTCAGGGATGAGAGAAGTCAGGGTCTTCATGTTAGTCTTCTTGACCACCAATTTCACCATCCAAAATTGCATGCCTTTACAGGCTGAAGAATTTGGAAAGATGCTCTTTCCAGGAAGCATGCCAGCTTATTAGAGACCTTGTCCTGTTGCCTCGTAAAATCTGAAAAACTTGAAGAAAAATTAATGGGCAAACTAGCCTCTGAACAATATTATTTCCAACATTGGTTCTATATATAAAAAAAAAAAAATCCCAATTCAATTTGGCATCAACCGAGTTCCATAAATGGTTGATGATTTGAGGATGGATAATGATTATTTTGACGTAACTTATGGAATTCGCGCAATTTTACTTGTAATTAGTCTTGAGTACCCAATTGAATACTTATATAATATGGCAAACCAAGATTAATATAAAGCCAACGTTCACTCAATGATGTGCCTATCCTCTGCAAGTATCTTCAATCGTTTTGCACCCTCTGTAAGGTAAGTAGCATTCATCGATTTAACATTTGTTTAATACATGGATTTGGGAAGTTAGGTGATTTATTTCAATAATTTGGCTCCATTGGTTTAGGAAGCCTCTGATAATATTTTTGACCTTGCCTGGCATCTGAGGAATTGTGAAATTTCCAAGCCCATTTCCAATAACACCAATTTTCTTCGACAAATTGCGGCATCTCCATCGTATATCATAGACCGACTTCTACCCCAGCCGCTGTAACTATTCATTGATTTTGAACATTGGCATGTTCACCAAGTCTCTTCAATGCCCATATCAATTTTTTTGATAGCTGAAGATGGTTTATCTGTTGATGCTGATGTTTGGAGAACTTATAACAGCCTCTGTCTTGGGGCTGCTTTCTTGCAAAGTTGTGGAGGAAAGAAGAAAAGTGGAGATGCTTCAATCAAGATTCATAGGAACGAGCGTCCAAAGGGATCAGAAAATTTAACACATCCTGCAGAGGTTGTTTGTGCTGGAGTTGCAGGTTCAGCTCTGGCTTACCCTCTGCAAACTTAATGGGTTACCTTGTTTTCAGAAACATAAATCGGGTTACATTCTTACAGAAATATAACCATATGATTCTAAAAATAAATGGAAATTTGATTTTTTTTTTAAATTTAATTGACAAGATTTTGTCATTAATGAAGCAAAAATAAATCTTTTGATCTTTATTAAAATATTTTTTCTAATATAAAAATTATTTATAGATTCCCTTGTATGCATAGAGAGATTACCAAATTAAACAACCCTTAATATTATAATTTTAATAAGGCCAAACAACAAATTCCCAACAAATTCCCATCTAAGGTCTTTAACTAACAAACTCTCGCTATGAAAATTTAAAAAGCTAAGTACTTAAAAATAAATTTAAAATAAAATAAAAATAAAAAATTTAATAAATTAAAAAAATTTTAAAAAATTTTAAAAAATAACTACTGCTGTTGATAACGTTGTCGAGGGTGATGACCAATTTTGACCTCACTAGATAGTTGAAAATAATTATTTGGTTCTATTGATGATCGACTCTAATCTCCTCAATAGCAAATGTGATCAGATCTAACCGTTAAAATTCTGATAAATGTGATAAGATCTTATCACCTTTACCATCGAAGAATGTCAAATGTCATTTTTGATCATTTTAGATGATGAAAACGATCAAATCTGACCCTCTCAGCTAGATGTCTCGACCATTGTAACGGTCAAATTCAACGTCAATAGAATCAAATAATCATTTTTGACCATCTGATGGGGTTAACGTCAACCACTGCTATTAATACTGTTGTTGGTGATGGTGACTATTTTTTTAAATATTATTTTATTTTTATTAATTTAATATTATTTTATTTTAAATTTATATTTTAATATTTTTATAAAATTTAATCTTTAATTATTATTTAAAAAAATAAAAATACTCTTTTTGAGTTTGGTTAACAGATTTTAAATTTCATAGGTGAAAGTTTGTTACGTAAGGAAACCTTGGGTATTAATATTGAGATTCCATGGACATGTAATTAGTAGTTAATCACAAAGCTTTCGCTATCTAATCATTAGCTGTTTCTTCTAAAATTATGTCTTTATTTGATTAAATTAATATTCTCCGTCCAACTTCATCGCCAATGCAACATTAATCTCTTGATCTCATCTTCTCCAACCCAACTCAACTACTGCTAAAATCCAACACCTAACATTCATGGCTTCCTTTGACTTGACTCTGTTCCTCCTCCTCTCTCTTTTTCTCTCCACTTCTGCCAATCTCCACAATACCAAAGCCCTTCTTAGCAACCCTTCAAATCTTTACGATTCGCAACTCCTTACTCTCCCTCTCAATGACACTCTACCAACTCGTTTCTTTGAAGTGACCAAACCCATCAAGCATCCCAAAACCAAACCTTGTTCCCATCAAATTCTCCACCATGATTTTGCTTACGCATACAGGAAACCCCCGGTTACTGCTAACTACACGCCTCCGACTCATTGTTCTTCCCAGAAGTTCTCCACGATCGTCCTCGAATGGAAGGCCACGTGTAAAGGAAGACAATTTGACCGCATTTTTGGGGTTTGGTTAGGTGGGGTTGAGCTTTTAAGGAGTTGTACGGCTGAGCCGAGGGCTACTGGGATTGTTTGGAGCGTTAAGAAGGATATAACAAGGTACTATTCGTTGCTTCTTAAGAATGAAACTCAAACTTTTTCTGTTTATTTGGGTAATGTTGTTGATAAAACTTATACTGGTGTGTATCATGTGGATATAATTATGTATTTTTATCCTGCTGAAGAAGGTTTTGGTAGGAATGAGTATGTTTTCAAGCATAATTTGAAATCTGGATATAGTCCTAAGGCTGATTTGATTTTGCCCATCTCGCGAAATTCACCAGGGAATGATGGGCTGTGGTTTGAGATTGAGAATTCAACTGATACTCAGGCGAAAGAATTCAAGATTCCTCAAAATGTATATAGGGCTGTGTTGGAGGTGTATATTTCTTTTCATGAGAATGATGAATTTTGGTTTGGGAATCTTCCGAATGATTACATTGCTGAAAATAATCTGACTGGTTATGCTGGAAATGGACCTTTTAGGGAGGTTGTGGTCAGTCTTGACAGTGAGGTTGTTGGTGCAGTTTGGCCTTTCACTGTAGTATATACAGGAGGGATTAATCCTTTCTTATGGAGACCTATTACAGGCATCGGTTCATTCAATCTTCCTACTTATGATATAGAAATGACTCCCTTTTTAGGAAATATATTGGATGGACGGACTCATAAGATTCGGTTTAGTGTTACTAATGCTTTGAATGTGTGGTACATAGATGCTAATTTGCATCTTTGGTTGGACGGTGAGTGCACAAAAATTGAGGGGAAGCTTTTGAAACATGAGACCACACCTCTTCAAGTTAATTATGTATCAAACTATACAGGTTTAAATGGAACGTTCTTAACAGACGTAAAGAGATCTATATCCTCTACGGGTTGGGTTAACTCATCTCGGGGAATTATTACTACCAATTTCATTCAAGATTTTAGTTTCCGTAACTCAATGGTCATGGGCAACAATGCTGATTTGCAGATTGTGAATCAGACAATCCATTTTAATGACAGTGTTTCTGCTACCATGTCATCCTTTAAGTTCCACTCCGGGAAATCATTTAAAATGTTCTCCTTTTACGTGTATTCAGACACTTCCGATATAGGAAATGAAAGTTATTTAGCTGTTGCAAATTTCAGTTTGGGATTTAATGTGAAGAAATATAAGAAGGCTGGCTTTGGATTCCCAGTCAGCACTCTCAATAACTTGCAGAATGGACAGGGTGTCATGGTTGTGAAGGACAACTTGGTAAGCAGTGGAGTAGGCAGCACACAGCAATTGTATAACTATCGTGGTAGAGTATATTGTTATTTTAGGAACATAAGCAGCTCAAACTACACCATTCTTTACGATGAATTTCAAAAATGGTTGCGATAGAAGAACAGTGTCTCGGTTCGGTTTGGGGTTGGCAAAACTACCAGCTTCTGCCAGCTAGAATGGCTTCTGTAGTATCTGAACAGTTTGATGGTGACTTGCGAGGAAGTAATTTTATTTTAATTATTGGATCATTTGTCAATTTCTTATAGAGATGCTCCTTTACTTGGGTTTTTGGAGGGGTTCCCGAATGTGGCTGCAAAATTGTAAGTGTCTGGTGTTATTTATTTGTTATGAACACATCAGCTTTGTGGATATTTTTATATTAGCCTATTTAACCATGTGCTTTTAAATTGGCTTTGTTTTTCCAAGAATGATAAATTGTAAGGAAAATGAACTATATTGCAATTTTTTGATTGTTCATATAGGGATTTAGGTGTGTTCAATATTTGAGTTTCATGAACCTCAGTTTTGAAGAGTACCTCTTTTATCATGTTCTATTGCTGGTGGAAGCATGAGCTGCCTATATGTTCTAGGCAAAAATTCTATGGTAAGCAATCACTGCTTATGATCATATTATCCACTGAATTAGATGAGTTTGTTGAGGTGGCTACCTTACGACATAGTGAATCACTGTCATCAGTATATATTACAAACAAGGCTGTAACCATGTTAGATGCACCCTACAATAGAACTTCAGTGTTAGCCTTTGATAACACTTGGCATGTGTATATTCATCTATTGTTAATATATTGATCGCATTAGACACAAAATCAATCATGGTTTGACCAATCTATTTAACTAGTCTTATTTTAACATCCTCAAATATTGTGAAATGCTTATGCATACTAAAATCTCTCTCATACTTTGTCGAGTTAGATTTATCAGGGGGTGGTACATAAAAATATGAGTCTAAAACAAAGTTAAGAAAGACAGATTTTGTTGAACTTGTTTTGAATATCTGTGTTAGATCAGAGACTAGGTTTTACTATTTTTCAAAATCTTAGAGGTGGTTTTTAAAAAATAAACTTCACAAACTATGCCAAATATTTAACATGATGAAAACCAGTAAGTAAAAATAATGTCTGTATTCTTAACTAGTTTCGGGCACATGGCTTAGACAAAATTAGAACCTACTAATCCAAAGTTCCAAAGCAAAGCACATAGACCCATGCAAATATGCTCTAATTAAACACATTTTCTAAGCTAATGTAGAGTAACACTTTCATAATTTGGTTGCACTTCTAGTCTGCAGTTCAAATTATAGTTCCCTTTTTTTCACGTGAACTGATGAGGTCATTTCATGACATATATGCAGACTAAAGTAGAGTAGGGTTCTGCATTAGAGCCCAATTCTTAACACATCTTGTGCAGTCTAATTAATTGCAAATTTTTCAACCAACATAACGAATTGGGATATCTACTTCAACTTGTAATGTTTTTGTATCACTAAAATGATCTTAAAATTTCAAATTCCTCATCTCGTTTCCATAGATTTGACAATGTAGCAGTCACTTAATTCATTAGCTTCACTCATAGAAGACGTCAAAAAAACCTGTTGTATTTTCATACTGATAAATGGGAGGAGTACATGAGAAATGTTAGAATACTAACATTGTAGAACTTTTATATTGTGACCACATACAGATGCCGTGGAATGTTGAACAAGAAGAATTTTATAAACCAATTTTGGAATCAATTTATTCAGATGGGATTCTTTTCTTCACTGCTTGCATGTATTTGACACAATATCATAGAGAATGTTGTCCTTTAAGTTGCTTATGTTCCTGAAGTAGCACAAATCACTGCCATGATATTCATATGCTTGTTCGGTATTCCACAAAGCGTCATGAACATAGTTGTCCTCGACGGCTATGATAACTTGCCCATTCTGCAGATTCTTGAGCGAGAATGAGAAAACAGAACCAGCAATCTTAGATTACTTTTCGTTGAATCCTAGCGTGACGTTTGTTACCAATGAATATCTTCCATCTCCCTTAACCAGAATATCAGTGGATATACCGAGGGGAAACCTTTTATACGAATTCATTGAGCACGCAGAATAGCCAGACATTCTGGTGTAAACAGTGTCATTATAATAGATCACTTGATTAATAATCTGTTTATTCGCATCTTTGCTCATCAACATGGAGTTACTAAAGCGAAAATCTTGAATCCATTCGGTTGTCATCTCTCCATAGGAGGACCTGACCCACCCAGATGAGGATATTGATCTGCTTACATTTGTCAAGAGTGCTCCATCTAGATCCTTAAATTCTGACTGCGAATAAACATGAAGAGCTGAGACATTGTGTACCAAAACCTTCCCTTGAGTTTTTCTGCTCTACGGTCCAACCAAAGATGCAAATTAGCATCTACAAACCACACATTCAGACTACTTGTGACACTGAAGCCAAACTCGTCAGTTAGAATATTCCCTATGAGGGCTAAAGAATTTAGAAAGATGTTCTTCCCAGGAACTATGCCAGCTTGTAACAGAGCTCCTCCTGTTTACTTCTAATTGGGCAAACTAACCTCTGAACAATATTTTTTTACAGTATAAATCACCCGAAATTTTGCAATATAAAACTGATACAAACATCCCAGTTCAATTTGGCATCATCAGAGTTTCATAGATGGTTGATGATTTCAGGATGAATATTGATTATTTTGACATAGTTAAACCCTTTGCATAAGTCTAATGCCTCATTTCATTCCACAAATGTAATATACACGTTATTTTGCTAAAAAATGATGGAAATATTATTTAATAAAGGAAATTAAATCAAACGAATGAGGAAGTTTACATATTTGATTTTCAACCCACTAATTTTAAAAATCAAACCTAAAGAGGCTATCATTTGGGTCAATTCTAACTTTTTTTTTTTAGGATGCATAAAGTATAATTTTCTTCGCTGAAGGTAAAAAAGAGATACTCTTCCTCGTTAGCATGCCAACATATTAAACGGTTCAGGAAGTATGCTTAAGTTAGGTGAAGAAATATTAGAACATGAAACAAATTTTATTATATTTGATGGATTTGTTCTAAAAACATGATAGAAAGTTCCTATGAATGAATTTAGTCATTCTTTGTATAATTTATACAGTTTATTCTGTCTAATTAACATGCATTTTTTACCGGAAAAAGGAATCATGATGCGACTGTGTATTCTGAAACTTCAAACTCAAAGTAGTTGCCCCAATGTGATTACGATTCTTCATGAAACCGAAAAGATGGTAAAAGTGGAGTAATTCTGTTGTCACCTCTCTTCCAAAATGAGAAGCTAGTTTTTCAGAATATTCAATTCATGAAGGTTTCACTGTCAAGTAACAAAATTGCGGATTAATGTGGACTAATTTGCTCTACAACATTCCTTTTTAATGGTAATGAACTGTAAGGTATAACATCTGTAAGGTATTGCAAAGACAGGCTAAATCTCTCCTGGTTAATGCGTATTTAAATACTGGAAAAGCGTAATGCAGAAAGTATCATGTTATGTAGAAAGAAGTTACCGAGCGGGGGAGTTTATATTATGGTTCTTCAGATAAAAGGGAAAAATGGCAAAATACATTTTTACTTGAGCAACAATGAGGAACAGAGCAACAACCAAATATGGTGTTTCTTTCGTACAACTTGGCTAACTTGAGTGGTGAATTGGTGATAGAAATTAGAGAAAGACAGTTAAGGAGTTGAAAGAACAAGAATTATAAAGCTGAACAGAACCCAGTATATCATTCAAGGTGATATCCATAACAATGCTAATAAATCTACATTTTACAAAGTGGACAAATCCATTATATTGCCTAATGAAACCATAAAAGTAGGTTTAAGTTGGCATCAAGGATGGGATGACTCTTCTTGAACACCAATCTCACCTTCCAAAATTGCATGCCTTGTCATAACAATTTCCTTCACAAGGTTTCTGTGAGTAAAAAGCCTAACTGCTGCGCGCAAAAACAACTCGGAAGGAATTTTACTTCCTCCTATTTTGCCCCAAACCAGCATTCTTCCATTCTTCAGGATTTAGTTCGGCTCTTTTTTCTCACAAGGCAGTTTCATCTCCATCAATATTTTCCTTCTCCGTTGCTTCAGGAGACCCCATCTGCTTCTTAAACAGTTTAGCAGACATCTCCAAACTTTGTCTTGCAAGCAACTCCATTCTTTCAGAATTACTCACCTCCTCCTTGCTAAACTCTTGTTCTCAATACTTCTCATCCTCCTTTGGACGAGACTCTTCTTCAATTCCTAATTCATCATCTCCACCTTCCATGTCCACAACCACACCATCCATATTGTCATCCTCATCGCCCAAATCATCATCATCATCATTGCTATGATTGCCTTCCTATCCACAAATTCTGTCTCACCAGCGTTTCTACTACCACCAACATCTTCATCATTGTCCAGAGGATCACAACCCAGCTCCTCCTCCTCCTCCAGCTTAGCTTTCCACTCATTTGTATACCATGCAACAAATGCACTGGATGATTCTCCCAAAAAAAAAAAAAAACACTCCGAACGCCTTGACTTCCCCTCCTCACTCAACTTCTCACCACATCCCGCACAAATGCCTCGGGGCTACATTTACAATCTTTCACGACCCACCGAAATAAGTACACATTCCCACACTCCCATCCTCATTCCTCAACTCAAACAAAAATTCTCCTCTGTTTCGGTCAAGATTTGCATCAAAGCCCAAAAAACCCATCTTGAGGCTCAAACCTGCACTGACAAACCGCCCTCTTAACATATATTATATCAGGTCTCATCCAAGCTACATATTGAGTAATCAAAGCCCTAGCTTTATTCCCCAATCTAACCATCAAACTCCACTTACAACCTCTATATCCCAGCTTCAAGAACAATTTCAGAAACCAAAGTCCGCTGTTGCCACGGCTTCTAATTAACTCCCCATCTCGGATGTCTCACAAACTCCCAAAAGTACCTAAACTCAACACCGTCATCCATTGCTTTCGATCTTTTCCCAAAATCAACAGCCATTTCATGCTGCTCAATCCTCTGCCACTCTTCATGGTCCTTCACTTCCCCATAAATTGTCACGCGTTCATCGCTAAACCGACTGCATATTGGCTCCCTAACGGTGACGCTCCCCGTGTGGAGATCCGGGTCGTCTTTCTCCATGAAACGGACCATGCGGTCATAGCCGAGTCCTACGGTTTCGAGCTCCGCTTCCGTGAAGTTATCAGGATGGGACTTTTGGAGCTTTGAGACGTTAAAAGGGAGCTTCTGCCAAGTTAACGGTTCTGAATTTTGGTCTGCACTTAGGTGGGCTTCCGACCGGGCATGGCCTGGATGTTTAGGAGGGAAACTTAGGGAATCTGGCGGGGAAATCTGCATTCCTTTCGGCGGAAAAGAGAGAAAGAAAGGGTTTACGGTTTTAGAAAGAAGAAGTCCTGGGAAAGAAGCCACATTTGGGATTTGGAGGGAATTATCTACAGTAAAGTGTTTTGCATTGAAATATGGAGGCAACCTTTGGGTGAAGCTTCACTCTTCAACTTTTGGCACAAATTACCACAAACAGTGAAAGAAGTATGATTCTCAAATATTATTCATGTTAAAGGTTGCAAAATTCTGCAACCCTCCTATTGGTTTGGATCATCAATAAGCTTTTCTACCCATGTCCTCTTGGAAGTTTTCTTCTTAAATGGAGACTCTGGTCAATTGTCAGTTCTGAATCGATCCCTTTATTAAGTATTTGAAGAACAACAATCGTTGTACCTAATTTCCTTATAAAATGACATATATCTCAGATTGCCCTTCAGTCTTCACTTTGTCAAAATTTGAAATGTTCCACTCAATTTGTATGTAAAATTTCTCCATTGATGTAACTACAGCTTCTTTGTGTGATATAGCATGCCGACCTAACAAATGACTACAGAAATAATTCCTTTCGCATTTGATCTCTGTAAATATTAACTTAAATTTTTCCTCATGAGTAAACTACTTATCATGGTTTTAAGACTCAGATCATGTTTTTATTCATTGAACGGTTCTTTTTGCATCGATGTCAAGGCCAACTATGAAAACATTGCTATAAAATATAAGTTTTCTAAAGAAAAGTGAAAAACACTATTTTGGTGTTTTCATTGTTTGTAGAATTAATTTTCTAGACATTGTTTTTGCTTGTATTTCAAATTATTCTATCAAACACATTTTTCCTATTTTCATTGGTCATCAATGAAATTCTTGCTTGACAGTCCCACGCTTGGAAGATAATCCATATGCACTTAAATGTCAATGTATCACCTAACCATCTGTAGAACCTGTCGAGGCTCTGCTTGGGTATTTATGTTTGTGTCTCGTTTATCTTATGATAATCAAATGCACATGAATCACCTATATATGATTTACTGACGTATGAAAACTTCTTACTGATACCTTGAGCTTTATATCTACAAATGTATACACTTTTTTTTACCTAAAAGCTCCCCGAGAAATATATTAAATGAAAATACTTTCTGCAAGACAACCTTATTTGAAAGAGGTACTTCTGACATCTAAAAATGTAACTTCTATGTTTACATTTTCACTCTCCTTTAACCTGGCCTTGTGAACTTTTTCCACAAGAGTAGCCATGGTTTCCTTCTCTTTTTTGGGTAATGTGCTTTCTGCCTTGATCCTCTCACACCATGATGTTGATGGCCAAAAAACTGTACTTCTATGGTGGGCTTAAAACATATACTGCGGAATTGTTATCTGCAGCTTGGAATATAACCATGCCTTTGAAATAGAGCATGCATTCTACCTAAGATTGTATATAGATACTGTTTGATACGAATGACGATGGCAGTGATAGTTCAATTAGGTTGTTGATATGGGCAGAGTATAGTTTTTTATGCTGGCTTGCACATTGCTTAGCTTTAATTCTAGCTTTTGTCAAAATGATGGAAACTTCTATTGTTTATTTTACATAGTTATATCTTGCAAGTAATTTAACTACAAGTTTACTCTTTCTTCTGGAGTCATAATCCAATTATAGCTATTTTCTCGCTTTCATTTCAACTCCCTTCTTCCCCTCTAAATCCTCTCAACTTCCTGCCTCCCAAATGGTCCATACGCACACAATAAGCACACAATGGCCCTATGTGAGGCAATAAGACCCTACAACGCGAAAAAGTCTTGGATCTAGGCGATTGGGACATCTTCTTTCGCAAGACTTTCTCCTAGAAGCTGGAGGGATACTGGAAACTGGTAGCAGTCCTTGGCATTCTATAACTCCTTAAAAGCTCCATCAAAGTTCTTCAAATTTCGGTTTCTTGGTAGTTTAACTTTGTTCTTACTACAAATTTCATGTAGTTTTTCATCATAATTTCAGGCTTCAGCATTATGTGTTACTCCAACATGCATGGCTAAGGTGATCAAGACCATGCATATAAATTCCCGCTAATAAAACCAACAGGGCAACCGTTAGTCAATGGCTTCTTCTCAGATCCCTCTCCTTCTCTCTCTTTGCCTCCTGCTCCTCCAACTTCCCTCCACCAAAGCCAAGCTTCTCAACACCAAGTTCCTCACGTCAACGATCCTTTCCCAACTGTCAACCACTGCAAACGTCAATGAAACCGAACCGATCATCTACTTTGAAGTGACCAAACCAATCAAACTACCCGGAACCAAACCTTGTTCCCAACTCATCCTCAGCCATGACTTCGGCAACACCAATGGAAAGCCCCCAGTACTTGCAAACTATACCCCTCCCTCTCATTGCACTTCACAAAAGTTATCCAAAATCGTACTTGAGTGGAAAGCAACATGTAAAGGAAGCCAATTTGATCGCATTTTTGGAGTTTGGTTAGGCGGCGTGGAGCTTCTCAGGGGCTGCACAGCAGAGCCAACGGCCAGTGGAATCACGTGGAGTGTTGATAAGGACATTACAAGGTATCAATCATTGCTTGTTAAGAATCAGACACAAACTTTTGCTGTTCATCTTGGTAATATTGTTGACAATACTTATACTGGAGTGTATCATGTGAATATAACTATCAATTTTTATCCTGCTGAAGAGCAGTTGAATTCTCATGAGAATGATTTGGATGGTCCAGCATCTAGATTTGGTGCTAATGCTGATTTGATCTTGCCCATTTCACGAAATTTACCATTAAATGGCGGGTTGTGGTTTGAAATAACGAATTCAATGGATGCTCAAGTGAAGGAATTCATAATTCCGCAGAATGCTTACAGAGCTGTACTGGAAGTTTACTTATCTTTCCATCAGAAAGATGAATTTTGGTATACAAATCCTCCGGATGAATACATTTCAAGAAATCATCTTGGCAACACACCTGGGAATGGACCTTTTAGGGAGGTAGTGGTAAGTCTTGATGATGAAATAGTCGGTGCAATTTGGCCATTTACTGTGATCTATACGGGAGGAGTAAACTTCCTATTGTGGAGACCCATTACTGGAATTGGTTCATTTGATCTTCCTTCTTATGATATCGAAATCACTCCTTTCTTGGGCAACATATTAGACGGAAAAAACCATGACTTTGGCTTCAGTGTCACAGATAGTCTGAATGTGTGGTTTGTAGATGCTAATTTGCATCTTTGGTTGGACAGTAAGAGCAGAAAAACTGAAGGGAAGGTTTTGGTACACAATGTCTCGGCTCTTCATGTTTATTCGCAGTCAGACTTTGAGGATCTAGCTGGAGCACTCTTGACAAATGTAAGCAGATCAATATCCTCATCTGGGTGGGTCAGGTCCTCCTACGGAGAGATGACAACCGAATGGATTCAAGATTTTCGCTTTAGTAACTCCATGTTGATGAGCAAAGATGCGAATAAACAGATCATTAATCAAATGATTCATTTTAATGACACTGTTTACATCAAAATGTCTGGCTATTCTGTGTACTCAATGAATTCGTATAAAAGGTTTCCCCTCGGTATATCCACTGATGTCCTGGTTAAGGGAGATGGAAGATATTCATTGGTAACAAACGTCACGCTAGGATTCAACAAAAAGGAATCTAAGATTGCTGGTTCTGTTTTGTCATTCTCCCTCAAGAATCTGCAGAAGGGGCAAGTTATCATAGCCGTCGAGGACAACTATGTTCATGACGCTTTGTGGAATACCGAACAAGCATATGAATATCAAGGCAGTGATTTGTGCTACTTCAGGAACATAAGCAGCTTAAAGGACAACATTCTCTATGATATTGTGTCAAATACATGCAGGCAGTGAAGAAAAGAATCCCATCTGAATAAGTTGATTCCAAAATTGGTTTATAAAATTCCTCTTGTTAAACATTCCAGGGCATCTGTATGTGGTTACAATAAATAAAGTTTTACAATGTTAGTATTCTAACATGTCCCATGTACGCCTTCCATTTATCAGTATGAAAATACACCAGAGTTTTGTGACGTCTTCTATGAGTGGAGTTAATGAATCAAGTGACTGCTACATTGTCAAGTCCATGGAAACAAGATGAGGAGTATGAAATTTTAAGATCATTTTAGCGATACAAAAGCATTACAAGTTGAAGTAAATATCCCAATTGATTATGGTGGTTGAAAAATTTGTAATTAATTGGACAGCACAAGATGTGTTAAGAATTGGACTCCAATGCAGAACCCTCCTCTACTGTAGTCTACATACATGTCATGAAATGACCACATCAGTTCACGTGAAAAAAAGGGGACTATAATTTGAACTGCAGACTAAAAGAAGTGCCACCAAATTAAGAAAGTGTTACTTTACATTAACTTAGAAATTGTGTTTAATTAGAGCATATTTGTATGGGTCTATGTGCTTTGCTTTCGAAGTTTGGATGAGTAGGTTCTAATTTTATCTAAGCCATGTGCCCAAAACTAGTTAAGAATACAAACATATTTTTACTTACTGGTTTTCATCATGTTATATATTTGGCATAATTTGTAAAGTTTATTATTTAAAAATCACCCGAGATTTTGAAAAATAGTAAAACCTAGTCTCTGATCTAACACAAACATTCAAAACAAGTTCAGTCTTTCTTAACTTTATTTTAGACTCTTACTTTTAGGTACCACCCTTAGATAAATCTTACTCAACAAAGCATGAGATAGATTTTGATATGTATAGGCATCTCACAATATTTGAGGATGTTAAAACAAGACTAGTTAAATAGATTGGTCAAACCATGATGGATTTTGTGTCTAATGCGACCAATATCTTAACAATAGATGAATATACACATGCCAAGAGTTATCAAAGGTTAGCACTAAAGTTTTGTTGTAGGGTGCAGCCAACATGGTTACAGCCTTGTTTGTAATACATACTGCCATGCTTCCACTAGCAATAGAACGTGATAAAAGAGATACTCTTCAAAACTGAGGTTCATAAAACTCAAATATTGAACACACCTAAATCCCTATATGAACATTCAAAAAATTGCGATATAGTTCATTTTCATTACAATTTATCATTCTTGGAAAAGCAAAGCCAATGTTAAAGCACATAGTTAAATAGGCTAATATAAAAATATCCACAAAGCTGATGGGTTCATAACAAATAAATAACACCAGACACTTAATTTTGCAGCCACATTCAGGAACCCCTCCAAAAACCCAAGTAAAGGAGCATCTCTATAAGAACATGACAAATGATCCACTGATTAAAATAAAATTACTTCCTCGCAAGTCACCATCAACCTGTTCAGATACTACAGGAGCCATTCTAGCTGGAAGAAGCTGGTAGTTTTGCCAACCCAAAACCGAACCGCGACAGTGTTCTTCTATCGCAACCATTTTGAAATTTATCATAAAGAATGGTGTAGTTTGAGCTGCTTATGTTCCTAAAATAACAATATACTCTACCACGATAGTTATACAATTGCTGTGTGCTGCCTACTCCACTGCTTACCAAGTTGTCCTTCACAACCATGACACCCTGTCCATTCTGCAAGTTATTGAGAGTGCTGACTGGGAATCCAAAGCCAGCCTTCTTATATTTCTTCACATTAAATCCCAAACTGACATTTGCAACAGCTAAATAACTTCCATTTCCTAGGTCCAAAGAGTCTGAATACAAGTAAAAAGAGAACATTTTAAATGATTTCCCGGAGTGGAACTTATAGGATGACATGGTAGCAGAAACACTGTCATTAAAATGGATTGTTTGATTCACAATCTGCAGATCAGCATTGTTGCCCATGACCATTGAGTTACTGAAACTAAAATCTTGAATGAAATTGGTAGTAATAATTCCCCGAGATGAGTTAACCCAACCTGTAGAGGATATGGATCTCTTTACATCTGTTAAGAACGTTCCATTTAAACCTGTATAATTTGATACATAATTAACTTGAAGAGGTGCGGTCTCATGTTTCAAAAGCTTCCCCTCAGTTTTTGTGCACTCACAGTCCAACCAAAGATGCAAATTAGCATCTATGTACCACACATTCAAAGCATTAGTAACACTAAACAGAATCTTATGAGTCTGTCCATCCAATATATTTCCTAAAAAGGGAGTGATTTCTATATCGTAAGTAGGAAGATTGAATGAACCGATGCCTGTAATTGGTCTCCATAAGAAAGGATTAATCCCTCCTGTATATACTACAGTGAAAGGCCAAACTGCACCAACAACCTCACTGTCAAGACTCACCACAACCTCTCTAAAAGGTCCATTTCCAGCATAACCTGTCAGATTATTTTCAGCAATGTAATCATTTGGAAGATTCCCATACCAGAATTCATCATTCTCATGAAAAGAAACATACACCTCCAACACAGCCCTATATACATTTTGAGGAATCTTGAATTCCTTCACCTGAGTATCAGTTGAATTCTCAATCTCAAACCACAGCCCATCATTCCCCGGTGAATTTCGCGAGATGGGCAAAATCAAATCAGCCTTAGGACTATATCCAGATTTCAAATTATGCCTGAAAACATACTCATTCCTACCAAAACCCTCTTCAGCAGGATAAAAATACATAATTATATCCACATGATACACACCAGTATAAGTTTTATCAACAACATTACCCAAATAAACAGCAAAAGTTTGAGTTTCATTCTTAAGAAGCAACGAATAGTACCTTGTTATATCCTTCTTAACGCTCCAAACAATCCCAGTAGCCCTCGGCTCAGCCGTACAACTCCTCAAAAGCTCAACCCCACCTAACCAAACCCCAAAAATGCGGTCAAATTGTCTTCCTTTACACGTGGCCTTCCATTCGAGGACGATCGTGGAGAACTTCTGGGAAGAACAATGAGTCGGAGGCGTGTAGTTAGCAGTAACCGGGGGTTTCCTGTATGCGTAAGCAAAATCATGGTGGAGAATTTGATGGGAACAAGGTTTGGTTTTGGGATGCTTGATGGGTTTGGTCACTTCAAAGAAACGAGTTGGTAGAGTGTCATTGAGAGGGAGAGTAAGGAGTTGCGAATCGTAAAGATTTGAAGGGTTGCTAAGAAGGGCTTTGGTATTGTGGAGATTGGCTGAAGTGGAGAGAAAAAGAGAGAGAAGGAGGAACAGAGTCAAGTCAAAGGAAGCCATGAATGTTAGGTGTTGGATTTTAGCAGTAGTTAAGTTGGGTTGAAGAAGATGAGATCATGAGATTAATATGGCAATGGCGATGATGATTAAGTTGGACGGAGAATACTAATTTAATCAAATAAAGACATAATTTTGGAAGAAACAGCTAATGATTAGATAGCGAAAGCTTTGTGAGTAACTACTTATTACTTGTCCATGGAATCTCAATATTAATAACTATGAGGCTCATTTTCAAAATTATAATATTAAGGGTTGTTTAATTTGGTAATCTCTCTATGCATACAAGGAAATGTATAAATAATTTTTATATTAGAAATATTATTTTAATAAAGATCAAAATATTTATTTTTGCTCGATTAATGACAAAATCTTGTTAATTAAATTTAAAAAATAAAATTCCCATTTATTTTTAGAATCATACGGTTATATTTCTGATTTAAGTTTCTGAAAACAAGGTAACCCCATTAAGTTTGCAGAGGGTAAGCCAGAGCTGAACCTGCAACTCCAGCACAAACAACCTCTGCAGGACAGGATGTGTTACATTTTCTGATCCCTTTGAACGCTCGTTCCTATGAATCTTGATTGAAGCATCTCCGCTTTTCTTCTTTCCTCCACAACTTTGCAAGAAAGCAGCCCCAAGACACAGGCTATTACAAGTGCTCCGAACGTCAGCATCAACAGATAAACCATCTTCGGCTATCAAGAATTGATACTGATACTGAAAAGACTTGGTGAACATGCCAATGTTCAAAATCAATGAATAGTTACAGCGGTTGGGGTAGAAGTCGGTCTATGATATACAATGGAGATGCCGCACTTTGTCAAAGAGAATTGGTGTTATCTGGCAATGGGGCTTGGAGATTTCTCAATTCCTCAGATGCCAGGCAAGTTCAAAAATATTATCAGAGGCTTCCTAAACCAATGGAGCCAAATTATCGAAATAAATCACCTAACTTTCCAAATCCATGTATGTTAAATCGATGAATGCTACTTACCTTACAGAGGGTGTAAAACGATTGAAGACACTTGTAAAGAGTAAGCGCATCACTCAGTGAACCTAGGCTTTATCACAATCTTAGTTTACCATATTATATAAATATTCAATTGGATACTCAAAACTAATTACAAAATAACATTGCGCAAATTCCATAAGTTATGCGAAAGATTTAACTATGTCGAAATAATGATTATCCATCCTCAAATCATTAACCATTTATGAAACTCTGATGATGCCAAATTGAACTGGGATTTTTTTTTTTTTTATATATGGAACCAATAATGTAAATAATATTGTTCAGACGTTAGTTGGCCCATTAATTTTTCTGCAAGTTTTCAGATTTTACGAGGAAACAGGACAAGGTCTGTAATAAGCTGGCATGCTTCCTGGGAAGAGCATCTTTCCAAATTCTTCAGCCTTTAAAGGCATGCAATTTTGGATGGTTAGATTCGTGGTCAAGAAGACTAACGTGAAGACCCCTGACTTCTGTCATCGCTAATGCCAACCTGAACCTGCTTTTATGGTTCATTAGACGGCAGTATAAAGGACTTGTCTACTTGGTAACATATAGACCTATTAGCACTGTCAGGTATCAGCCAGAATGATATACTGGGTTCTGTTCAGCTTTAGATTTTTTTTAAACTGCTGTTCTATCTGTTCCTCCATAGATTCACTATTAAAACTAGCAAAATTGTAAGAGACACCATATTTGGTTTTTTCAACAAACTAAAATTTTCAGTAACTGAGAACTCTTGCAGAATAGGATTTGTTGCTCTCTTCCTGCTTATAAAAACATGACTCTACTCATGAAGACATAATGTAAACTCCCCTGCTCACTAACATTAGGATTGACTGCCTGTTTTCTTTCAACACATGATATTGTCTGCATTGAACTTTTCTTGTATTAAAATGTATTTATATCACTATAATACAAATTCATCAAGATAAACTTAGCATATCATTGTAATTCCTAGTCAAAGATATGGTAACTGCAATTGATGACAGTAGCTACATTTTTTTTTTTTTTTTTGTATTTTTTCCCACAATTTCAACATACACAATCACAATAAAAGTTTATTGCCAGTCAAGAGGCATGCTGCAGAATAACCGAATGGTTTAGGATATACAAAGAATTTTAAGTTTTAACATAAACACTTTGTAAATCCTTTTTCCAAGTACATGAGGAATGTTAACTAGACTGAATTAACAGTTTACATTGTACAAAGAATGTCTAGTTTTGGTTCATTTGTAACTCAGTCATATTTTAAGAACAAATCTTGCAAATATGATAAAAATTTTTTGACAATTCACATACTTCTTCACCTAACTTAAACATAGATCCTGAACTGCGTAATTTGTTGGCATGCTTGCAGGGAACAACATCTCTCTTGCACCTTCAGCCTTTATAATTGGAAAAATTATACTTGATGCATCCTGAAAAAGAACATAATTGACATATTAAGAAAAAGTTGAATCCATTAAAATATGACAAATAATTGATAAATTATTTAAGTCATTTAAAGTTACAACATAGTAGAAATATGTACCAAAATCAGTCTAGCCCCAATTAACATGCGTTTAGGTGAAGGAAAGGGAAACAATAAACGTCCGACACCATAGATTGCGACAGCAAAGAAATGTCTAACCAAGCTGAGTGGACGAGGATTTAGACCAGAGAGTATAGCTATTGGTCCATTCGTGAAATCACCACCAAGACTCAAATAGTCAAAACATGCTTGGCGTAATTCATTTCTTGATGGATCAGATGATGCACAAAATACCTTGTAAAGGGCACCTGCCAATGTATTTATCGTAGATGCCACTGGCTGTAAAAAAAATTATATAAGTTCAACCTATTTATAAAACCAAAAATAACATTACAAATTAATATTATAGTCAAAGAAAGAATATTGTTGGATGTTAAATCGTTGAAAGCTACTTACTTTACGAAGAGTGTAAAAGGATTCAAGATACTTGCAAAGGGCATGTGAATCATTAAGAGTGCCTAGAGGCCTAAGTAAATCCCTTACAATAACAATATCGGATAAAGCCACAGTCATTCCTCCTCCAGTTAAAGGATGTCGCATATTGAAAGAGTCCCCGAGTAAAAGAGCACCAGGAGTGGGAGATGGCGCAGCAGGCATGCTTCTATTAGTCATTGTTCTGATGTTTCCTTTATCAATTGCAGCAATAAGAGCAGAGTGGAGTTCTTGGGGAATCTGAAACATGC